>CM032813.1:3680000-3852500 GCA_019155185.1 Beaufortia kweichowensis | reverse complement strand
GCACGGAGCTGTGTAAACACACCGCTGGAACATTCTACAGCCGTTCTACCGCGTGTCTTCGTGTTTCTGGTGGATATATTTTTGTCAGACATTTCTTATATATTCAGTTCAGGAAGCCACACCTTTTTCTGGCCCACCTCATAATTAAATTATGTCTACACCCAAAAGTGAACAAACTACACTCAGAGCTCCCGAGTATTATAAAGGTTAAACACAGCAAAAATGGGAAGGAAAGGATGTAACAAACACAACAACAAAGGAAGTTAAGGAGAGGAAAGGAATCAGGAAATGACATACAGGAAGGGACACTGGGCTAAACAGCAGAAAGGGCTCATCATTGTTGTATATAACTGGACTTTCCCAACATCTTTGTTTCACAGGTTATGCAGTATCACTACCTAAGTCAGCAAACAGTATTAAAGTTAATGTATTTGTTATTGCCAAACAGTTTATCTCCACTCATAAACTACTCGGGGTGTATTTCAGCACAGCACCAACAAATAGACTATGAGAACAATGTGTATATAATTATTAGCTGCACTACAAAGCATCCATATATAATATTGATGTGCCTCATGATTTTAACATAATTTGTTCATTTATTCATCAGCCTTTTTGAAAGGGTTTCTTGATGAAGGCAATAAAAATAAAGTAGAGGGGCAATTCTATTATGATACAATGCAAGTCAGACTAAAACGTAAGGTTACCACATGACCACCAAAACTCAGTTTGTCCAGACCATGTGCAATAACCACTCCAACACTTCATACTTTCTACATTTATTAAACAAATAAGGTAATGCATTAAGGGTTTACATAATGCCACATTCTTTATTATCATAGTGAGGAATAAAGGGAGGAGTTAAAAGATCAGGAGGAGAAAAAAGGAGAAAAGGACATGGTGGTCACAGACAATAGAAATGAAGGCAGAAAGCTGCATTCTCCACAGAGAGATTTTATTGTAATACCTGGCAACCACATTTATTCAATTAGGTAATGTAGGAAAAGAGTCTGTGTGTGTAAGTTGCCCACTGACAAAACAGATGAGCATAACATGCTGAGCTACCGGTTATAATGCAAAGCTCTGGAAAACCTTCAATATAAGTAAGAGAAAACCAAAAGCCTAAAGAAACAAAAATCCTTAACAATGCACAAATGGAAAAACAAAAAGGCCTTCTGAATTATCCACCCCAATCCCAGGATCAACACTGTGACGCCCTAAAATTACTACTTATCTCCAAGAAAAACCTTCAAAGTCTAAACTTTTTTTATTCAAAAAAGTGACAGATGAGGAGAATTGGTTTGTCACGCCTTGTCCTCTTTTCCTCTCTGAAGTGCTGAAGACAGCTTTGACTTTTTATCCTCCTTTACTGCATAATGAAGAAGACGACTAAAGCACACCACTAGAGAGCAAAAAACTTTCTTAATGAAAAACAGACCGAATCAAGCACTAACTGCACCGCAAGGCAACTTTAGCCCTTTAGCCTAGCATAAATTATTCCCACCCAACCATCCGCAGAGAGAGAGAGGTGCAGATTAAAAAACATGGCTTTAGGAAGGGCTTCCTTTAAAGCTGTTGGTGGAATTACAGACCATGCTAGTAAATCAATGCCATACGTACTAATTTGAAGTGATGCAGCTTTTATTAAATGGTTAAGAATAACATCAAACATTTAAGGCACCACAGTGTTTTCAGCGCCGCTTTTCAGCCACGGTGCTGTGTTACTGCTGAGTCTACAACAACATGGCAACATAAATTAGGCTGTATTTTACCCAAACTGCAAGCTTGTGGCCTGAATTAAATGTGATAAGTTCAAATTGGTGGATACAACAAAAGTCCTGCTTGTTAAGTTATAAGGAATAAGTAAGGAATACATTTTATATGACAGATCAAACCAGTGCGTGAGTAACTAGATGACAATAAAAAGAGAGAAACAACTCTTCTGACTGGAGGCAGAATATGACGGATCTCAGCAGACTATGTAAGTCTGTGTACACGCTTCTGACCCCTGTCAACCACACCGCCTCTCCGCTCACACATTCACAAAAACACCACACAAATCACAACACCATGAATTCAGTCGCCATAGTGAGAAACACAATCACATACTGGACGATACAGCATAGAGAAAGAAAGCAATTAAAAGGTGTTGATAAGAGGTATAACTCTCTCACACATCATATACATCAACAACACGCACAAACAAGACTTTAAACAAGCCATGCTTCAACCTAATACATTAGTACAAGATCATACACGCCCCTCTGATGACTGAGAACAAAGACGGAGAATATGACAGCAGATGTTGAATACAGTGGCCAGTGTTGTCAGGATAAATCCTACTGTAAACATATGGTAGTCTCACCTCCACAGCTGCGTACTGTCAAATACAACCCCCCCATGCCGTCCCACCACAAACACGCTAACAAAAGACATCAGGATTGCTCAGACATGGACACACTCCAGTAGTTACATACAGCACCACAAGTGTTTCGAATTATGGCATCTATTTTGCAAATCAAGGTTTTAGCAGTTGAATTTGCATCTTTGATTTGTTTAGACTGCAAAAATGAGATGTGATTTTTTTTCTTACAAATTGATAACAGAATGCTCTGCAAATCAGGAATAAAATAGCAAAAGCCAATCAAAGAAATTAGCAGAAAATGTATTTATAACAGATTAAGACAAAATGTTCCTGCAGAGTTTGTTGTTGTAGAGATTCAGACTTCCTTTGGTAAATACTAACACATGGCTATTTAATTTAATTTCTTGATCCTGAAGTAAGGTTCATCCTTCCCTGGGTGTGTGTGTGGTTGGGTGGGCATTTAAGTGCCATTAGTCCGTGTCTCTGAACCAAATTCCTAGTCAAGCAAAACTTACTGCCAACATATAATATCCAGACGCAGCAGTTCCTAATTTTACAAAATGTGTTCTGATTGTACAAAGTTGAAGGAAGATTCTGAAAACCAGACAGCATTCATTTGTTTCAAGATGTGAGGGACCCTGAGGAGAATATTTTAACATTTTTGGATTGTTTACACAAATCTAAGAATACAGCGGCATATACAACATCTGAATTCACTTTGTAAATCTATATTATAATGCATTTTAAAATAAAGAGTATTTTAATGGCAAGTTACAAGTAAACCAATCTTCATGCAATCTACAAGCTCATGCGAGGTTTACTTAAAGAAACAAATCCAGCAAATCTTATTCAGCTCAAACATTAAAAACAAGAAAGGCAAAAGAGTGCATCTGTGGACTCCTATCGAACTCTGTGATGGCACTGTGTAGTCTGTCTGCTTTTGCTGACAGTAAAAACTCAACTAAATCCTTCTGAACTACTCTAACCCCCTCCAAACTCCCTGTGAGACACCCTGTTCTCCTTCTCTTGCCATTTTTCTTTCAGTAATGAGCTCGTGCAAGCAAAGAAAAAGCCTCTTCCTTAATGCGATCTGTGTATTCAGACCCCTGGGTTTCGGCTGAACAGAGCAGTACTGGAAAAACAGCGGACACATAGCAATCTCTCCCGAGACACTAGGATGATAAAGCGTAATTCACCCGTGTATAGGGAACCATTGACGATGCACACAAAGGTAAGGATTATCCCGAGGTTAAGTTCAAAGCTTGTGTGAGACGGCTGTGAAAAATCAGAAAAAAAGAGGGCAACAACCGCAAAACTGATGCTACGCATGGATGATCAGAACATCTGATGTGCGCGAGGATATATCTGCAACATTCCTCCCCCGCAGGAGAAAGTGTTTCTCTGCTATAACCATGACCTCTCTCTGCAGATGTCACTTAAAGGAATAGTGTTTTGATATTATGCATTACCATTTGTTAAATGATGACAGACTTT
Organism: Beaufortia kweichowensis; assembly: GCA_019155185.1. NCBI lineage: Eukaryota > Metazoa > Chordata > Actinopteri > Cypriniformes > Gastromyzontidae > Beaufortia > Beaufortia kweichowensis. The sequence goes on along the minus strand of CM032813.1, from coordinate 3,848,641 downwards.
GACTGTCACTTTAAAACAAAGCTAAATAAGATTCTTCAGATTGTTTTCCACCTTCACCAATGAAAAAGTCTGTAACAGCATGCCAGTTTCATTTGTCACAACAAGAGGGTTTGCCGACCCTCATGGAATCTTAAAAACTGATTCACAATCTGACAGATGCTAATATGTTCAGAAATCTGCAAAAGTGCAATGTTCTTGCAGCCATTTCTCACAACAAGCTTTTTGCCTTTCAAAGCATCTGCTGATTCAGAAATCACATCTATCACTCTCTTTCAGTTCTTCTGTGACAAAGTTGGTCATCGCTGACCAAAGAAAACAAATCATCAAGAAACATGACCATCACGTGCCTTGAAAGGGTTACGAAAGAACAAGACATCCAAAAATGTGTCAAAAGCAAATCTGATGTTGACTATGATGTTGTGAAACACACTCTACTTCAAAGTTGTAGGATTATGACAGCATCAGTGACCGAAAACAGACAAAAACATTTTGAAACAGGCATGCAATGACAGAGCTGTTTAAGCTCAGATTAAACTGAACGAAAAGCAGAATCAGAAGAAGAGAAGAAGAAACCACACACAGAGCAAAAGATTAAGAGAAAAGAGGTTTCAGATTTCACATGTGCATGTTTAAGATGATATCTTAAAAACTGAAAGAGGTTTATCTAAGAGCCACACAAGCCTTGCTCACAAGCTTCTGTTGAGACAGGTAAACCGTTGACAGACTGAACACACACCGGCCAACATCTGACATTCAGTTGAATGTTTGCTTAGCTCTTTGGTAACCTGGGCCACAAAATGGAAGCAGAGGGTAAAGGGTAAATCACATGACAGTAGAATCCAATTTTCGTTTTATGATTTTGAGATTTAGTGAGCGATTCATCTCTTAGTATTTGTGTTGTAGACATGAATGAAAACCTCTAACTGAATAGCTTGCTGGGGACAGTTAGAAAATTTCCCCCTAGTGAAATAAAAGGCAAAAACATCTCATAGACTTGCACTGAAGCCATATCTAAGTTCAAAAATATAACAGAGCAATATCCAATCAACCACTTATCAACATGCTAAGCAGTCACTGAAAACACAATACAACAGATTTTACTTTTAAGACCTTCTTCTTTCTAGTTTTACATAACATTATTAATGCCAAACCTAACAAAGAGTTGCACATTCATCATATGATATCTTTACCATAACAAGTCTCACATACGCCTATTGTAATAAAGAGGTTTAGGTACACCTTGATAGGTTACACCTCGAAAGTAGTGTACACAAACTACCCTTACATAATCACAGGTGTGTGAGATCATTCATTTATTTATTACATCTTTACTCTTTCTTTCCTGAAGAATTCAAGAGTGGGTAGTTTTCCCTCATTGTTTAAAGTTGTACTGACTCACCAGCCTTCAAAGGAAGCAGAGTGTGTTCCTCTCTTTCTCCTGAACACAGATGTTTAAACTGAACTCGGGAAAAGGAAATAAACACTTCCACAAGAAATCTACCTCCCTTCAGCTAACTCACACTGCTGGAAATCTGGCAGCTGAATAAAAACATATGTATGAATATATATAATTATATATAACAAATCTAAAATCTAAAAACACTTTCATAGTGACCCCTGACCTGTATAATGGCATTTCACAGTTCCCTTTCCTTCAGCTCAGGATAGATTAGCATGATCCCAATGCAAACAGGCTGGAAACATGCTAAATGCATGCATTTTCTCCCAAGGCACAACAGCCTAATCCAGTCTGATGCCAAAGAGGATGAGAGACCGGCCACACAGATGCTTTCAGACAGAGGGATGTAGAGCAGTGTGTCATTCTAAAAAGCAGCTCAGAGAGGAAGTCTGATCTAGGATCAGCTTTTGTTTGCAGTGAGCATAGACAAGGGAATAATTGAATACAAGATAAGTTACCCTTACTGTGAAATGTATCACGATAACAAGTCAAAAGCCTATTTGGGTATATAATACAATGAGGTCCAACAGTCCGAGAAATGTGGGATTTTGCTTTTTGTGAAATCATTCATTTAAGATTCTCCACTATACTTTGGTCACTATTTCTTAAACTTACACAGATTTGTGGCATTAATGCCAGTGCATGATGTCAATAAAGAAAAGGGGAAACAAGACAAATACTAAGATATTAAGATTTTTATATAATAAAAAGTAATGCAAAAAAGATGCATATCTTAGACTCCGTCTATATGTTACATAAAAAAAACTCAATTATTTTTGGCATGCACATACTTTTAAACAAGGAAAGAATTTCTAATCTGCAGGCCAACAATAACTTAAACTAAATATGAATTTTGCAATAATCTTCTACTTTTTACATTTTCCTCATTTCTAAACTTCCAAAACTGCCGTCTCACATGAAACTTTCAGCTTTAAGTGCCACAACTCTGCTGACAATGATAACGGTGTTTTCCCGACTAAAGAATAAATGGCTTATTCCATTAATCAATACAACAGTGTTGAGAGGTATTCCTATTTCATATTACCTCCAGAGAGAGCTGCCAGGGCACAGACTCTTAGTGAGGTCACCGCAGGCCTGAAAGCCTTAATGTAGAAATCAATGAAGATTAATGAGTGAATTTGTTGTGCGCTGCATTAACCGTGCCGAAGGTTACGGACAAGCTATGTGCTCATTTCAGCAATGATTAGACAACGTATATAATAATGGCCCGTGTGAATGAACAAGGCCATACGACCACCCTGAAGACATATTTTCACTCCTACACCTACAGGTGCTTGTACACACAAGCTCGAGGCATAAGAGCCCGTCCCACAAGAAAACGGTGCACTTCAAGCCCAGCTAAATGCATTTCATATTAATAATTCATCCTACCAGTCTGAAACCACGGGGAGTTTAAACTCATCAGCTTATTTAGACGAAAACGAAGCGTTTCAGTCATGCGCCGACAGAAACACAGATGGCATTTGTTGCCAAAAACATTTTCTTAATTAAGGCTGATTACAAAAGAGAGAAACCAAGGCAGCATGATAGATTATAAAAGTGAAACTCTACACCAGAATGTATAAGGGAGAGCTGGAGCTGGGCCCAATGGTGCTCTGGGAATGCAGTCGGAGTTGATTGGCTGGTTTCCTGATATTGTCTGAAGTCATTTGGTGAAATGGGCAGAAACATAGAGAGCGGATAGAACTGCATAACTTAAACCATGTGATGACACAAGCCTTTAGGGAGTCAGCACAATGGGCTGTCTGTAGTGCCTTTACCTGGGAATAATGGCTGACTTATCAGCTTCTCATAAATGATTTAAGTCAAATGAACCTACAGCACATGCCGACTGTGCCCGTAAACATTTTAAGTTAACTCAAGTGATACTACTTGTGAATCAGACATAACCCAAACTCTTCTTACCTTGCCTCACAGTTTTTAATCGTATAGGTCCTTTGCAGTTTTTGATGACGGTCAGCACATCATACAGAGGTAATCCAGAGACGGACAGCGTCTCCACTTCCAGCAGTAATTCCCCCTCTGACAATTTACCGTTTCTGTACAGTACGGCATTCTCGTTCACGCGCCCGATATACGCGAACTCCCCGTTTTCAGCTCCACCGAGCAACTGCACGTTAAACTCACCACGGGCGTCCTTAGATACCGTGCACTCGTTAACTTTAGTGGTCCAGTGATTTTTCTTTTGTACCACTTTGGACATGATGAATCAATATAATCCGTCCAGAAACAGGTGACGAAATGAAACTGTTTCATAAAATAAAATATCCCACTGAGACGCGGTAAAGTTTCTTTTGCGCCACCTCGATCATGAATGCGGCTTCTTCGCAAAAAAAAAAGAAATAAAAAACGAAATTAAGCCATTGTCCGGCAGTCCACTAAATTAAATGCATATTCCGACTGTTTACCTAATTCGTCCGTATTGTTTTCCTCATCTTCTTAACATATTTGCCCTTTAATCCTGTTGGACGATTTCAACTGCGCGTGTCTTAATTTCATAAATGTTTAATCTACACTTTTTTCAAGTTTTAAGATGTTTTAAAGTAGTTTTGTTTGGTAAAGCACTTCTAAGCGCGGTTTCCCCAGCAAACAGAGTGTAATGGTGAGTGTTTCCTCCTGGATTACGGCTCCTTTAAACAGGTACAACGTTGACGTCTGTTTTGATACATTTTATCCTGTTCTGCCTGCTCGCGACTAGGGATGGAGCGTTTGTAACGTGCGCGCATGCGCCCTATTTCCCTTTGGACTCGGAGGGAAATCCTGACTGTGCCTGTCACTAGGTCCTAAAGCCCGTTCTTGAACTCGGAATAACGTTTACCAACGTAATCCGATTTCTGGAACCCTTTAAAACTCTTGATTAAATGTCTCTCACATTATAAATCTTTCAAAGGCTAGAATAAATAAATAAATAAATAAGTGCATAAAAATGTTTGAATGGTCACACCTGGACGTTTATGCGAGCCTTTAATCAGCTACAACACTGGTTAATTGTAATAAGATTAATTGAAAACATGTCCAGGATCTCTGTACTGTGCCTTTGCTATTAATCATAAAAAAGGGTTTCCAAGATTTCCAAATTCTTGTTATGTATGTCTTTTGCTGTTACAAAATACTGGAATGAGCACTTCACATTCTTGCATGACCAGTTTTATCTGTTCTTCTGGAGTGTTGATTTATTTGCAGGAATTTGTAGTGTAGGGGCTCATCCTTTATGCAGTCTTGTTAGTCAGGTTCAACCTGTTATGTTTGTTTTTTTGTATTTGATTTTCCATTACATGGCATAATTCACCAAAAAATCCATCTTACACTGTTTCAGCTACATTGGCCTAAAATTCATACTACACAATCATATCATCGATCATCATAATCATCAATATTATCATTGTTGTTATTACCATATTCAATGCATCATCACTTTGTTTTTTACACTATTAAAAGTCACTTTTCAGTTACTCTTCTTCATTATCTTCATCACATTTCACATTATGTTTTATGTCAGTATTGCAGTATTTACATATTGTTCATAAGCTCGTTTCTGCATGTGTTTGTCTTACAGCATGTTATAGTCTGACACGTGAAGGCCCGTCATCGGGATCAGATGGGCTTCGCTGTTCACCTTGGGAAAAGCAAATGAGCGCTCTGCTCCTAAAAATAACATTCAAAGTACTCCCTTTCCCTGGAGACGCCAACCATTGGCCTGGATGGGACAGGAAACAGAGTGCTTTTAAGCCTAAACTGTGCAACTTTTCCTCCAATCATCAGCTGAGCTATCACACACACACAGTGTTCACGCCATGCCGGCCTGCTGCATCTGGGATCTTTGAATGATGATGTAACACATCTAACCCGATTTTATTCTGCAAAATAACCATGAGCAAATTTGGAGGGGTAACTAAATGGTGATTGGCTCCACAGGCCAGCTGGGCTGTGTCAGCTGAGACCCAAACCTCAAATCACGGCATGTTTACTAGTGTTTTAAATGCAGTATGGAGACTCACTGCTTCGGAAAGGGTATTGTGAGGTACCATGACAAATGAACTAGGTCTGTTTTGCAGTAATGCAGTGCTTTGAACTTTACAGCTCCAACTGGAACCCCCTGGATTTGCTTTGTAACAAATGTAAAAATAAGGAAATTAATGTTTTTTATTTGGGGTGTTTCTTTTTTAAGCAACTTGGCAACATTGATTTCAAAGTGCTTTCAGCTAAAACATTCTTTCAGATTTTGCCAGTCAAATCCAAACCTCATAAGTGGGCGGGGCCTTCTGACTGCTGCCCTTCCACCACCAACCTCCTGCCTGAATATGTCATATAAATCCAAGTGACTGATGCACAGTGACTATGACCCCTGTTTCTCCTTTTTCATTTGGTTCCATCTGCCCCCCATTCCTCCCTCCAGCAGACCCAGTTGCAGAGGGCAAACTGTCTGTATTGGTCTCCCCCAACCCCCACCTTCCTCTCATCTTTTGATTCAATGAATACATGATAAACATACGGCCATATTGTGCATTGTCATGTCATCAAAACCCATGAAGATCTGTGGAAATGTACTAGCCATAGAGGCTGAAATAAACTGAAATACACACATGCAATAGTGTAGGTTCACCACACGATACTTTTGCATTAAATTTGCATCTAATTAGAATGATGAAATGTCAAAATAAATGAAATATGTATGCTAATCGATCAGCTTTTAAAACATAATCTTGTCAAACAGATGTCAACACTTATGAATACCTTGTAAAGCTGCTTTGATACAATGAACTTTGTAAAAATGCGCTATACAAATAAAATTGAAAGCTTCATAAGAGTTAACGACTAGATCTGCTAACTAAAAAGCACCTGGATAAGCTCCAGAACACAGCATGCTGCGTGGCCCCAGTATCTATTTATGTGGTTCGATGTCTGCTTTCTCTGAGATGGTCGGAATGCTTTGAAGGTGATGTGAAAGGATGAGCTTCATTCTTCTGTGATCAGTTTCAATAACAGCATTATCAACTTACGCTGGGTTTTTAAAACCCTTCCTGAGGTGAAAGTGTGAGAGGGTGAATGAATTACAGTAAGTACACAGCCTTCACAGGCTTGGAAGTTAGACACAATATGTGATTATGCTAGCAAAGAAATCTGAATTTTGCTACTTTAAAGTACAGTGTGTGAGAGTTTACAGATGCTTTTCATAAGCTTTCATAAAAGAAGATGAGAGTCATGTAATGAATCTTATGAGCTTTTTCTCATTTTGCTCCATTATTAAATCAATAGATATGATGCATTCTGTTTGCAACTTTGATTTGGCTCCAAAAATTTTTTTTCTGTATTGTAAAAATTATATGTATTACATTATTAAAAACATAACACAGACCTTCAATAAAAAAGAAAAGAAACAGTGAGGTGCTCTGTTCATAACCCATTAAAGGTCCGGATTGACCCAAGAGAATAAGCTTGAAACTTTTTATGTAACTTTTGGAGATAACCTCTAATTGCTGGCCCACATTTATTAGGTCTTCCTGTACAACAGAGACAGAGCCATTCTAAGTGCTAATTCGGGATAAAGGATTGGCTACCTAATGCTAGCACACTAATTTATGCTAATGACTATTGCATGTGTTAAAGTGCACTTTGAGTCTCTGTGCAACAGAAAGTCTTTACATTGATGTGTGCTGTGCTCAGTGCAGAAATAAGTGTGTATCTCACACAGGGCATATGCCAAGATAGAGGGGAGGTATAATTGTTACACTGCCTATAGCTATATAGGTCAATTTGAAATGTATTACATTTCAGACGAGCAGTTAAAAGAAAAGAGCATGTCCAGAAACAGACATTCACTCAAATAACTTTTTTAAAAATAACTTTCAGAAGATGCATGTATATCCAGAAAGTTTGTCTTTCTCAAAGAAAATATTGTTTTGATCTGTGTAAAGCATTTCTCTTTTTCTCACCCTTTCTTTCTTTCTTTCTGCTTTACTCATAACATTTGTTCTTTTACCTCAGGCCTCATTAGTAAAACTATATGCAAAGTTTGTGCAATCCTTCATTAAACTCTAATAAATGCTCCCCTTCTAGAACAACTTTCTGACATCACCAAACCCTCACTGCCATCATCCCCTCCTCTCTAACCATCTGTCATATAGAGACCATTACTTACTGTACATGATCAACTTTCCCTCACTACAGTTAAGTCATGCCCTACTTGTTTCGAAATCAATATCGAGGTTCACTTAGAATTTTTTTATACTGATTGTGAAAATAATGTTGACTCATAATTGTGTCTGTTACTGTAGGACGAATGGTTGAGCTTGTGCATATGCACACATGCATACACATTCCAAGCTTTTATATAATTCTGGAAATAAAATGTTTCATGTCAGTGAGCAGCTAGTAAAGCGTGAGTGTGTCAAAACCCTCCTCTTCTGAGCTGTATCATGTGTGTGTGTGTGTGTGTCAGATGAAAGTCACATCATCTGTGTCTAAGCAGATGTATAAATACCATGACTGTAATTAGGGAGGTGGAATCCACTCACAATAATGCCCGCTGAGAAGACTCATAGTCACCTTGTTAAATTTTTCACAGCTGGTAAACATATAATATCATTAATTCTGTTATTGAACTAAACAATGGAGCCCATGCCTCTTGCCACAATATCTTTTGGCTGCATTATTTCTTTGGCTTGGAATGAGAAGAAAGAAAGTTTAGGCGTATATGTAGCCAACAACTTACTAATGAGTTGACCAGACATGTGGTCGACCCACAACTGACAAACCATGTTTAATTAATGGACAAAAAGCATGTAGAGAGCTTAAGTTTAAAATGTTCCCACCTCCTACTTCACTATGCTATAAATAATACAAAATCAGAATACAGTATGAGTCTCATTAGGAAGGCCATGACAGGACAGATGTTCCTTTCTCCCAGTGTTAGTGAACCAAGGAACTGACCAAGAGATTTCATTTAATCCCAATCAATAACAAGGGAAAGAGTCAAGGGAAATCAGAGGGAAACCTCATAAAATTAAATCCATAAGATGTACACACATGCTTATGTATTGTGCCCACAGAGGACTAGATAATTACAGAAAAACAGGAGGTGATCTATGTGCATATTGAAGGCAAGAAACCAATAGTAAACGCAGATTAGAAGAAAAACCTGTAAACTGTCTTTACTCATGTAAATCTGCAATCCTATTATTTGGAACCTACAATGTAAATTCATAGAAAAGATGTCATTTTCAGTGTATAATTATATATATATATATATATACAGTATATGTATATATATATATATATATATATAATAAAATACATAATATATTATATATATATATATATATATATATATATTATATTATACAGAACAAAATACAATTATTTATATATTTTAGCTATTATATTATTTATTTCTTACTTTGTTGACTGATGTCCACTTGTAATCATTTACATGCAATTACCAACTCCAAGATGCAAGTAAAAAAGTTCAAAGTCCTTTTGGTCAATCATTAAATGCTTGTTTGTCTTTTCAGCAGAGGTTCAGATAATAATCATTTTCACAGCCAGAAATGCTTCAATAACTTCTTTTTGTTCATATGAGGACATTTTGATGCCAAGCTAATAATACTTGTGCTGATTACGGTGATTATTCTGCATGTCATTCATTAGGTGTCCCTGTAAAACTATTGAAAGCTTTGTTCAAAAAATGTGACATAACAAATCCATTCTAAAAAGAGTGTGGGTGTGTAACTGGATGTATTTATATTAAAAGCTCTGTAGACAGTCATCACAGCTCCACAGAGTCTGTTGCAAGTAAAATTCATTATCATACAAAAATAAAGCTCATGACAGCTTTGAGATAAGAGACTAAGAGACTGAAAGTATAATAATAAAAACGGCATATAATTTGGCATGGCTCTATTACTTGGTTTTTTTGTCTCTCCTGAATTAATCCGGCCATTTCTGATGTAAACTAGGTAAATTTAAATAAATAATTGTCATTAAATGCTGACATCTGGTGGTGAAAATCTGACGTTACTTTCTAATATGCTGCCTTAAATTTTCAAGTATAATCAATGTAATCTAATTTACTGTACAAGTCGTTTAAACCTTTTTAATTCTTGACTAGTTGCTGCAACTAATAAAAAGTTTTAAAATATTATATTTTGGATAAATATTTTTGCACAATAAATCAGATTGCACAATAATTATTATTTTTTATTTTATTTTATTTTATTTTATTTTATTTTATTTTATTTTATTTTATTTTATTTTATTTTATTTTATTTTATTTTATTTTATTTTATTTTATTTTATTTTATTTTATTTTATTTTGTAAAATAAGAGTACACTTCCGCCATTTACCTTTAGGGCGCGTTTGTCGTCGCTGGCTGCACATACTCGTCGCTTCTGCCAGCAGGCGCAGATGAGAGTGGGAACTTTATTAATCACTTCTCTTTACCTCAGGAGGGTCGTTTCGTCGTCGATAATATTTTAACACATTAATGCCAGGGCGGTTGTCAGTCATTGTGGTTAGTTCGGATGAGTAGACGATTGTTTTTTTTACATTCTGATCAGATGTTTACGATGTAGCGTCAAATAGTTTTGGTGTAGGGGGCGAGGTTTGCTGCAGCTGCTGCATAAACATCCAAGAAAATGTTGACAAGACGCTACACGCACAGCTGAACAATCATTCCAGATATATTTTCATATTGTACAGGTAAGTTTAATACGGATTTGTTATTTTTACAATTACAATAGTTAGTTTGGATAACTTAGGACGTAACTTTAACTGTTGATTCTTCTTTCATTAAAAATGAAACCGGATTTACATGCAACTGTCCTGATGGTCATTTTACTGTTTGTCATGTTTACTTTGTGACACAACCTCTCATTTTATTTTTTTATTGGGTGAGTTGCTTTCTATGTTTATGTGTTTGTATGTTCAGTTGTAAGCAGACTATTGAGAAAATCAAGTGTATGAGATGAGCTATCCTAATGTATTTCAAACATGGCACGAATAGCATGGTATCAGAAAAAGGTAAGAATTTGTCTAATAAAGTCTAAATTGTAATGAGAAGAATTTCATTTGTCTAATAATGTGCTTTTGTGTCAAAAGATTGGAGCCTATGATCAGCAGATTTGGGAAAAGTCACTGGAACAAACTGAGCTGAAGGTAATGTGGCGATATTGTTAACATATATGTGGGTTGGGTTTTGTGTAGAAATGTTTGCGATCCGAATTGTGAAATTTAATTCTGTATGCACAGGGCATTGGAAACAAACCTAAAAAGACTGGCCATATCAAGCCAGACCTTATTGATGTTGACCTAGTGAGGGGTGAGTTACAATTGAAGTGTAAAACCTGTAATATGAGTTTTCACATACTGTGTATGCTGGAGGTTCAACAAGTGGTTTTGTTTACAGAGACATGAGACGACGACCTAACACAGTTGCCAAACTGTTCACGGAAAAGTGAACAAAATGTCCTTAATTGTCCAAACATTTATTTTATTTATATCACAAAGAACTACAAGGGCTAAGTAATATGCAAAGTTATTAAAATGTCATAGATTAAATAGGAAATTTTCATCTTCTCTTTGTGTGACTAATTCATGTATTACAGCCGACCATTCTTATAGATTGCTATAATATTAGAACAAAGTAATTTGCACAATGCGTATGAAGCGCTTATTATAGCAGTGAAACTTCCTGAATTGTTTTTATACCTTTGCAGGTTCCACATTTAGCAAAGCCAAACCAGAGAGCCCTTGGACCGCCCTAACCCGTAAAGGCTTGGTCAGGGTTCTTTTCTTCCCGTTCTTCTTTCAGTGGTGGATCCAAGTTACATCAAAATGTATCTCCACCTGTATTCTGGTCCTATATATTCTTCAAGGTATGTCATTTTCCTGCCTTTAAGCAAAACACCGTGAAAATCATGGAGATGCAGAGCGTACATTCAGGTTTTTCACTGATAATTCTTTGAATATTTCAGATTTCATTTAAAGATAACTGAAATGTTTGACATTCCTTTGTCATAGATGACTAGATGAACTGATCTTAATGGAAAATACTGTGTGAAATTGTAACATACTGGTGTTTATTCCAGTGGCAGGAGCTGTGTTGTATTTTGAGGTGCCAGCAGCGTGTGCCAGTGAGGTGGTGGGTCCATTGTGTCTTATGCTGTTGTTGGGAACAGTGCATTGCCAAATAGTGTCCACAGAAACCTCCAGAAGTCCAGACAGCAGTCCTCTGTCTAGCCGGGCATCCAGCCCTGTTCGCAGAAAAAGGTAACAGGCCTATCCCTTCTTGAGAATTTTTCATTTGTGTCAAACAGGTTGTACTGAATGCTTCAATCAATGCATGTGATATATCACCTATTGTATAATATATGACCTATTATATTACCCATGATAAAATAAATGGTTCAATTCCTGCATGCTGATTGGTCAGTAAAGTGCTAGAATTTACAACAGAGTAACAGTAATGACACACCTGTTCACCATAGTAATGCTTAGCACACATAGCAGTTCCCTATTTTTGTTGCGTAACAATGTTCTGTTACGTCAGTTTTTATATCGTCTTGCAGAGGGATGGCGTGTATCTGAAGCAGAAGCTGATGGCACCATTTTATGTTTATACACCTGCTTTAAAGGAATAGTTCACCCCAAAATGGACCCATTGACTTGACCATAGTAATTTTTATTCCTACTATGGGAAGTCAATGGGGTCCTATTTATGGGTGAACTATTCCTTTAAGTGGACATGTATATGATTGTACACAATGACAACATGTTGTACGTTATTGCTGATGGTTTGTTTTCATAGACAGAGAAAGAGCAGAAAATCAAAAAGATCAGAGGATGAAGGCAGCAAAGGAAGGGGGATAGTAGAACTCAAACCCTGGCTGCTTGAAGACAACCATCGACTCTACAGATCAGAGAAGCGTTTGGTAAACTACTCATCTTTAGAAGAGCATAAGCACAATACACTCATATTTGTGTTGAACGAGATTCTGTGATTATGGCAGATCTCTGTGAGACGACCACGCTCTGGGGCATCTGATGACCTCTCCAGTGAGGAAGAGGATGCAGATGAAGCAGATCTGCACAGAGACAGGCTTTTTTCATCTGCACCTCCTAAATATGCCCCAGCGCTAAGAAAAAGACTTCACAGTGTCCCTAAGAACCACCAGCCACCCCAGGCCAAGCCTCAGGTGAAAATCTGCCAAACACCTATACGTACAATGTCAACACGATATACAGTGTGGCTTTAATAACATGACCATCATGTAATCACATTCAGGGAAATGATAATGGCATTACAACAGCAACCCCAGCACTACCACGTGAACCATCCGAAGTCGAGCTTCTGCGCCCATCAGAGGGATCACGTCCCGCTTCTGATACCGATGACATGTTGTGGGAGGAGCTTTTGCAGGATCCTGACTCTGCCTCCACTGGAAGCAGCGACAATGGGGAGGAGGAGCCTCACAGTCATAGCCACTCCCTTTCAATGCCTACTATAACTCTGAGTAGTGATGAGGATGAGACCTTACCACAGGTTTGTTGAGGTTTTTGTGTAGCGTTATAAATCTAAAGTTAATGCTTAGTACTAACAAGCGATTTCTGTGTCTCTCCAGCACCAGTTTTCATGGCTGCAGGCGTGTCATCCTTCTAAAGATCGCGTCAGTGCTGTTTTCTGGGAGCAGGGAGAATGCAAGAAAGCAGACATGTCCGTGCTGGAGATCAGTGGTATCATTCTCACCAGAGTAAAGTGCTTCTTTAAATTTTTGCCCTGTTTATCTTTAACCTAGTGGTTTATATGACTGTGAGAGAGAGAGGAGTGAACTGTCAGAAACCTCTGTAAATGCAAATGATATTCAAATCTAATAAACTTGTCAATTTTAGTCAGTGTAAACCATGTTAGCACTGTTTAAAATTAGACTTTGATGTTTCCTCTGAAGCCATTCTGAAAGTAAAATGCCTGTTGCTGTTGTCTTATGAGGATTTGTGTTACCAGGTGAAGGTGGTCGAACAAGGAATGGGATATCTGATCTTTGGCAGCTTGGTTACTGCCTGTCTGGCCCTGCTGCCCTACTGCTTCAGACTGGCACAGAAACTGGATGTTTCCAATCTCGGTTCTGTTTCTCTTGAGCAGCTTCCCGCAGTGGCCATCGGGCCCTGTAGTGCCTTATCATATGCGTTCTTCATCATCACCACATTGGAGAGAGCTGTCCTCTCTGGACTTTTCTTTTTCATGATGTGTGTGGCTGAAAGGACATATAAACAGGTGAGATTTAGTTGTCGTCCGATAACGATAGTTCTGGATTCGGTTTCATTAAAATTCTATGGGATTGTGCCAGATCAAAGTTTCAATGTGGTCTCAGACTTTTGAACTTCTCTATATTTGCACACAGCGTTTAAGCCAGTTTTATCATGTTGGGTTGTCCACAGACCTGCATGTTTATTTTGCGTTTGTTTTATTGCTCAGTGCCATAAAATCTATATGACGTCAGACCCAGACATTGCCTTTTCTGCTTTCATAAAGTGTGATGTCATCCACAGCGCCTTCTCTTTGCAAAACTCTTCAGCCATCTCACATCGGCACGTAAAGCAAAAAAATCTGAGATTCCTCACTTTCGACTGAAGAAAGTACAAAATATTAAGATGTGGCTTTCACTACGTTCATTCCTAAAGGTATGGATGCGTCTTTCACAGCATGGCCATTGCTCTTGCCTACAACAGATGGTAGATGTGTTTTCACCCTAAACACTGATCTCTTTGTAAACACTGGTTGCTATTAGCAATAATCTCACTTGTCTAACCAGTCTGCTTGCTGGTCGTCTTTTCTGCTGTTCATTAGAATTGTGTATCCTAATGCACATTATTTGTAGTATCAATAACAATGAAATCATTTCTTTCTTCTGTGAAACAGAGACGAGGGCCTCAGAGGTCAGTTGATGTTATTGTATCATCAATTTTCTTACTGGCTTTGTCTATTGCCTTTATCATCTGTGCCCAGGTGAGTGTCTTGAGATGCACCCAGTATGTTACAACATCAGTATTATAGACAATTAAATGCCACAACGTGTAGTTTTGCTTGTCATATCAATTTGTTTAGTACATATATATTTACAGCTAGAGGATGTGTCTATTTTAACCTGTGCGCTGTGAAGCAAACAGAAGATTTGTGTTGCAGCTTTTACACAGTCACCACACATTCCTGGATTCAGAAACCAACTGGGAGCTGATGGTCTGGTGTGCTGCTCTCGTGGTCTTCCTGCTCCGATTGGCTACCCTCGGGGCGGAGACCAACCGAAAGTACAGCAACGCTTCTGTGCTCCTGACTGAACAGGTGAGATAGCATCTCTCCTGCAGGGAACTAAGAGCCGGGATTGTTTAGAAACAAGTGATCCATTTACACACACAGGAGGAGTCTGTATTGTTTGTAGCCCAGCTCTGTATTTGATGTTTTCATGTTTTTTGTTTCAGATAAACTTGTATCTTAGAATGGAGAAGAAACCCAACAAAAAGGATCAGCTGAACATAGTGAACAATGTGTTGAGGCTGGCTACCAAGTTATTGAAAGTAGGACTTCAGTTTATCTACATATTTAAAATAAAACTTGATGTACTTGTATTAAACATGCTTGTTTGTAGGAATTGGACGCTCCGTTTCGTCTGCTTGGTCTGACTGTGAACCCGCTCATCTACAATATCACAAGAGTGGTCATTCTCTCTGCCGTTTCAGCTGTGGTCAGCGATTTACTGGGGTTCAACATCCGGGTGAGACACAATGGACAAAGTACAGTGATTATCTGCACCTGTGTCCTGTTTCTGTTTTACTTTCTCACTAAAATGAAAAAGTCTAGAATTATTGATCTTAGTCATCTGGGGTTTTGTTCTGCATTTGTATTGTCTTTTTTGACCACCTTACAAGGACTTTTAACTATGTATCAAGCACTGCAACATACACAACCACTGTTAAATTCAGATGCTTAACAAAGTATGTGATGTATGTATGTTTTTTTAACAGCTCTGGAAGATCAAAAGTTAATGTGATGCCACTACACTGTCTTAACACTGGGACCATGAGATACTTCTAAGTAAACTTATGCACAACCTCAGATGACCATGTTATGCTTCTTTAAAAACTGTGCAGATCTACTGACCAAACCTGTGTTGCCTTCATGTCCTGTGCCAATGGCCAGACCAAAAACCCTGTGTTTAATTCAACTTGGGCTCCTGAGTTATTGAGTTATAAGAAGACTTGAATGCATTATTTTGGATGCATCACGATGCATTTGATGCAAGATGTACCTTGATGCACTTACCAATAATTACAACCACTTCCCTTAATTTACCATAAATGTATTTTCTAATAATATTTTGTATGATTTGCAATGATTTAAAACAGAACCACTATGTGCCTTGTGACAGTAATTTTAGATAAGCTATTTATGTAACCGATTTGTCCACTGATGAATAGGAAAGTTTAGAGTTTTTTAGGGTACTGAAAACCTTGCACACTGAAGCTCCTGGAGGGCGTATCATTTTTAATGGAATTGTATTCATATAAACTTTCTTAATTCAAAATCCTCTTTATAATCATATACTGTATGTTTACATGCTCATTTCTAATATCATTCTGAAAACTAAATCTTAAATGTAGGTTGTTAAATCTGTTATTTCTAATAAGGAGTCTAATAAAGACTCTTGGGGTCCAAGCTGTGTAAAACTTTAGTGAAATGTAACATAATGTGTTTTGAGAACATAACAAGTAAATGTCACAAATTTGCTTATTAAATTCAAATAAAAGGATAATCAGTATTTCTGTTTTACAGTATATTATTATGTTTGTAAACCGTAAAATTTCCAGGTTTGAATAGGTTTTGGATAGTCTTTCGAAGATTTCGTACCCCGGTGTGTTTTGGCCGAGGATGAGTAGGCTATCATGTTACTTAAACCTACTTAAGTACGTTTTTACTGCAACATTTCTGTGTAAAGTGTAGCATCTTTTTGTCTTGTTCACAGTGGTAATGTTTTGAGAGAGTGTTGTGGTTATATGGCGGTTATTACGGTAAGTAAGGAGTGACGTAGTGACACACCTTCAGTCACGCATTTGTCGCTGGTTGCGTTGGAAGGTCAAGTGCAGCCGGCTGAGCAACAGCACTGCGACAAAGCAATGAACATGCCGGTCTAACCGAAACTGTAAGATATCAAGTTTTCTTGTTAAGTGTCTATGTTAATGTGATTTTCGAGTGCATTTTAAATCAGTGTCATTCTACTGTTTGTGAAAAAGGAATTGCCGCTCCAACGTGGAGTGTGGAATTGGCCAGCAGTGACAAACTCCTTTATAATGACATGCGTGATATTCTGAAGATCGTCTCTATTATGACGTATACAACATGTTTCGAGTATCAGGTTGTTCATTATGACGTGTAATATTCTGAAGATCATCTTCCCTATTATGTCATATTTTGCAAGTTCACCTATATTATGACGTAACAGACGTTCGGAGTATCATCTTTATTCTGACGTGTATGATATTTCGAGTATCATATTCTTTATTATGACGTGATATTCTGAGAATTACATTATGAATTACATATTATTCTAAATTTATTATGATTTATTATGACGTATATTATACTTTAACGATCATTTCTTTATCATGACGTCGCATTAAATTCAAACAATTACTTCTCGATGGTACTGTAAGGGTCTTCTCTCTTGTAGCATTATATTTATTGTTATATTTCTCCAGATGGGTGTAAATCTCTCTCTCTCTCTCTCATTACTTACAATAAAGCAATAACTTTGTCTCCACTAGCATAGTTTGGATATACTGCCTTTATTTTGCATCTCTCTCTCTCTCTCTCTCTCTCTCTCTCTCTCTCTCTCTCTCTCTCTCTCTCTCTCTCTCTCTCTCTCTCTCTCTCTCTCTCTCTCTCTCTCTCTCTCTCTCTCTAATTACTTACTAATAAAGCAATAACTTTGTCTCCACTAGGATATACTGCCTTTATTTAGCATTTCTCTCTCTCTCTCTCTCTGCAGGTGCACTATGTTTTTACAGTAGGAAAAGAAGAGTAAGTGAATAAGACCGTCATATTCATTATGTCTGCGTGGTTGCAGCAGGACACTGGTCCAACCAGTTATGCTGAGTCCAGGAAATCAGAGCCCAGAGGCCAAGAGAAGAAATGCTGTAAGTACACACACATCCTTTATTTACAGCACAAATTATGTTTGGAAGTCTCCATGGACATAGAAAGAATAGAAAGACTTAAGCAAGATGGATGGCAAGCAGCAGAGAAAGAATGACTAATTCTTTATAGTTGTCTGTTTCTCATACTCATGGAGTAATCGTGAATATGAGTTTCTCATACTAAGGGCCATGGAAGCTGCTGAACACGTTTATTGCCATACTATATGAGAAATGAACCCGCTCACCTTCTCTTTATTTAGGTTTTTATTGTCTGTGATGCCAGTTTCAAATTGCAAATCAGGGTAAAGGTTTGCTGTGTGGTTCTGAGATTTGTAAACTCTGAGGGTACTTTTTTTATAAGTACATTAAAGAAGATACAAAGAAGAACTGGCACATATATGTAGTAACTGATATCTGTTGATTTTGTTTCGACACGTTTGTCTGTGTCTGTTTGACAACAGCATGGGCATCTTATATGACCAACTCTCCCACCGTGATCGTCATGATTGGCCTTCCTGCGAGAGGCAAGACGTACATGTCGAAGAAACTCACGCGCTACCTCAACTGGATAGGAGTTCCCACCAAGGGTAAGTGGGCATGATTCAGAAAGTCTCTGATATAAAAAGCTTTATGTAGCTCTCAGCTGATCAGTGTGACATCACAGTCTATAAAGAGGCTAAAAAAAGCGACACGTTTAAACTTAGACTGTCTTGTGTTCACCGTGACCCATGAAACAAATAGTTTAATCACTGCAATTGAAGTCAGAAGCTCATTAACCACTGGGATTTGAACTGTTTCATTCACCTGCACAGTTGCTGGAAAACAGGCGAGAATGTGATTGTGTTTCACACAATATTTTTGTTTTTATTTATCATGCAGTGTTTAACCTGGGTGTGTACCGGAGGGAGGCGGTGAAAGCATACAAGTCTTATGACTTTTTCAGGCATGACAATGAGGAAGCTATGAAGATACGGAAGTAGGAATATATACCTGTTTTGTCACTCAAAAATAAACATTTGTCATCATTCACTCGCCTTCATATTGTTCCAGACATTCCATTCTGCCACTAAATGTTTTTTGTAATTGTAAATGTTTACCTTCTTAATATAGAAAACGAGCAGCTTGGACATACACTGTAAAAAAGGATGTGTTATTTTTTAACACATTTTTTGTGTTATGCTGTTTAACACATAATGTGTCATTTTGTGTTAAATACATAAAAGGGACAACACATGTTGAGTTGAAAGTAACACAAGTTAAGTTAAAATTAACACAAAGATGTGTCTAGTTAGGGACAACACATCTGTGTTTAGAGTGTAATAAGTAATATTAAGCTGTTCTTTGAACTTTATTGGATTCGTCACTTGACATCCAATCCATTTTTGGCGCATTCTGAGTTGGCTGTTCTCTGAAATTCCTTACCCAGCTGTGTTTACCCTTGTTAATTTTTAACAACCCTGCAAGGTCCATCCCAAACACATTTTACAGGGGTAGAAGTAATGTCTGCAAAAAGGTGACAATGACTATTTAATCTGTTTTACATTACGAGAAAAATTCCAAAGAAACCGCTTGTGTAATGTGATATCTGATATCTGATTTTTCAAGGTTACATTAGAACAGTCCTGACCGTACAATTACTCTCCTTTCTGAGAACTGAATGTCTCTTGTTGCTTTTTCTATTTCTTAGAAATCATAATATTTAAATAAAAGTTTATTTATTTCTGCCCTGTAGGCAGTGTGCCTTAGTGGCCCTGCAAGACGTGAAGATCTACCTGAATGAGGAAGGCGGACAAATAGCTGTAAGGTTTTACCTTTTCCTCTGTTCACCTCAACGATTTCACAATTTGTGCTTGATAAAGTGTTGTGACAGATTTTTTATATAAATCATCAGTCTGTTTTTATCCTTATGAGGTTTTTGATGCCACAAACACAACTCGGGAGAGACGAGATCTCATATTGAGCTTTGTGCAGGAGAATGCATATAAGGTATTGTAGCACCACATCCAAAATAAAACACCTAGAAGATGTCTTACGGTAACAGGAAAGTATGTGCATTCGTAATTTTCCTAATTTTTTTTGCAGGTGTTTTTTGTGGAATCAGTTTGTGATGACCCAGAGGTTATTGCTGCCAACATCCTGGTATGTTTTTTGGTTAACAACTGTGTTAAACTGGTCTTTTTAGCTAATACACCTGAGAAATAGCATTGCTGTTTTGTTGTAATTGTTGTAATTATTGTTATACATGCATTTTATATACCTTCAGGAAGTCAAAGTTTCAAGTCCAGATTATCCAGAGAAACACAGAGAGAGAGTCATGGGTGATTTTCTAAAACGCATTGAATGTTATAAGGTCACTTATCAGCCACTAGATCCTGATGACTATGACAAGTAAGAATGTCCTCCACATAAACTCATACACATGATATCATATTCTCCATAACAAAAATATAGATTGATTTTAAGTTTAGGTTTGTCTAATATAATAATGATCTGATCAGTGTCCCTTTCCCCCAGAGATCTCTCCTTTATTAAGGTGATGAACGTAGGCCGCCGGTTCCTGGTAAACCGTGTTCAGGACTACATTCAGAGTAAGATCGTCTACTACCTCATGAACATCCACGTACACTCCCACTCCATCTACCTGTGCAGGCACGGAGAGAGTGAACACAACGTCCAGGGTCGCATCGGGGGAGACTCTGAACTCTCCCCTAGAGGAAGACAGGTCAGGATTCATTCAATTGTATCTGTAGTACAGATTTATTTTGCTAGGAGAGACACTAAAGAGCATTTCTTTTCTCTTTTCATTCACACTGTAGTATGCAAGTGCCCTGCGTAAGTTCATCGAGGAGCACAAGCTGTCTAACTTTCTAAAGGTTTGGACCAGCCAATTGAGGAGAACCATCCAGACAGCTGAAGAACTAGGAGTTCCTTATGAACAATGGAAAATCCTCAATGAGATAGATGCAGTTAGTATGCCCACATCCCTACAATTGGTAAAAGCAGTTAGTATGTATTACGAATTCAGACATGGATTGCTATGAAACACAGGGAGTATGTGAGGAGATGACCTATGAGATGATCCAGAACACGTTCCCAGAGGAGTTTGCGCTCAGGGATCAAGACAAGTATCACTACAGATATCCAGGAGGAGAGGTACATGTACATCTGAATGTAAAACTTTGTTAAAGTTTCCCCTTACATGGTGTCCTGTTCTTAAACTGGCCATTTCACAGGGTGTTATGTTCGTTTTTTTTCTCCCTGCAGTCGTATCAGGATCTGGTTCAGAGGCTGGAGCCTGTGATTATGGAGCTTGAGAGACAGGGCAATGTATTGGTCATCTGTCATCAGGCGGTTATGCGCTGTCTACTGGCCTATTTCTTGGACAAGAGTGCAGGCAAGAGTCACTTTTACTTTCGTACACAAAAATGCAGAAGCACATTTGTGTTTTAAGTTTTAATCTGAATTTTTAAGGTTGTGTAATTCATTTATTTCTGTCTTATAGATGATCTTCCGTATATAAAATGTCCCCTTCATTCTGTCATGAAGCTGACTCCTGTTGCCTACGGTATAATAGATACTTGTTTCCTTAGTATTATAAAACATACACACATTTTTAGTTTTTGTAGCATAACGATTTAGGCGAAAAGTTGAATTGAATTATTTGATTAATGGCCTGGTAATCTCAGGCATCTCAAGTATTTCTAATTTGTTTTCCACTCTTCTAAAGCTTAAATGTTGAATTTCAGATTGTTATTTGCAGTCTTGCATTGCTACACGCATATACACATGCAGATTTTTCTTAGAGATAATTCTGGTTGTCCACTTTAGGTTGCAAGGTGGAGATGTTTCATTTGAATGTGGAGGCAGTGAACACGCATCGAGATCGGCCACTAGTGAGTTCATTACTGTCTCTGTGCTATTCTTTCTAACAATATGAATTTTTAATGGTGGATATGAAATATTAATGCTAATATAATTGGTGGCAACATTTTTCTCTCAGAATTGGAACAATTCTTCAGCAGTGTTTATAAATCAAGCATGCTTCTCATGTTTCTCAGCTCTTGATTTCTTGTGGGTTTTATTTGATCATTGTCGTGGCATCATTGCATGTTTGGCGTCTGTGCTGCCTGCTGCTTGATATTGATATTAAATATATAAAATGGAGGCTTTGGAGATTTTGGTATGTTTTGGGAAGCTCTGCTCTAACTCTTTCGTTAAGCTTTCTGTATTTTATTCAACAATCCTTTATTTTTCTTGTGGTCTGATTCTTCTCATCAGAGTGAGGTTTCACCCCAACATCTGTTGCTGATGTACGATAATGTTATGCACAATTAAACAGTTAATATACAAGGTGTTTTTGCTGTGATTGCGCTGTAACTGTGTGGGTTTGTGTTGTGAGTTTTGTTCCATCAGATAACATTGTGTTGTAATGATGTGGTGTTGCATAAGTCTTGCATTAAGTAAACCTTCATATTTCCTCACTAAAGTGGTTTAGTTGATGCTTGTGTTTTGTGTATTTTTATATGATAATATAAATATATAATATAGATAATTGCTGACATGGTTTTAAGAATACTTGGAGTTAATGTGTTTATAAAGGCCAGTGTTTTTATTTACCGATCTGTGCTTATGGTTTGAAAAGATGAGGTGTGTGGGCCGGCGGGTCCCTTTTCTCTTTTTAACCCTTCCAGTTTCTCCCATCTCACACCAGGAGAAAGTCAGGCGAGACTCCGCTCCTCTGCTGCAGAGGCGGAATAGTTACACCCCTCTCTCCACTCATGACCAGGTTAAAAGGCCTCGCCTCTACAGCGCCGGCAACCAGCCCTGGCTGCCCCTCACTCCCTCCCCAACCACCCTGCACTTCCCTGACACGCCAGAGGGGGCGCTGCTGCTTCAGCAAAGCCAAGTTAGTGTCAGAATCAAAAGCGTTGTGCTTGAAGACAAACTAAATGGTCTCGATTGACCCGGTGATTTCCTGACACTAACCCACCTCACACTGGTGTTCTGAATGTGCCACTTGGTGTTGTTATTCTGCTGGTTAGAATTTGGCTCTTTAATTTTCTTCATTCTGTTACTGTTTTGCGCATGTTTTTTGCAAATTCTTTATTCAACTTGAGTTTCTGTTTTTAATTGTATTGTCTTTGGTCCTGTTGATAACAATTGGCATGATCTTCTTATTATTACACTGCAAAAATAATTTTCTTGAACAGTGTTTTCGTCCTGCTTTTAGGTAAAAAATATCAGAACATCCTTAAAATAAGAGACATTTACTTGGAAAACAAAACTGCATAAGGTATTGTTTGAAGAATGATTGTATTTTTAATAAAGATTAAGTCCTGGTTTAATTTTAAATCTTACTTTTGTATAGTTTTATTATTTTTTATTATTTACTTTATTTTTGCATATAAGAATTATATAAAAGAAAGCTAAGCTCAATTCAACACATAAACACAGTTGAAAAAATGTTCATCTTACACAGTTTTCTTCTAAGTAAATGTTTCTTGTTTTATGAATGTTCTGATTTTGGAAAAAAGGACAATAATACACATTAAGAAAAGTTTTTGCTGTGAAAACCAGTAACATTTATAAATGTTTGCTCTTTAACTGTCTGTTAATTCATTTTTCTCCCCGATTAACAAAATTTCCAGTCCAAATGAATGAACTTTTCTCCATCGTATGTTTACAGGGATGTTGTGGTTGTGATGTTTCGTTATCAGTGTTTTTTGTCCATTTATTACTTATTATTTACACTGCAGAAAATCATTTCTTGTTTTTTAATAAAAAGTAAAAAGCTGATTTTTCTGCAGTGTGAACATGGCAGTGTCCTTGTACTTCATTTCTCTTCTCCATATTTGTGTCTCCTCTCTTTCTCCCCATCATCTTGTTTCTCCTTCACTCTCTCTATCCTCACAGTCTCATGCGGCAGCCAATCATCTGTGAGTATATTTAATGTCATTGGTTTGAACTCTTCTTCACCTCAGATCTCATTATGTTGTTTGACATCCCATATATGCTGTCATCATAAAACGCATATACACATATACTCTCTACTGTGACTATAAAACCCAATCTAACAGCATTTTCAGTGGAGTGATGTTAGGTTTATGTTTATGTACTGACTCTTAGTAATTGTCTTATCTTTTCTTGTGTTTCCTTTTTCTTTTTTTTAGTTATGATCTTTTATTAACGCTGGAAGATTCAATCAAACTCATCACATGTTCTTTATTTGTGTGTATTGTATCTTAATAGTGATGAGCGATTGAATTATTTACACCTTGCAAAATATTGTTTATATCGTTGTTGACTGGTGTAATGGGATATTTTGTTCTGCAATAAAATTATAAATATAAAATATAAAATTTTAATTATTTGAATATGTGTGTGCATGTGACAGACTGTGATGCTGAAACTCTTTAAATGTGTATGCCACTTGAACTTATTGTTTGTTTTTTATAGGACAACTTGTGTGAAGGAATCAACTTTGACAGCACAGATGAAGTTAATGACTGTTTCCGCTTCTGAGTGAGACATAGTTTTCGAAATCCTGCATGTCACATACTTTCACATACTCCCACACCCAGCTTGCTTTATCAGTGACTGGACCATATCTCCCATCAGCCCCCTACATGACACATTACCACAGCTAAAAAAACTTAACAATGATTTATCATGACCTTTAGGGATTTATAATAATACTTTTACTCAAAACAATCTTTAATCCTATGTTCTAATTATAAATATTGTTTCCTATTATAGATTTTTACAGTCTTGTAGCTATTTAAACATCTTCATGTAGTCAGCCATTAGAAAAATGAAAAGGGATTGATAGGAGAGAGATTAATGAGACAAATTTATTCAAATTGCTTGTGCCTATTGTGGCTTAAAAAGAATGAAAGTATGTTTGTACATTTGGATACAACAAAATAAAACAAAAGCTAGATTTTTTTGTCTTGTGCAAGATCTAAATAATATGAATGATACTTTATGGGATATTGTACAAAGTTCAAAATGCTAGCTGGCTGTTTAATATTTTTGTAGGAATGTACTGTATAGCATTATGACAAAGGTGGATGGGTATAAATGGAGTATATTTTACAGCTCAGGTCATAGATGCTGGCAAATGTATTTTTATATATTGAATGTTTTTGAACGCAATCCTGTATGGCAGGCCAATGCACTTTAAGCAAAGATTCAGAAACTCATACAGTATTCAAACTCAAATCCCTGGTAATGAGTTTGTTAAATCTTGAGTTTACTAGAGAACTTTAAATTACAGTCTGTTAATATTTTCATGTAAGAGGCTGCACTTTTCAGACATCTTTAACTCATATACTGCATGTGGAAAGGGTTTTCTAGACAGAGATTCGATTAGGGTATTTGATGCATGTCTGTTTACCTTCTACTTAATATTGGGTTACAGTTTATTTTAGGTCCTGTAACTGGTCACTCACAAGTTTTTATTATCATTTAAAAATGTCCTACTTGCCTTTTCTGTTGATTTTAAATGGTCCTGCAATGGGACAAATGCAAATACAAATACTCCATGTATTGCCAAAGAACATCAGTCTGCATGCATAATAATTCAAATGAATTAGCCAAATACAGTTAAAATAGTAAAATAGTAGATGGACTATAGCTTATCACATGCTCGAGATATTTCAACTTTCCTCCGACTAAAACTCACAGAAATCAAGGTGCAAGATATTTAAGCATGCATTGCTTTTGTGTAGTAACTCCTATAAAGTACAAAATCTTTTACAATGTCACAGAATGTAAATTTTGTTTTTGGAAAGTTGCCTGTAATATATTTCAGTGATGTTGGTTGGTTTGAGTATTTAAAATAAAAGATTCTATTATCTCAGACGTTTGTTTATTTGTTTGCTTATTTTTCTGCAATAGCCATAAATATTTTGTTGTTTTTATGGCGATACCGACATTATGGCCACTAGATGGCGAAATAGGACCATTTTATTTATTGCCGCTGGATTTCTGCATTCAACAGGATTTTTTTCACGGGCGTGTCACATTGTGTTATTAATTATGACAGCATCTTTAAACTAAGTGTGCTAATCTGAACGAGAAAATATTTTTAATATAAATTCTCCAAAAAAAACAATGACAGTGAAACCTTATGTACTCATCCAAGAAAATATCGTGTTATATCGAGAATCCTGGTTTAAAAGGTCGTACTTTGGTACTGAATGACACTTGCCAGTGTAATCGATCTCTTCATCTGTATTATAATAGTGTGTCTGACACAAATGAATCGTTGCACCTGGAGCACACACACAAACACCCACACTGCCCCCTCTGTGTTACATAACCCTAATGCAGATAGATGAGAACCACAAGAGAAACATTAACCTAAGAGTCACTGCAGGTGGAGGAAGAAACATCCAAACCCTGATAAATTCACAATACCAACCCATAGATGCTTTTGCGTAACAGCGTCAGATTCATGTGGGACCTCATCAGGCCCTTCATCTGTTTGTTTCTGTCTGCTTTGATGCTAAACGTATTGTCTGTGATGAACAACAAATAATTTTGCTTCAACCTTCAAAAAGGATTTGTCAATATTAGACATATTACATGCATCAGTGAGAGTTGAAAAGCGCAGGTGCCATCTGCCATGTTAAAAGAGCCATCTTAACAAAAGTCTACCAGTCTGAAAGCAGTGACATTATTATTTATTATTATATATATCAACTTTATATGAATACATGTAAAATTAATGTGTGGAAATTGGGTAACCGAACTTGGGTAATCTTTCTTGGGGTGAAAGAAAATGTACCTAATTTTGGACACTTGGTCACTAAGTGTGTCATTTTAAGGTATTATAAAAACATAAAACATCAAAGTGACATCTGCAAACAAATGATAAAAGATGTTTCATTAGAAGTTCAGCAAATAAATTGCTCCCTTAAATTCCAATTAAATTGGCTTTACACATCATTTTAACTTATTGTTTTAAATTATTTCCAGTGGTGAGTTCCTTTGACATATTAAAATAAGTTAAAATTGCTTAACTTGATAAATTAAAATAATGAAAAAAACATATGTTGACATAAGTTATAAAAGTCCAAATGACTTGTAAAGCAATTGTACTTAAAATTCAAGGCAGCAAAAAATATATACCTATGTACTTTTGCTTAACTTTCTTCCAACTACTTTTATCCAAGCTGGTCCCAATGTGATTTGTGGATGTAAGTTTCCATCAGATTTAACCCCAATAAAGTTTATCATATTAATAAATGACAACCAGAAAGTGTGCGATTTGGAACAATATTGCTATTGTTTTATCATATGAAACATCCTGTTGTGCTTAAAAAGTGTGTTTGTATTTTTGATACATAAAAGTATCTCTTTTTAAGGCGTAGGTGTTCAAATACTTTTTTGCTATTGAGTATAGTCTACCATGATACAATTTTTACTCTCCAGATACCCACCGAGAACCCAGCAGGATGGGTTTCGCTTAGTGTGTCTTTTAGATTATATGATATAAAAATAATATTATTATATTACATTATAATAATACCTCTCGTGCAGATTATCTTGGCTCACAGTGAAACTAATATTAAATTTCTATGAAAGCATCAATGGGACAGAGATATTGTCAGTCAAAATATTAAATATTATTAATCAAAATATTTGCAACATGAAGCACTCAGCTGTATATCTTGACAATGTCACGTCATTGCTTGCTCAGTTTGTTTAATAAACCTGAAAAGTTATGTCATGTTTTTGTAGAAAACAGTCGCTTGTATGATCATGTCAAAGAGATATAATGCATTGTAATGTAATATCATTGGCCCTAGTGATGTATGATACTCACTGACAACTAAAACAGAAAGATGTGTAAGAATCGCACCTGTGTGTGTGCATACGTGTGTGTGTGTGTGTGTGTATGTGTGTGTAATGGAGAACAGCGGTCACAGTTTAACACCGTAATGTGAGAGATCGAGGTCACCCAAAGCACCGCTCACCTGTCCGAGAGCTTTCAGAGCAATCTGATATCCTTCACTCACAGAAAGAACAGAAACACAAAGAAATCATGGTGGGAAAGAACCTGGATTGCACAACCCTTGGAGAAGTCAGTAAAAATCATTAGCTTTTGATGTCAGAATCCTGTTTCTATCATTTGGTTCACCACTTAAATCTCTCAGCTGCGTGTCGTTTTATAATCATTTGTGTAACATCTGATTCAGGTCATTGTAGAAGATTAAGCATCACGGATTCGATTCCAAACAGGGAAAGCCATCTGTCCCAATCCGCATCACGCTGAGATCAGGAGCCGTGAAGTTGCATCTGTGTGGCTTAAGCGGTTGTGTGGCCACTTTTTATGAGCTGTTTAATAGCGGTGAGCTGAACGGGACCATTTAGTGCCGACTCAGTGGTGCAGTGTGAATAGGGTTAGGTCTGGTACCCTCGTAAAAACACCGTGTCCATTATTATGGGCACAGAAAGGAGAGAAGGGGTGAACATGGAAAAAGGAGGGGTTCTGTATGAGGACCGGCTGTAAATCAGACCTTCATTTATATACCTCTCTCACAAACACACAAAGATCATTTCAACAAGATTTTCCATCGGCCTGTGTGTGCACAACTACCTCTCTGCGTGAGCGTCCTTTGGAAAAATAAACCGAGGTGAAATCTAATAAAAGTACACACCGTTGATTTTTCTAAAAAAATATAGTTTAGCAATGTTTGTTTTCTAACAAAATGCAAAATGAAAAAATGCTGTAATCGGGTTTATCAGTGTGGCTTTAACGCTGTTATCAGGCTTAAAATATGTCTTAACTCACATGGTGAAATATGAATAAATAAGTTAACAGTAGTCAAAATATTTCTGATATTTCATCATACTTATTCAATCTTTTTTATTTACTTTTTTTATTAACTAATTTTTTAACTTTCATCAGTTCATCTTACAGTTTTATTTAGTTTATGTTTAAGTAAGTACAGATTTAATACTGATTAAGAAAACTCTTTTTGCACTGTGATTGGATACAATGTTTCACCGTCATATATTTTACTAAAGCTATTGTGAGCATGATGACTTCCACACAGATTTAAAGAGATGCCAGAAGAGGCCAGAGACTGTCTGTAAAATAAACTACTGTCAAGTTTTAGTGCTCTTTGTGTAAGAACTAGAGCGGGTGGGAGGAGGAAAGAGATTAACAGGTAAAGCAGATGCACGGTGACACAAGCATTTGTCATTCCACTGCAGTTAACAAGAATCTTTCCTCTGTGTGTGTGTTTGTACAGTAGGGTGAACTGGGGTAATGTTCCAACATGTACATTATTCACTAATTCACAAGCAAATCATTGTTATATTCGGCATGGCTTGTCACATGATCGCTCATTTAATCCTCTTGATCTACATCATTGATCCATTTAAGCTCACATAATCTCCATTTTATCTTACTGATCTCTAGTAGAAACAATTCTCATTTGTGTGTTTTTCTATAAGGATGTGTCAGCTAAAACAAATGGTTCAACCATTCTAGCGATAATCACAGGCTTTCTCTCTCACAAACACAGATGCTCGGGTTGGTTTTCGTAATAATATTTCTCTCCGTGTGTTATGAGGACACTCGGCTCCAGTTACTTTGTCCCTCATCGCTAGAATCGATTAACCACTCGAAGGGGGGGAACTTTAATTGAAATTAAACACAAGCAGCTATGCAAACAGTGGACGGAGGAGAGAAAGAGGAAAGGAGCGAGGGAGTCTCGGTGCTGTAGAGCCGCTGAGTCTAGACTCCAGATGTGTGGACTGGCCCCCAAGGTCTTCAGTAAATATCAGCAGCACATGTCAACACAGTTACAGCTTTACCAATCATGACTGAAGAAGAACAATAGGAATAACATTACAAGAGATCGCAGTTGCATGCACACACCCAACACACGGCCAATGACTATATGATATTTGGTCTCTTGATATGGTTTGTGTCCTTATTTAATGCGAGTCTTTGGGATTTTTGCACGTTATGGTCTGATCACTTGTCTATTCTTTAACTGTCGGCATGCATTACTTATTAGTGAAGATTTGTTTTTAGATGTGAATCACCTTATCAAACATATCTAATATCTTAAAAGCATTACATTGTAACCTAAGGTAACATTTATAAATTGGCAATTCCAGAGTTGTGGGCGGGACATTTACAGTCAAAACTGTAAAAAAAATCTGTTTATATTTTACAAAAGCCATGTTGATAGAGTCCAGATTTCAAAAAATGCACTAGTTGTCAATTTTAAAAAATGAAAAATGCGTTATGGATGTGAAAAAAAGAACACACGTTTTTGAGAGGCAACAAACTTTGTAGGATTTCTGTGAATTAAAATGCACAAACCAGAAGCAATAATACCCAACAAATGGAGAAGAGATGACTCTTCAAAGAACATAAAATAGTTTTCATTTTTAATATTTTAATTTTCATGTGTCCATTTATGAGGAATGTGGACTGTTATGAATGTGACAATTCTTTATTTGACTATGAAAAATCATGCATTAAACATAAAAAATGCTTGAAAATCTTTGAGAGAGACCCCACATGGGTGTTTAAATCACCAAACATTGACATCTGAGCTATCAGTATGATGAAAACCTTTGAAAAAAACTTTAAGTTATAAGTTTTAATATAATATTAAATTATAATATTAATTTAATATTATATTAAAACTTATAACTTATGATATTATAAGTTATATTTTAAAATTATATTATATTTATATTTCCTGGTAAGATCATTTGAATTCAATTGCCCAAATGTCTCTTTTATAGTTACCCTTGTTGTTGTTACATTTTCAGGATTTTGAATGATAATTCATGAAGCAGATGAAAGTTCAGACACTGTCCAATGTTCATTCGGTAAACAGGGAATTATTCAGCTGTTTAAATACTGTCCGCAAAGATGTGAGCTATTTTTGAAGAGTACATGAGAGCCGTGTGTGTTATTTGTAAGGGATGTTTGAGCTGACCAGGGTGAGAATATGTACTGAGCAAACATGCGACCAAAGTATTGTACCAATACAGTTGTGAGACAGCTGCTTCCGCTGCCTGCCTTTTGTCAGCGTGTGTGAACAGGTGAGCCACAATTCATTCCCCGAGATACAATAAGAAGCACAAATATGCAGCAAATGCAGAGTGTTACAAGCTTATACGTACGTTGCTTTGTCGGCTGTGTTCTCGAACGAGTAGACACACGTGCTGTGAATACTTTGACATCTCACGGGGGATTCTGAGGCCAAGCAAGCTCACAGAGGACAATTCTCACCCCATTATTGAGAGTTATGGGTAAATTATATGAAATTCTTGACCTTTGTCAAGCACGTAATTTTTCATTTTCTTTGTCTGTTGCAATGCTGAGAAGGATTGCAGAGAACAACAATATGATGTAACCAAATACCCAAGTGCAAGGCAATATTAATTGACCGCTGTTGGTACCAGACCGTACCATGCTGGTACAGTCAAAGCAACAAATGAATGTGCCAACTGGGACCAAAAAATCTAAAAGGTTGGTGACAGGTGCAATGTGGTCAGCAAGAAATCATCTTTCACACTTGTCATCATTATATTTTCAAAATTGTGCTGATTGTTTTCTTCCTGTGTTGGATACAGATGTGCAGGATTCAGATGATGTGCTTTCATTCTCCACCACTAGGAGGACTGAAACACTGTGACTGAGCAAAGACGGTGAGAAAATCTAACACAAAACAGGACCAGAGAGACATCATTCAGGCACCTCATTAGTGTGTGTGTGCGCACAGATAAAGATGTTCAAAGGTTTATTGAGATTTTGCCTGTTATCTCATTCCACCACTTTCTATCCAGCCCTTGGACTCTTTTGTCTCACACACCGTGCCTTCGGATGAGATCATAGATTAACCGGCCATCCATCTACGAGTGCAAAACATCATACATCTGCTGTAATTTACCAGACATGTGAAGTACACAATTTCCACATGTGGTTTAAAAACATTGTGATGTATGCACGCGCATGTACGCATGTGTTGACGGTGCACCGTTGCCCTTTTTAAAACAACCGCCGCGCCTTCATGTATCTCAAATTAAAGCCCAACAATACTCCTTCATAGAGTTCTCGCTGGTTTTTTCTCGTTTTTCCTTTTTGAGCATCTGCCCGAGCGCCCGCCTGACTGCTTGGCAAAATATGAGCAATTTCCCTACAATGTGGTTACAATGAGCCAGTAATCGTTGCAAACTGCCCCCTCCCCACCCCCATGTCACAAACACTCCCCTGCATTCAATGTTGACACAGCTTCAGTGGGAATACCCACCCTTTATGCCTCCTCCTGCTCTGACCCCCCCTGCACACTCACACACACACACACACACACATCAGAGGCCCAGCCATCAGGCCCCACACCTGGGCATGTTTGCAAAGGAAGAGGCCGGGGCGGGCGGCCCTCCATGCGCCTGTCGACTGGCTCCACAATGTCTGGCCAGCTGTGAGCCTGGCCTGCCCTGAGCCCTCACTGTGGGGGCTGAACACACAGCTGGGGAAGGCATGCTTCCCAAAGAGAGAGAGAGCTACAGTGAGAAAGAGGAAAGAGAGAGAAGAAAACGGGAGGGAGACAGGGGAAAGACAAGAAGAAAGTTAAGGAATGAGGAAAATAACAAATAACTATATATTTGTGGAGTTATGTATGCAGTGTTAGATTCTATTGTTTTCTAAACAACTTTGTATTTTATCATAAAATGTATAAAGTCTTTTACAAGTTTTTGTAAGTTTTGTAGGATGTGGATCTTGTTACAGTTAACAGAACACATTTGAAATCATTAGGAATTGTCTTGATACACATTCATATAAATAAACTGTGTCATCCAATCCAAATGGAACAATATTCTGCTCTGTAAATCAAAACAAGCCCCCTGGGTTTTTTATTGTAAAATCTCATAAAACTTGCACATAACTTTGTCCTGTTTTTTATTAGTCTGAAATGCAATAATTTAAATCTTTTATAGCCATATTTCACGAATTTACAACAAATTTGCTTTTTCTCAGTACTGGACAAAACCCAGGTTCAAGTCTATTCAGTTTAGTTTCTACACTCAAATACAGAACAGACTGGTGTTTGACCACAATTGTTTTTTACTCCTGGACTTATGTTAGTTTTGTTCTTTGCAGATTTGTGACCCTGTCTGTGAAATCCAGGCTAAAGTCAGGCAAAATCAGGCATTAAAGTTTGATTTCACCTATAAATATTATTATGATTTCAATCTTTGACAAGTCATTACTCAGTCAATATTAAAGATATAAAGGTTATATTTTCACAGAATGTTCTTTACATTATGTAGGATGATTTTATGTAGAAAACAGTAAATCACAAAAAATGACTTTTGCTGGGTTTTCACAGACAGGGTCACATATTATTTACATATGTATATTTAAAAATGGTCTTGTATGTGCCCACAGCTAATGTCTATGTTTTTATTTTCCTCAGAGGTCAATGTCAATCACTATTAGTTCATATAACTTCTATATGAAACATTTTTTACAATTCACTAAAGATTTCAAATGAGATTTCAAATGCCCTAATGTTGATAGAGAGTGTTGGTCTATTTCCACACATATGTGTGTATGTGATGTGTTGTAGCTGTATGGTTCAAATGGTTCTTCTAACTGATCCTTAAGATAGCCCTGCTGGGTTAAAACCAGCATCTCCGAATCCATCTCAGAGGACACATGCTGCGTCTCCAACCTGTTCTGTCTCAGCATAAACCCGAGCACCCTACTGTTTCCCTCACACACACACACACCAGATGGGCACAGTAGATGGACAGAAGGGCAACACATGTGTCTTTAAGGAAGTTGGATATTAAATAAGGAAGAGATGAGGTGAAAATGTCCTTGAAGTGTAACTGTAACAAACGCTCTCTTAACTGTATGCTACTTTAGCACATAACTAATGTTACTCTTTTTCCTGGGTGTCTGAACTTACACTCAACACAGTTTTACGTCATGTACCAACCACCGCATATCTCCAGAAAAACCGAAGGCCTCCCCACCTACAGCATTCCATGGCACTCCACTACTTTTCTGTCTGTTGCCAAGACGATTGAACATGCCTGTGTCTGATGTTTCCACTGTTTTGTGAACTGGTTTGGAAGTCTTTCTGCTGGTAAACATATGCCAACACGACAAAGTGACGAAAAAGCAAATGGAGCGAGAGACATTGTGTTTTTCCGCTTTGCAAATGTTTTTCCACTTGTGTGAATTATAGCGCTTTATTTGCAAATCCAAAATTCCAGAATAAACGTCAGAGGAACAGAACAGCAGCATTCACACAGCTAATTTCAAGATCTATTTATTCATTTGCCTTCAAGGAGCTCATTGTGCAAAAGGAAAATTATGACATTATTTCTGTCATTTTCTCATTATTAACATCACGTCACTCCAAACCTGTTAAACTTTCTTCTGTGGATCTTTAAATCTTTAAATAGGTCTAAATTGTTAAATCATGGGTTTAATTCTCATGAAAACACACAAACTGATAAATTGTACTTTACCAGTACTTTGAACATACACAGTTAGGTTGCTTTAAATAAAATTGTCTGCCAAAGGTGCATATTTAAGACTTTTTTATGAAGCAACAGTTTATAATAACTACAAAAAATTACTACTAAACTACTAAATGTTAAAATTCAAAATAACAGAAAAATCTGCATTTTATTTATACAGAATATTTTTATATTCTGCATATATGAACTGATATTTGTATTTGGTTAGTTGACAAATATACTGTAAATGATAAAAACAATTACAAAAAAAAAACAGAACAAAAGACAAATCTCTCTTATGCTATTTGTATATTATTAAAAGTTTTTTTCTGTATTTCTGCTGTTACACCATAGAAGACATTTACAAATATACTGTATCTGTCAACTGTTTGATTTTTCACAATTCTTCCAAACACACATGAAAGTTTATAGGTCTGAAACAACATGAGAAAGTGTGAATATATTTTTGGATGAGCTAATCCATTTAGTTTGCTTCTTGCTGACAATTTCACATAGCGAGCCGATGACAAGAAACCACTGGTCACATCAGCAAACAGCAGTCACCTGCTTAGCTAAAGGAAATGGAAAAATCAGCAGTCCAAATGAGATGAGAGAGTATGGCACTCGTATGTGTGTGTTTGTGAGAGAATTCCCTGAGTGAGGCAAAAATCAGGAACTATCTCTCCAGCTGTCTTTGAAACAGGAAGCTACTCTCTGAGAAGAGGTTTCTCAAGGCCTGATCATAGAGGCGTGACAGGAAGCCCCATCAAATGACAGGAAGTGAAGTCTGGAGAGAGGAAGTGGGCTGTGGAGCTTCGGCTCCAGCGAGTCTGGGCCCTAAAGCGAGGGAGGAAAGAGAGAGAGAGAAAGATGCTGGGCGTAGTGATGTTAGCGGCAGCTGTTCCCACACTGCCAGCTGTGAGTTATTATTTGCCGCCTCATAAAAATACACTGGCACCAGACGGGCAGCCTCCTGTCGCCATGGATCCTCGTGTCACCATGGTCCTAGTAAAGTACTAGCAAAGAACAGATGTGTGACAACACATCAACAATCAACATCATCTGTCATTCTGTAAAACGAATTTAAAAAGAAGTATGTTTTCAATCAACTTCAGCTCAAGCACAGTGCCACAATCATTCACATATTGTGCACACGCTTTTTTATCATTCATTTATTTCATTTCCACACACTTTAATGAGTCATTAAGAAAACAAAAGTAATATATATATATATATATATATATATATATATATATATATATATATATTTTTTTTTTTTTTTTTTTTACTAATTAAGGCAACGACTTAACCCGGTGCATATTTACAATGCCCTAAAACACATGCTAGTGAACGACTCTTTATACTCTCCTTAGGTTCATAAAAAAAGTCTTTAAAGTTTATGTCACAGCGTTCACAGCATATGTTTAAAGCATTGAAGCTTCTAACCCATGCCTTATCTGAACGCTTAGCATACAGAGAATGAGGAAATAGCTGCTTTGCATGAAAATAAAAGACGTATCACCTCAGATAAGTGAGTGCTAATTTGTATAGCAGCAGATTACATGAATACAGTAGCAGCATCAGTGTGCGTTAAGGGCTGTGACCACAAGCGTGCACGCAAGGCCTGCTTATACTCTTGCTAATTTGGGTATAAACTTCCTCATTCAGGCTGTGAGGAGCATCAGAGGTGTTAAGTGCACTGCTCATTGCTGATGGCTTGTAACCATCACTGGTAGGAAGCAGGTGATAGCTCTGAAAACAATAGCTCATTAGAATTATCACGCTTTCTGAGTGACACCTAGCAAAGTTAACCACTAAAACATTTCACCTACTGTAAAGGTCTTTGTAAGTCTTTTCTTCAAGGATGCATCAGGATGCTAATAGATCATTAGTAGCCGTTACACTGGCACTTGAACTCTTGGAAGTTTTATTGTGGCAGAAAACAGCAGAACTATCTATCTATCTATCTATCTATCTATCTATCTATCTATCTATCTATCTATCTATCTATCTATCTATCTATAATACTTTCTCATTATTTATTATGCACCCCACATCATTCCAAACCTGTATGACATATGTCATGTAATTGTTAAATAATAGGTTTAATTCCACTGATTTACATACAGTAACAGTTTATATTAACTACAGCTATTAAAATGGCAGGAAAAAAATGTATTTACATATTTTTATATTCTGAATCTGTGAACTGTTAATTCTTCTTGATTCTTCCAAACTCTTTAAAACATCTGTCCATCTTTCTATTAAATCTTTCCAATAAATAATAACCATTTATTTACTGATATCTACTGTAAATAAAACATTTAATCAGCCATCAAATCAGCCAATATGGAAAACACTTGTTTTTACCATTGGCATAATAACAGATAAATGCAATTCTAAACATTTATAAAAATACATAATATTTCAATTAATATTTAAAAAATGTTGGTCAAATAATTCTGCTCAAAAATGAAGCAAAGTTTTAGTAATTTGGATGCTGGTCCACCAGCATGGGATTCTGGGTTGCTGGTATCCCCAACAAACAAAAACTTGTTAGTTAAGCAGTTTTACCATAACTTATAATGTCCATCTTAAAAAATACATAGGTAGATAGGGCAAATAAGTGGCAAGTATCATGATTTCTTAGAAAGCCTTGTTTTTAGATCAAAGGCCCTGCATTTCAAATAGTATTTATATAAAATTAAGATAGTAAGCTGAGGTTTGATAGCAAATAAGACACAAAACAATGTCACAAGGACGAGTTCTGTGGCAATGAACGGCAGGGTGTCTTTTAGATTACTGTGTGAGACTGACTGGCATTACCTTCACATCTGGACAGCCATGACACATGAGCCACGACAACAACACAGACATAATTCAGCCGGGTTTATAACCTTGTGCTGATAATATATCACACTGTGTTGCATTTTAAGAGGGTACACATAAAGATATACACACACACTTAAAGACACACACATACACATTTACTAAGTTGTCTGAGTAGAGATATCATTGTTTTTATATGTAGCAATATTTGTAATATATATAATGTCAATAATATATTTATGTAATTCTATTGTTTATAGAATTGGTCATGTAAATATTTTACAAATAAAAACACAATTTATTTCATTTACTAATCATTTTTGTATTTGAGGCTATTCCCATTTTTTATTTTTTTTGCAAACTTTTAAGGAATGTTTCATACACACACACACACACACACACACACACACTTAAACACAACTTTCAAAACAGCGATTCCTTCTCTCACGTCTTTCTACAGAATTTCTGGAATGTCACTGATTTTAAGTCTCCAACTTTAGTTATTTCAAACTCATTTCGAGCGGAGGCTTTGATCACCTCACACAGCTGCCCCGAACTACTTTCATTGCTCTCACAAAAGACGAAGAGTGTTTTTCTCCAGAAGAAAGGCCAGGGTTAGTTCCCAAAGAAAGCTGAAGTTTAGCTCCTTCACTTTCTCAGCATTGTTATGCTAACAGGGCCAGAGCTAAAGAAACATCTCATTAGCATAAGAAGAAGAGCCCACATCTGAGAGGAGACCTTCCAGAAAGACAATCTCTCATTCCTCTCTCACTCTCTTTCACTTATTCATCCATTTCTTCTCATTCAGATCTGATCCTTCACTTTCTTTTCTCCATCTTCATTGTTGTGTGTTTCCAAAGATCCCCCATCTGTTTCTCTCTTAAGATCAGATACCGCATGTCATTTTTCATTCGGAAACTTTTTTAATATGGACTCAACTAATGCTAAACAATAGTTATTCTTTAAACTCACGGCGATTAGCTTTACAGTGACTCTCGCTGTTATAACCTCTCTCAACGTATCCTTCAGACTCGGGATAAATTCATCATGTATATGGCAACGGCGTGGGCCTTAACTGGTGACAGATGTGAAGACCTTCAATATGAGCCGTGTGTGTGTGTAAATCACGATAACTATGACCGCACTGATGTCTGTCTCATGCTAAAACATCATCCATCTTAAAAAGCCCAGCCAGAGTAAATATATATATGTTTAGATGCCATATTCAGCACAGAGCTGTTGGATTACAGACATAGGGTACTGTTGGAAAACAGAAAGCTCTTCAGACCATAATGGGAAATGTGAAAAACATACTTCATTATGACATAATGTGCTGTTTAAAGGATTATCTACTAGGGTGTGGAAACTACATGTATACTTGTGTATGTGGTACAATACTTTAGGGGACAAAATTGTACATCTGACCAAAAATATAAACCTATTGTCAAATGTAAAAGGATTCAATAATGTGTGTTATTATTAGTAACATGCAATAGTTGCACCTATTGGTAGAGCAAGTGTGTTGTGGTCATGGGTTTGAATCCCACAAATACTGACATATGTATACCTTAAACTGTAGGCCACTAGCGTCTGCCATATGTGTAAATGTAAACTATGTTATGTACAGTACCAGGTAAAAGTTTGCAAACACTCTCTGTTGTTTTTTTCCACATTTTAGAATAGTAGTAAACTCATCAAAACCATGAAATAACTGTGGGAATTATGCTGTGACTAAAAGCATCCAAAATAAATGAACACTGTCTTATATTTGATTATCTTCAGAAGTAATCACTCTGTCTATAATTTGTAAAATCACACACTTGACATTTTATCATCCAGCTTCTTGAGATCTCAACCTGAGAAGATTTATTCCGGACTCTTATTGGCTGCTTGTTATTCATTATTTGATCCAAGTAATCTATTTAGTAAGCAGTCAAAAATACTTCTTAAATAAAATTGTAGTTTTGTATTTAAGAAATGAATACGTTGGCATAATTATATTTTGTCTACAAAAATCATTTCAGACATCTTTAGATTAAAATATTTTTAAGATCACAAGAAATATTTTTGTCAATTGCATCTAAACTTTTGACTGGTATAATGATTACAATCATGTTATGATGCTGAATATCACACAGACGTCTTCATTTAGATAAACAAAGGCGTGTGAGGGTGTCAATAAGCCGGCTGATTATCACTTTGAGTGCCTGATAAACAGTAGTGAGTGAACACTGTGAGTTATGTGACACACAGCCTGCTCTCATCTCTAAAAACAGAAACTACTGCCAGCTGTACAAAGAGTCAGAAGCGCTGCACATCTGTGCCAGAACACACACACACATAAGAAAAGCCTGGAAAGTCCAGAGTCATGATGTTTGGCGTCTGTGTGAGTGATGCTTTTGGTAAAAACTAAGGCAGCTGGGGAGAAACTAAACTGTTGATTACAACATGTACCTGTGACTAGCGCTGTGGTGTAACGTAACATTGCATACTTAAGGAACCGGGTTGAGTCACCCACACACATACAGTACTATCAAGGATGGGTAGGCCAGAGTGGATGACTAAGTCCCGCACCTGCTGGGCTGTCAGGGCATTTCAGTAAAGACACTTATGCAGGCAGAGAAAGAGAACGAGGGAGGAAGGGAGGGGGAGGAAAATAGGATATTTCCAGTGAAGGGAGAAGGATGTTGTGAAATCACGTTGCGTATGTGACTGCACAGCTGCAGCTTTGTAGAAACTGCTGTACTGAGCATGTGCAAACACAAGGAAAAATACGCTTTGATTGAGGACGTTTTTTGCAGATGAGAGGCTGATAATGTGAATGTGATTAGACCTGTAAAATACAAATGTGGAAGGGTTGTGGGGAAAAAATGGTGTTTGTACAATTAAAAAATAAACACAATAATTTGCACAGCTTTATTTACTAAAATGGGCAAGTATTGCAATGATAAAATATTCAGATTAAGGATGTTTTGCTTTGTCTATGTTGGACTATTAAATCTTATACTAGTGTAAATGTTTAATCTCAACAAAAGTTTTTAATTACTGATGCCATTGTAGCAATGCTCTATTAAAATGTATCCATAATTGTTCTTTATAATGACTTTTTAACATTAAAAAAATAATCTTCAACTGGTCATGTGATCCCACATGTCTGGCATCAGGTGACCGTTTTTAGAGCTGATACTGATATGACAAGTCTTTAACTAGTGTAAATGTACATTTGTTTTAAGTTGTTTGTAAAAAATGTCAATGCAAATGTTTTACCTTTGTTTACATGTTATTACTCAATTCATTTATTAATTTGTTTAATATTAAGAGCTCAATGTGATCTATATGACAACATGGTCATTGACTTAAACTACAGACGGCATCACATGAACACTCCTCACATGATTTCACAATAGACTCATTAAATATTTTTAAACACCACGTCATATATTTAGCCATTTAAACAAAGGAACAAACATGCTGACATCATAAGACACAGAAAATTACAATCATGAAGTAAGTTGTGATGCTGGCAATAAGAAAGGATGCAGAATAATCACACAACAATGAAACAAATGCACACATAAGCACATGCACCTTTAGTTTCCTGTAACTATTAGGCTCTGATCCAGCACATTCCACTGTTAAGGAAGGAAATACCTCACAGCTTCGGCCTCTCTGATGGCTCAATTCAGAGAAACACCCTGCACATGAACTTCTTTTGTTCTTCATGACATATTTATTAATGGCTGTGCAGGTGGTGTGTTCTGCTATCCGTTTTTACAAATAATACATTTATTATTCGTTTAAATCCATCAACGCCTGAAGCCGTAAAACAAGGTAACAATATTGCTGTTTCATTTTGTTTTGACAGACCTCCATACATTCGTTTATTTCATTTCTGGGTGTAACCAAATCTCATCAAAGCTAAAAAATAATACAATTATTTTGGAAAACAACCCTGCGAACTTTGACCGATGACAATACAATAGATTTTACCACCTTAACACGGCATTATCAATCTATCTAGTCCATATTATTAATAATAATTACATTTATTCTAGACTTTGTATCCAACAGTTTTTCCTTAAATAATTTTTCATTTAAAAAAATTTTTTTTTCTTTTTATTAACCGCTAAGGGAAACCAAGTAGGTCATGTTCATTTTGACCCGTGAAGTCTGTTACCAGTCATTTATGATGAGATGGCTTCTAAAACATAATGGTATAATGGTGTATAAAACCATGCGTCTTTCCTTTTAGCCACTGTGTGGTCCAGCTCTCCCAGGAGATGTGCACGGGAACCCCAGGCCTTCTTTAACCGTCTGTTCTGCTTTGATACCCAATCTAAAAGGTGGTGCGACGGGGAGTCTATGCGTGTTCAGTACATGTACACTCAGATGCATGGGTGCATTTGTGAGATTAGTGCAAGTTCAATGCAACGCACATCTATATGTGTGTGAGAGAATGTGTTTTGGGGGGGTATGGCCTGGTTGCCAAGTGAGCACCATATGGGCTGCCTGTAAGGGTGCAGCTGAGGTCTCCGGGCCGTTCCCAGAATTGACATGGTAATGAGAGTGACTCTCTTTAACTGGACGCTGGGCTCAAGCTGGAGCTGAGAGGAGACGCTGCTTTTCAGTGCCTCCAACAGGCTGTGGGACAGCCCACCTCCACAAGACACGGCCCCTCCAACAGGGCCAAACCACCTGTTTGATTTTCTCATGGAGGGGTGGGGGGGCACGGAAATAAAGAATAAAGAGAGCTGAGGAATGTGCTCCGTTAATTCTAAGTTTCTGAGTGTCTCTTCATTCAACTTTCTCTGGATACCCTCCCTCCTCACCACCAACACGCACACACACATACACAAGTAATTTAGAGTCTGTGGCCGCAGATGAACACACACAGACATGTACAGACACTAAAGAGAGGTAGTGTGAACATACCACACACACAATGTTCACTCACACTCCTTTTGTTACTGTAACCCCCCCAAACAATACAAGAGAAAAGGAGAACGTAAAAGAATTGGGGCACCTTCTGCTGCTGGTTTCACACAATTGGATTCCTGCAAGTCAGGCCTGGCTGCTACATGCGTGTGTGTTGCATAGGCCCGGCTGTGGGAAAAGAGATAGCGTCACTGTATGTGTGTGTGTTCATGCAGGGGACGCATTCTTCTACCGTGAGAATGCCCAGGGGACATGCATCCTTTGCATCCAGATTGTAGCCTCATTTATTCCCGTGGTCATTCCTATAGACTCTTAAACTGGAGAGAGACACGCTTTACATTCACAACAAGCCGTAGTGGCACCATAAAGACACTTGAGCCAAACTTGTGAATTTCGCTGCATTAACCTGGTAACTGTCAATGCACATATTGAGCATACACATGAAAATGCACTAATTTTAGATTTAGAATTTTAGACAAATTTTAAATTTGAAAATCGAATTTCAATCTTGTTTTTTACATTTTAGGTATTTTTTTAAATAACATTAAAATATTTTTTTGTATGTTTTTTGTTTATCTATATTGTTATGAAAATATGTCACATATTATTATTGAGTCTTATATATTTCTATCAATATATAGTTTGTCATGATTAGATTAGAATTCAGCTATTAAACTGTGAATAGTAGAACGGTGACAATTAAATATCACTATTAAATTAAGCAATATCTGTCAAAAAAAGATGCTTTCTTAGAAGTAACTAGTTTTCTCAGAAATTTCTATTGAATTCAATAATAAATGAGATCGGGTTTATTATTCACTTATGGGAGTTGGCCCAAAATTTACATATAGTACCTACCTACATTAAACAGGTGAGTGGTTGAAAATGAGCTCCATCCATTATATTTACTAACCCAGCCCTGCCATTTGCCAGATGGGCAGCTGAACTCATCTACGAAGCTTTAGGCATTGAACGCACACTTTTTTTACACAGGCAAAATGTCTGTTGAGCTTCACTTGTAGCTTGACTACAGCTGCAGGCTAAACACCTGTGCTGGGTGTGTGTGTGAGAAACATTGGGTGAGTGTGTGTGTGTATTTTAGGGTGTGGCTAACTGCCTCGGCTCTGTGGACAAACAGCTTCACAGCAGCACCTGATACATGTGAGTTTCTGGTTACCACTTTCTAAAGTGATTTCAAACCTATTTACACGTTAATAAAGGAATGAAACCAATGAGTCAAAACCAAACAATTCTGCCTGCAGACTCGATTGCCTCATTGCCTCCTGCCATTTCTCGCACCTGTTGATCCTGAGGCTCCAAGCATTTCTGGAAGCATGACGTAGTTAACACGGTCGAGCGAGTGAGCTTTTATATGTGAAAACAAAACTTGGCGATGGCCAAATAAACACTCAACAAGGCCTGTTCAAAAACAATTCCCATTTGTGACCATACAAGTCAAATCAATGTGTCTCAAGAGTGTCATACCACCCACAGGGGGACAATCTTACAATCCGAAATAATCCAGATTACATACATGCAATACTGAAAACAAAAGAGTTGGAAAGGTCTGTTTAGTGTCAACGCTGACGGCTATTTATCAGAAGTATCAACGGGTTTCATTCTCAGGCGACTGGCACAATACGCTCTGACAAACAGGAGGGCTTCCTATTCTTTAAGACTGCCACTGGGAAAACGGATTTGAGGAATTAATCTCAGCGCAGAACTGAAGAGGAGAGAGTGACCAGGGCTTGGTATTGTCCCCTTTTCTCTGAATAGGGCTTTGTGCGGGAACCACAGCTGCTACCATCACACCCATCTTCAGGCAATACTTTTATCAAACGCTGATTCCGGATCAGTTGGATGTTATTTTAGCACGTGTAGGTATGTTGAGGAAGTCAGGTGACAGTGTTGGTTGAGTACACAATGATCTTTGAGACGTATCCGAACCATACCATGAGCAACAAGTAGCGACAAGCTGTTAGACCTAGAAATAGTTGCTGACGGCAACCCTTTTGACAGCTCTATACAATGTCGGAAATAGCTTGGCACCTGACACACAAAACTCTAAGCCTAATTTATACAATTGAGGAAGCCAAACATTTCTCCTGTGGGTGAATGAAGTTAGATGTACATAAAGAACATCCAAACCACATTCATGGTTAGTTTTCACTAATAATTAAAACGCTTTGACATCTGAGTCAAGATGTGCACAAACAGGCAGAAATGACCTAACTAAATAAAAGTTGCCAAGGCAGTTGGTTGTCAATTTAAAGCAAACTATAAAAAGCCTGTTCTTGCAATAACTACAAATGAGCCTTTAGTTTTAAATAGAGCAAGCAGAAGCACTCCAGAGGGTCTCCGGCTAAATGGCCTCTATCCCTCTCCCCTGCTGCTGGTGACAGCTGTCCGGTAGTCAGGGTCTTCCCTCCAAAACTTGGCCATTATACCCCAGCTGTGAGCAGCTGGTCTCCCGTAAACACACACACACACATCACACATCCTCTGGATCACTGTTCACTCAAAGGCAGTGTGATGTAAATGAGGGGAGACCGAGAGAACATCATTCAACTTTTCTTCTTTTGTCAAGGTGGGACAAGAGTCTACAATCTTTAACAATGGACTACTGCCCACCTGGAGCAATTTAGACTCTTCTGT
The DNA here is from genome assembly GCA_019155185.1 of Beaufortia kweichowensis. NCBI lineage: Eukaryota > Metazoa > Chordata > Actinopteri > Cypriniformes > Gastromyzontidae > Beaufortia > Beaufortia kweichowensis. The sequence goes on along the minus strand of CM032813.1, from coordinate 3,804,041 downwards.
GCACATTAAATAATTAAGTGGTAAATATAAGAACATGGAGTAAAGTAAAGCAAAACATACAAATGCATTGTTTGTACGCAGGCCCTGTAAAATGTTTTTGGTCACTGGATTTTCTGACTTTGCATCCGCATCACCGCATGGTAACACACACAGCAAAAATTAAAAAGTGAAAGAATTAATGTGATGTTTTATGATGTTATTTTAGTGACATCGCTTAGGAAGCATATAATTACTTGGAGCAAATAATGAATAAAAAGCAGCCAATAAGAGTCCAGAATAGAAAGAAATTCCTTTAGTGCTGTTTAAAAAGAGAAGCTGGATGATAAAAATGTCAAGAGTGTGATTTTACAAATTCTAGACAAAGAGTGACTGCTTTAGAAGATGATCAAATATAACATAATGTTCATTTATTTTGGATGCTTTTTTGTTTCCAAACTAAAGTTTAATACTCCGATTTTAGCAGATTTATGGATGATCGACAGGTAAGTAGACAGCATTTTAATGTTGGCCAGGGTGCATTAGAATAGATGCATTTCAACACCACGAAAGTTTTAAAGGCCATTTACATCTGTATTTAGCCCACTTGTAAGTGGATTTTCCAAGATGGAGCTTAATACAGGATCTAAGTATCCACTGTGTATAAGCTTTGTTCATGGACATGCAGACCAGACATTACTACTGTTCAGTCCCTTTAAATGCCACTCAGTAACTCTGCCTTCTGTCGCTTTCTGAGGATGTTAATATGGTGCTGTCTGGTTTCATTTATTACCCCACTAACAGCACAAAAAAAACGTCTGTTCCCAGAAGATGACACAGTCGAAGATTAACTTGAAAAAGGAGAGCTGTCGTCAGTGAGCATGAGAAAAAGGGAGGTGGAAAACAAAATGTGTTTGTGTGCGCGGGGGGTGATGGGGGGGCATCCAGGGGACAGAAAGAACTCGGAGGTTATTAGATTTGCAACAAGCCGCAACACTGTTGCCCATTGTATACCGGCCTCCTTTAAGTCCCCCACCCCTGTCTCGCCCTTCGTTTCTCCCAGAATCCAGAGCATGTCTCCTCCCTCTCCATAACCCGGGTTCTCCTGTCCCATCCTTTCCCAAAGGTCCGAGTCCTCTCCAGGCAATCTCCAATGGAGTGGAAAAGATCCCGGTTCACAATGCCCACTCTCTGAATGGGGCTTCGGCATGCCACTGGTGCTCTGTCACCAGCAGATGGGGAGCTAATTAGGAGCCATTAAGGCACTTTGGTAGTGTGTGTGGGAGCCAGGCGGAGAGATAGGGACACCAGCATTCACAAGCTGCTACCAGAGGACCACTGCGTAAGAGACAGGAGTGCCCATATGACAGGGCTATTAATATATAGACATTATGAGGTTGATATGTGTGCTGGTCTTAATAAATCACATGTGCATAATAAGATGTTTTACTCAGGTAGTGAGTAAAAGTATAAATCAGAAAGAACAAGACCACAAATATTTTAATGAAGGTAAAATTAAAAAAGTTAATTAGGTCAGTATTATATCTGTTCTTGGTGAACTGTATCAAGACATACAATCCACTTTGCATTAAACACTTCCTTCCCGTGTCTACTGCTTTGTGTCACCGTAATGTGAATTAAAGACTTCATAGCCAGCTGATGACACAGCACAGAACACTACAGCCTTCTTAGATACGATCACATGACTTCAGACAGGATGTGATTCCCTTGAGGACAATTATCTGAGGCCATTCTTCCCATGAGAGGGGAAAGTCAACGATACATGCAGATGCCAGAAGAAGATAGAACTGGGCCCCAAATCAGATCGGATAAATAACAAAAATAATCAATAGCATGATCGCTTACAATACAAAATATAATCAAATAGCAAGTTTTTATATATAAGTGTTTTGAGCTGGTGTGGGCAGACTTGATGTAGATTGCATATGTTTTATTGAACAAATCAGTTAAGCATAAAAAGAAATCTTTGCCGTCCAGCAGCCAGCATATATGAGATCACCAAACAATAAAGCGTTAATAAATCACAGTTCACCCAAGGGTTTGTAACTTTTTCTTTGAAGCCCTCTTCTAACTATTTCTAGGGATATGTTTTATATTTTACCAAGAGTTCATAAGGGTGTGTGAGAGTGTGTGCAAGGGGGATGTTACACTTTTTTGCCTCTCTTTGCCTTGATGTGCAGTAAACAGGCTTTGGAGAGCCCAGCTGTGAGGGCTTATTGTTGGAGTCGGTAGGAAGTGCTGATAGCTTGCGCAGCTGAACAAAAGCGGGATGAGCGAGTGGAGGGGCGCTCCAGACTCGTCGGCTCCAGCCGAGATTCTCTCTCACAGTCCCGATACTGCACTCCCATTGTTCAGCTCCTCCTCTGCCTCCCCTTAACCCCGCTCAGCTGTGACCGAGCCAGAAACGCTTCAGTCCCCCTTTAACTCCTGTTGAATGTATAGATATGCGTTCGAGCCGTGGGTGAAAAAAACGCGCGCGTGGGACATACATGAAAGTTCCAAGCGTATATAGGTAAATTGCATTATTGTTTCGCGTGGTTATGTGCATGCTAAATTACACGTCCATAAAAAGTGTTGTTTGTAATGTATTTGTTTATTAAATAAGTTAAAACAATAGTCCAACAACAGTATGCGTCATGCCAACATTAAAAAAACGTAAATAAAACGCGCTCCAAAAAAACCCCTGCGGCTCAATAGCCTATTTTTCACTTTGTCTCTCGCTTTCTGTGTCTTTACAAGAGTCTTTAGACACGACAATGGCAGTTTGCAGGTGCGCGGAGCGGTAATCGCATCAGAGGTTTTAAGTGATAAATGAGCGCTGACCAGTTTGTTCTCAGGATTCCGCAGCGCGCAGGTGAATGGGGGAGAGTGGAGGGATGCTAGCCTGTTGTTTGTTGTTGCTATGGAGACCGCCCGCTCGGCGCCAGGCTGACAGGCGTCAAGGCTCGAATGAATGGGTGACGTCACGGCGCTGGCGCCCGGCAGTCTGCTTCGGTTTGTTTGGACAATCTGGGGGAAGAATCAGAGCAGAGCAATGCAAAGTTCTGCGAGTGCGCGCTCAAGGCGACGCGCACATGTGAAGGAATTTGGGAGTTTGTGAGAGGAAACGCATTTGGAGAATAACAATAAGCCAATCATTGTTCGAAAATAAACATTTAAAAGAAAAAGTTAAGCTCGTGTACAATGCGAGCAATTGTGTTCAAAGATGATTGTACAATAAGATGCTCGTCAGCGCAACGCAAATAATATAATGTCGTATACCATAACATCTGTATGTGCGTACAAAATATTTGAATACTGACGAAAACGTAATGAAACTTAAAATAGTTATAGCCTCGTGAATCAAAACATACCAAATATCATGCCATGCCCTATTGCACTACGACCCAGATTTTATACAGACCTAATACAAATATTTGATATTAAGCAACAATTTATTACTGTATAACTTTTTGCCCCTAAAACTGCCTCATATTTTAGTAATAACTGTTGCCTGTTGATCTTCGAGCACCCCCACCCCTGTCTGCTTCTTCACCTGTGGAGTCTTGAGGCCACGGACAGCTGGATATCCACAGATCATCCACAGAAGACACACATTTGTTTCCATTTGTAACACCATCCCCCAAGCATATTGTAACTGCGATAACCACAGCTCTGTTCCTATTGGTTCATCCAACGACTCTGGTGAAATCGTATTGGTCCGAGCCTGCAAACACGAGCGTTTGGTGCACGCCCACAAGCCCAAATGCCTAATAAATACCGAACAACTCGACGCCGTAGCATGTGGTGAACTGTCATCGCACACTCGACAACTGAAGACCTTAAAGGAGTACGAGCCTGTTACTTTAACTTCGCTAATTCTCTTTGACTTAGTTGTCACCTACGACCAAAACAGCCAAAATGAAAGTTGTGGGACCTACCTGCGCGCTGAAGAGCAAAGTTGGCGGTGAAGACGTCGTCCGCTGTCTCTCCGACCAGAGCCTGACCATCGCCAAATGCAAGATCCCGCTTCTTGACGAGCAGATGACCATGTTTCTTCAGGACATGAACAGCTGCTACAGCAAACTCAAGGAGCTGGTGCCCACGCTGCCGACCAACAAAAAGGCTAGCAAGGTGGAGATCTTGCAGCACGTGATCGATTACATCTGGGACTTGCAGGTGAAGTTGGACGACTCCAGCAAGAAACACCAGAGTTCCGCTCCCCGCACTCCTCTTACGACTCTGAACGCTGAGCTGGCCAGCATCGCAGTTGAGGTAAATGTCGAATTGAGTGCTTGTTTTGACCACTTAACATGTTAGCATATCACCAATAAGGCGTTGCATGTCTGAATGAGTCAACTCATGGTGTTTCTTCTCCTTTCTTGCAGAACGGATGCTCGGATGACCGAATCATGTGCCGTTAAGTTGATGCTACAGATTTCATATCAACTGATAAAGACAGCATTCCCGGAGAACGAGCGAGGTGTGCTGACGTGATGGACCAGCTGCGTCGTGACGCTTTAAACTGTTGGAAGTGTCGCGTTCTCCCGTTGTTGAGGAACAAACTTTTCAGTAGAGAGTCACAAAATACGTGGACATGAAGAGTGAACTGTGACCTGCTCTCTGAAATATTCCCATACATAGACTGTTGTGTGTTAGCTGTGGAATCCATGGCGATAATTCACTTATAGTTCATGCATTTTCCTTTCGAGTTTTATTTTTCAATGTTTCTTGTTTTCATATCTTAGAAATATGTTATACTTTGTTGTAAAGGTCGTTTTCTCAGATTACTGAGCGAAAGAATGTATTGTATATTACAATGACACATGATGTGAACCCTTTATTGTGTTTTTTACAATGTATATCTGGTGTTTTTTAATTAAAACAAGAAAATGAGACTATATGCGACGTGTCATGTCACTGTATTGTGTCTGTGTGAGTGAGAAAGTGAAAGTTGACAGACTGGAAAAGTCTCAGTTTGTAAATCAAATGAGTTTCTTTTTAAAACTTTAAATGTCGTACAAACTTAAGAAACATTTAGTAAAACATCACGACTAGTTAAATGTTCAAGTAACTATCACTTGGACTTTATCTCGTCAAATAACTAAAAATAGAACAGCCATCACGCTCTTTAACAATGTTTATGCATTGAAAAACAATTAAATTAGCTGTCATTGTAACCTGGTTATGAATTGCTAAACTTCTTTTAAAAACATTGAAATCACTTATTTTAAGTGGAAGTGATGCAAAAACATGTGTAAATTATTGATAACATGCAAGTTCGCCTGCATACGTTTCTTTTAGGTGCATCAAAGAAAGAAAGGAAAAACGACATTAACAAGCGATATAAATATGGCAAAATAAATGACCAGGGGGTGTGTTTACTGTCTATGGGCCATAGGAGATGCAACAATAACCAGTTAAATGAAAACAGTTAACTTAAAGGTAGTAAAATCTGTTTTAATTGGTTAACGTTTGCTTCATCACTCTTGATTTTCATTCAACCAAGTTATTTTTAGGTAGTGAGATTTCTGAAATCTACAATTCCACTTATTTTTATGCATGCCACTATTAAAATAGCGGACAGAGGAAGGGTTAAGTCTTTCCGAGAAGAAGGCAGTTCGTTATAAGATTTATTCCGTCTCCCTGGTGCAATGTTTTTCTCATTTCCCTGCGGTGCGATGCGCGCAGCTGCAGGCCTCGCGTTGTGAGGCACGGCCAATGTGTGTGATTGTGTTTGTGTGATCGCTTTGTGCCAAGGGCAGGGGAGGGCGCAGACTGAGCGGCGCCGCCGCACACCTGGGGAAGTTCAGGTTAAATCGCTCCACATTCCTCGGCACACAGCTGATTGAAACATTAACAAACAGTAATCCGCAAGCCCGGACTGCAGATGGGCCGGGAACACGGCCAAGGAACTCTCACTCCCTCTGTATAGTTTCCCACATACTACAACGAGACCTTATTTTAATAAGAACTTTGCGCATTTAAACATAGCGACGCAAACTTCAGCCAACTTTTACAAGCAGACTTTTCCACAAGAACGTCACAAAAGCTTAACATCGCTTTGGAAATGAGAGGAATAAAACTGAAAAACTTTTTATTTGCCAATGCAGCATACTTATACTATAACAAATAAAATAAAATACAAACAGTCGAATTTATTTATTTTTGAAAACAAAAGATACACAACTTTACTATTACTTGTGTATGTATATTTAAAACTATTAATGACGTGTCATATTTATTATCCTGTCATTGTTTTCCTGTGTTGCTAATACATATTTGTGACCATGTCTGTGAAAACCAGGCTAAAGCCTCAAATCAAATGATGAGATAACAAGCATTAAAAGTTGTTTGCTTCTGTACATATTACTATGATTTTAATCTTTGATATATATCATGACTCAGTCAGTATTAAAGGTATAAGGGTTATATTTTTACAGAATGTTCTTTACATTATATAGGACGTCACATTTACAATGTTAATATAAAGGAAGATTGCCTTTTAAGGATAAATCATACGTAGTTGTTCTGAAATGGGACATTTAGCTTATAGCGCCCCGCTGTGGCCACACAAACACAGTGAACTTTATTTTTCACAAACACAAAAGACTGTATGACACACACTTCACGTTTAAATAGAACTTTTATTTACAACAATATCAACATCAAGCAAAATAATTAAGTGTATTGTAATTTACATCCTGTAAAATCTTTCATGTTCACACCCATCAGTTAACTAGTTCAGAGAACAGCCCAGAATAACCACAATTTTCCAGAATTATCATTTCAAAATATACTTTGTCACAATCTACAGTAATCTAGCGAAATGAACACAAATGATAGTGTTTCTTTCCTGAAACGATAGACTTATTAGCTTTCCGTTGTATTTTATTCCAATGACATTTCCTTCGTTGAGATCAACATTATAAGTCACTGATGGTAAAGACTTGACTAATGAAAAGAGCAAAGATTACTGCAGTATATAGATCCGTTGATGAGCCTTTCTGTTCAGAATAGATTTCTGCGTGCTGAAATGATCACAGTAACCAGTAAGGTGTGGTAACTGCTTTTGTGTCTGTGCATTCACTTACTTTTAAAAAGTACATCCAGGAAACTCTCAAAAGTGGTTTGAGAAAGTTCCTAAAAATTACAGATCTCTTTAAAGAGCAGTTCTTGGCAGTTTTGTAGATAATTCATAACCATCAAAAACTGAAGAGGGATAAACCGCATGATTGAGAAAACCTCCATAAGCACAGACAATACTGCTAAAATATTAACTGGCCTCAAAAATAAACAGGTATACTTGGTTTTGTATGTATACAGTATATTGTACAAAATCATAATATGTAGTAATATGTTCATATGATATGTACCTTTTACTCTTCGACTTTGCACAAAAACATATATAAATGGATAGTATTCTGTAGTCAAACTTAAGAAGCTAAAAAAGACAGAAAAATATCTTTGGATTGTGCATGTTTTTTAAAGGTAGATTTCTGAAGAACCAATGGTACAATACAGTGAAAAAATGAGTTATTTTCCTTATTAAGAGCTAGTTTAAAGAGCAACATTGAGATCATCTTATCTGCGTATTGTCTGAAAACTTGAACTTTTTCTGTAAAAAGAACAGCAGAAATAAAAATCTAAATCATGAAACCATCACTGCATTATGTTTCTGCCATGTCAAATACAACATTTAGAAAAAGTGCCATCCAAACATAATGGCCATCATTTAAAAAAGAAAGAAAAAGAGGCTGTGCTGAATAAGATAAAAATAAAATATTTTCTCCCTTTGACAAAAGTTAAAATAGATGTAAAACCTAGAGCAGTTGACCTAAAATATAGATAAGATGGACCTGACAGAGGTCCAAACTCTGTGCAAAAAAAGTATGTAGTAAAAGCATGTATGATACATTTGTAGCATACAGTATTTACAATTCCAATCCTATTCACACAAAAAAGAAAAAAAACATCCGTCTAATACTGCAGTACCATTTGCTTTTTGTTGACACACCACTTCAAGCTGTGGCATTGAGAGGAGGATTATTGCTCTGATATGCGTAAATGATGGTGCTTACAATTCCCACGGTTTTCTTTAAAACGAGACTTCAAAATTAACAATATGCACACAATCGCTCTATAAGGCTAGAGAAAGCAAGAAATATATTGCAACTATCCTTTTCCATACTAGCCTTAAAATAAAGTGCTCCCCCACAGTCAAGTTGTACCATAACCGATCCTACTCTGTGCCCTCTGGTGGTTATGTTGTGTGTACTGCAGTACAGTCAGTGACAGGAGAGAGTCTGCTGCACGTGCTACTGGGCATGTTCACCATCAAACCCCACAGAGAAGGCTTTTGTTGGCTTTCTCTCCTAGTCAAGTTTCCACTGGACCTTTCCAGCGATTTCACCTCTATGAGGCAGATTTTATAGTTTCATGTTGACATTTCCTCATTGGATTGTTGCTTAAAATTTGAGTCTGTTAAGATTCCAACTTGTCCATTTCATAGAGATGACTCATTGCCTCAGCAGTACTTCTGCAAAAACACACAATGCAAATTACACAGATTAGTAATAAATAAAGCATACAACACAATATGAACAAATAACTTTATTTGTATTTAAGTTACGTAAATACAGCACTGCCTGCACAACATACCACTGACAAGCTCTGAGACAGTAAAAGTGATAACACGAAAATGCAGAAATTTAAAGATATTGCAATGAGATATGCACAATTTAATTAAGATAATATAAAACATACTGTACCTGGTCGGGTCCCATCAGCATGCGTCCCATGCCCATGCCGTTCATGCCCATCTGGCCCTGCATTGGAGGCATCTGTCCTCCACCGTTGCCATTTACACCACCTTGCATTGAACCATTCATCATCATGCCCCCGTATTGTCCTTGCGCCCCCTGCTGGGGATATTGCTGCTGCTGAGAGTATGAACTGGTAAAAAGATTAAATAAAGGAGTTATTTCAATAGCAGACAAAAGGATAAGAACTAAAAGAATAATTAGGTTCAATCAATTCTATTCATCGATTTCATTTTCATGCAACATCTGATAACTGTATTGATGACAACTGCACTTACAAAACCACTTGCAATATCAAACATTATATATGTAACTGAGCATTCCCAGAAAAAAAAAGAGAGGACATACGACTCCAAAATTGTACAATATAAGTTAATCCTTACTTATTCATAGGCATGGGTCCCTGTCCCCAGCCCTTCATCTCCGCTGACTGGTACATGGGATTGCTCTGAGGGTGCTGTTGCATCATGGGATTTTGTGGGCCACCCATACGACCAGACATCATATTGTTAGGGGGGCTGCTCCCTGTTCCCACAAATGAAGGGTCCCCCTGCTGGCCCATACCTGAATTCAAAACAGAAATTTGTGTCAATTACCATATTTTTCAATTACTCTCCTACCCCAGCCTAATATACAGAGACATCTATCAGCCATTTATTAGCTTGTCTGTGTGCCATCATTGTTATCAGTGTTACCATGACACTATAGAGGGTGATAAGTGCCTACCATAGTTAGCTCCATAGTTAAAGGCCTGTTGGCTGGACTGGTTCATTGGGGGTCCTGCCATGTCCATTCCTGTGGGTGCGGTTACATTAGGAGGAGGACTGAAACCTCCGGGTGCAACCTGCTGCTGTTGTTGCTGCTGCTGCTGCTGCTGCATCATCATCATCATCCTTTGTCGTTTCATCTGCAGCAGGAAAAAAGAAAGAAAATTTTGATTTGAAAAGGTAAATACTATTTTCTAATACCTGAATTAGCAAATCATAGCTTTCATCTTTTAGCAAATCATTTTTAATGAGAATTAAATCAAAACTAGTTTCTCATTTTTGAGATTTTGTGAGATGACTTCTAATCTAAGCGTTTCACACGACAGCCTGAACATGTTAGCCAACTGAAAAACAGGGCCAGTCTTAACTAATTTGGGATGAACCGACTGTCCAAACAACGGTTGAATTTTAAACAAAGACAATGTCTTGGAAACTTGTCCAGATATGATTATATTAACAATTTATTTTGGAAAAGCCACTGTCTATTACGTCCTAGTTGTATTAGTTTTCGGATTAAATGGCTTTGTGTACCAGCCATCTCTCTTTCACAGATGGATAATATGAAAGATGATAAGACTAATTAAGAAAACATAAATTCATAATAAATCATCTGTAAGTACCTCTGTCAGATTCATCATTTCTCGGCTGCGCTGTGCCATCATCTGAGCATTCAGAAACCCAGGCTAAAAGATTGAGATATAAGAGTGACACAATGAACACAGATTTTTTAAATAAATGGAAAAATACATCATGGTGCATGATACTGTATATTACAAGTCAAAAATACCTGTCCACCCATGCCTGGCTGCATGTTAGGTCTCATGCCAGGATTTCCTGCAGGGTTGTTATCAGGTCTCATGCCCATGCCCTGCCGGCTCTGGTTTAAAAACTGCAATAAAAGAAAGGTTCAAAGTTAGGATGAAATTTGCATAAATAACATACTCCATGATTTTGTCAATTGACAGAGAGAAGCTATTCACCTGCTGTCCCTGTAGTCTTTGCTGAAGCTGTAATCTGAGCGGTTTGGTTGGACCGCTTATCATCCGAGGCCTAATCATGTTACCGCGTGGAAGCATACCCATACCGCCCATTCCAGGGAAGCCACCCTGCTGGTTCATCTGACTCATCATGGGGTTAAAGCCTGGTCCGGATTGGCCCTGCATGGGCCCGGGTCCAGGGCAGGGACCAGAGCTGGGACCGGGACCGTATCCACCCTGCATCCCCATGGAAGGGGGTCCTGGGTAACCCTGCCCGTACATGCCCTTGGGCTCCATTCCCATGGTGGAGTCAGGACCCGAGCAGGGACCAGAGAAGGGGTCTGTGGGAGGGGCCTGTTCTGTACTGTGACCCTGAAATGAATAAGATTCTTTAGTGTGAGAAGCATTATATTTTGGGAACTTGGGACATGACATAGGATTCCTATACATACGTGTACTACTAGTGTGATAAGGCTAAGCAAACTGGCTGTTTACCTGGCTGACAAGATCTGGTATGCCAAGGGCACGATCGATCTCCTCCAGAGCCATGACATCAGTGTTATTAAGCAGAGAGTCCAGCTGGTCTAGCAGAGCTCGCTCATCACTCTGACCCTCAGTGGTGGATGGAGGAACCAAAAGATCATCCAGAGAGTTATTAAATGGTATCCTGAAATGAAAAAATAAACACAGAAAAAGTTAATGATATTTTTACTTATTCTGCTGTAAGCGACTGTTCTAAACACAAAGACTAAACGTCCCCACTGCCTTTTCTGCTTTAAGCATAAATTAACTAAATCTAGCATGGTGTAAAAAGCAATAGAGTAAACATAAACCTCACATGTCATTGTCAATTATTTTAAATTATTAGCAGTCATATCCATAAAAATAACAAAAATAGGTAATGTGTGTTTATTGTTGTAAATAATTATATATGACAATAACAATTTTTATTTATAATACCAAAAATGAATAATTTTAATTACTCATTTTGACATTACGCTTTATAATTTTGCACAAAAATACCTATAGTTGGCTTCCTTAACATTGACTATAATCTTTGACATGGTCTTTCTCTGTCAATATTAAATATATCAAGGTTGTATTTTCAATTTGGAACACTTTGGGCAATTCTCTCTTAAAAGTAAAAATGAATGTGAGAGACAACAATTTTGATCGCAAACAATCTCGAAAACAAGACAAAAAATACATAAGAAAGTGTTTTCCAGCAGCATTTAACATTCACTATCATTAAAAAAAAGGCACATTGACATAATGAAGCAAATCAAAGTCATTACAAGCTGATTTAAAGCACCTGTTTGTATTCTGTGTTCCTTCCATTCCCATCCCACTGTCTGGCCATGAAGGTGACTGCGGTGGAGGTGCTTGACCTCTGAATGCATTCATACCCATTCCTACATCATAAGGCCCTGCAAAAGATCATCATACACAATCTAATGTTTAGAAATCTGCTCTGATTTAGTTTAAATTATGAGTTGTTCAAACAAGCTTTCATCTTTCATTTAAAACACCAATCCTAAAGTAAAACCTACCCATATCCATTAACTGCTGTTGCAACATAGATCTGTTTGCAGGAACGCTATTAGATCTGTTAACCATCAGGCCTTTAGGATTATGGTCCATTCCTGGGCGACCAATGCCAGGGTGACCGACGGGGCTGCCACTGGAATTGGGCATTCCCCAATCTCCAGCACCTGCCATAGGGGGCCGATTCATTCCCATTTGTCTGTTTGGACCTCCTGGGAACAACAAGTTTGGTTAAAGGATTGTTAAAATCTAGCAAAAGTAAATATGTATTAAAAATAGTAAAATGTAAAATTGTGTAACCTACAAAGGTAATGTTGATAAAGTTGTATACAAAAAATGTCGAACCAAAACTTTCAAAACTCTTCCACATAGCAAAAGAGAAAAGGTGGCCCCAAACATTAACAAAAGACTAACCCATGCCCATCTGGTTATCAGGGTGCTCCTGTTTGACAAAAGATGATGGTGCACTCCTTCTACCCGACAAGCCTGGCCCAGGTTTACTATCAACAGACACTGCCCTTTGGAAGGGCACACGTTGACCTGGGCCCATACCAAGACCCTCCCGATCTGGAACACACAATATTACATTTGTTAATACACATACGGTTATGTGCACTTGTAGGTGAAAAACCTACATTATTCGTTACAAAACATTTCTGGTCAAAATTTGCTGTCCAATAATTTTTATTACAGCGACAAGGGGTGTAATACTGCGTGATGATGTATAGCCAGTTGGTTGTTATCGCAAAATAAACCCATTCAAAGTGATCCAAGAACCCTCTGCTTTACTTCCTAAACACGTTGTTAAATATGTTATGACCTATTTACATTATGTTTTTTATTTTCCCCCTCCTGACTTCTTGTTACTCACCATGTGCAGTGCTATTGGGTCCATTGCCCTGCTTATTACCCCCTTCTGCCCCTCCGGTTCCAGAATCAGTAAACATTCCAGATCCAGAATTCCTCAACCCTCCAAGAATACTCTCCAAATTGTCCAGCTGGAAAAACAAAGGAATGATGTTAAATTTCTTTCCTATAAAATTCCCATCAGATTTGGTCTTTCCTGAAGCATTCAGCATGCACATGAACAAATCAACACTGTATTTGTGATTGTTTTAATGCTATGCAAAGCATCCAAAATATTTAAATACAGCAAAAAATATATATTAAACAATAAAGCAGTTTTTAAACTGCCCAAAAATTAAATCCTAAAATAGACAACCCAACAAGCAACTGCCATACCTCATCTGGTGGCTCGAGCTTGACTTTGCCCTCCTGGTTCGAGGTTGTGACCCCTGACCCTTGCCCTCCCATGGCCCCTCTCCCCTCAAGCTCATCCAGCTTTGGCTTAGCCTCTGTGGGATTTGGGTCTTTGGAGTCATCCTTGTTGAGGAGATAGTGGAGAAGAGCTTGTGGCTTTTTTCCTTCTTTCGGACTGTGCTGCTCCTGTTTGAGTTCCAAACTCCTTCCCTCGGCGCCCGGGTGCTCTGCACCAAGAGGGGCTTTACCGGTGGCCTCGGCTGTGATGCGAGCCACCTCATCTGGTGTGTTCCCATTTTTAAGAAGCTTGTGGAGTATCTTGTGTTTCTCCTGAACGGTGTGAGAGCTGTGATGTCCACTGGGACAAGCTGTGGATGAAACTCCTCCTGTGCCTTGCTGATTTGCAGGATTTCCTGATGATGGACCGGATGATGAGGACACACCTGTTGATGAAGGACTCATCATGCCACCTCCTGCCTCCTTGGAGTCAGGACCCATTGGCGTGGAGGCACGACCTGGGATTTGTCCGCCAGTCCCGGTCGCAAGCCCAATTTCTTCAGTCGGGGAGGTGAGCAACTGAAGTAACTTCTTGTGGCCCTTTCCGTCAGGGACTCTGCGGTTGACTTCCGATCCAGTAGTTCCCTCCTTACTGGACTGACTGTCTGGTTTATCCATAGTGGTCTCGGATGAAGAGGCCTGTTGTTGATCTACTCCAGTGCTGTGAGAACTAGACGGGCTCTTGGAGTCACCGGCAATGGGTTTGTTGCCTCCAGTCTGGCCTTGCTGGTTGGACTGGGTTGAGTTGATACTGGGAGAGCTGTCGGATTTGTGGGCAGGTGAGTTGAGAGCTGAGGGTAGAGAGGAACCCACACCTTCACTAATGGCCTGAAGGGCGTTCAGAGAGCTGCTGGAGAAGGTGTTGCCAACTGTTGAACCAGATGATCCACCCATACTGACAGGGCCCATTGGAGAATGTATACCTATGACATAACGTGAAGGAATATTTTACGCTTTTTGTAACAAATACATTTCAATTAGAATGCAAAAGGGATGTATAAACTCAGCTGATATTATTTACAGGTGGATGTAAGCCATATAAAATAATCCAAACATATGCAAAAGGTTATGTTTTGCAGGGACACATACATACCTCCAGGTGAGAAGGGGCTTGCACCCATTTTGGGACTCCCTCGTATCCGTGGAGAACCCATGAGATTCGGTTGAGCAGGATTCATACCCGGGCTTCCTTGAGAAGGACTTGTCATGCCCATACCGTAACCACCACCGTGGAACTGACCTTGCTGATGCTGGTTCATGCCAGGATGTCCCATCTGATTCATAGAGTTCATCTGATTCATTTGATTCATAGAGTTCATTTGATTCATCTGATTCATAGAGCCCATTTGATTCATACAATTCATCTGATTCATGTTCATTTGATTCATCTGATGCATTGGGTTCATTTGATTCATTCTGTTGCCCGGGCCGTACATAGGTCCGCCTCGGGGTCCCATGTGAGCTTGTTCATTCATGCCATAGCCCCTTGTATTACCCATGCCCATAGACCCAGCAGGAGGCATTCCCATCTGAGCATTAGGATTGGCATTGGCCATAACTGATCGCATTACACCACCCTGGTTAGGTCTGTATCCATTTTGCTCCCTGTGTGAGAGAGATGAAAGAAACCGATGATAAAAATTGCAGGAGTTAAAGAGGGCAATTTACGGTAAAAGGAAAGATGAAAATGGCTTTAGAGAGCTGCAGAAAGAGCAGAGAAAAAGAACAAGCGAGCAAAGTGTGTCATTAATATTTCTAGCTTGTCTTCGCAGAAGAGAGTACATTATTTTTAAAATTTCCTACTGTGTATATGTTTAAAGTGAATTATGGCAATATTTAGCACTTCAGCATGTTTATGGCTTAAAGGCTAACACACTTGGACTTAAAAGCAACTTTAAAATCAGAGAAATGTGTGTTTTGGAGAAGTTTGGACAGACCTCTGCAGAAGATGAGTAGAGAGGAAGGTCAGCGGCTCATTCGTAACAGGGTTTCGACAGAGCTCGCTACGTGTTTGTGCCGTTACAGGAGTGCCGTCCGACAGAGAGAACCGATAGGGTGGAGTCTCTGCTCTACCGTGAACATATGCTGAAAAGAGAGGGAAGATTTTGAGATCAAGAGATTACTTTATGCAAGTGTAAGAGATGATTATGGAAAGTCCCATGCAAGCATAAAAGTCACATACCTTCCTGGTAGTGTCTCTTGTAAGACCAGGACTGCCCCTCACTGCGATGCAGGAACATCTGCATACATCTGCGCACCAAATCCTCCCAGCCAGGACGCATGGTGGTGTGCAACAGGCTCTGCTGCTCAATCTCGATCAGTTTACCTGTGATCAGACGCACACATCCAGATGCTTTTTTAATATAAAACTAAATTTTGACACTATGTAGAGAATAAGAGTTATTTTCAACTATGCAAAACTCATTGCCAAGGTGTTGTGGTAGGTTGCGGACCCAAAAGAGGTGATCTAATCTAAAGATATTGCTTGGATTGTACTGCATTTTGGTCTATGGTATGACTATTTTTCAATTCGTTTTAAAATACACCAGGTGGAAATTATAAATCAAATTCCATTAGAAAGGGCATTTTTTAATCTTTACAGACACAAAGACCCCAATACAAAATCTAGATTTAACATTTTGCTAAATTTGATACGTTTCTGCTTATTAACATTATAATTGCATATAATACTTATCAGATCAGATATTTAAATTAAAACGTTATAAAAATGTTCTGCAGTACCTTCACGAGCCCCTAGGGGTCTACAAATCCCCGCTTGAAAACACTGGCCTTACGGTACTTCTTACACACCTGTCGTACTGCGTATGAGCCACACGTCCTGGTGTATTATGTTTACAGCACAAATTATGCATGATGAGTTACACGCTAAAGTCGAACACTTACAGCTAACCTTAAGCGATAGAAATACTTGCATTTCTTTCCAAAGCAGCATTTGCTCTCCAACCTTTGAAAGCATCACAGCTAAACAGCATTTTACCTGATAGCTCGTGTCTAGTGCTGAATCTCTCCGTCCTCTCCACAGCCGTCACTCTCCGTGCTACACAAATCATGCACGACTGCAGGTCTAGAAGTCAGAATTAAAATCACTCTTAAAAAGGGCACCTGCAAAGTTGTCACCAAATCTTAATTTACAAATCTTAATTGTGGAGACATTCTGAGATCAGATGCATTACCTTCCCCTTCCTCCATCATAGCTTTAGGCTGCGTGAGAGCGAAACATTGCATGGTCTCGTAACGCGGCCCACCGGCCCCCTCTTCTCCACCGGGACCTCCATGACCGAACTTCATCAGCATACGACAGTTAAACGTATGACTTTTCTGACGGGAGGCATCACCACCCCATGACACATTATTGGGACCTAAACATACACAAAAATGGCACATTACACATCAAAGGATCTCGCCTTTGTGCACATCGTATGCTTTTCTATACACACTAGCGCTTTACCATTGCTTTTAGGAAGGTTTTTATGTAGCTCTTCTCGGTCTTCCTCATGCAGTATGTTATAGATGCTGGTGTTGATGAGTTCCTCCTGTTTATACTGCAGATACTGAGTCACATTGTCGGACACAAACACAATGCTGCCTTCACGACTCACCACAAACAAAAACCCATCCAGAGCCTGACAGAGAGACGTGTACAACGTTACAAATGCATCATGAAGAAATACAAATCGCATATTAAATAAATCAATACAAAGATGTTAAAATGAGGGGCAGCATATGTTATCCTGGTGACTTTTGACCTTTTAGGTCTCAAATCTAACCTGCAGCAGCAGAGGACCCAGATGGTCCTTGTCTATGACCCCTTGACCAGTAGACGACACGTCGGCCTTCTGGACGTCATCATCACCACATGAGCTTTTACCTGCATGATGTGTGTGGAGGAAACATTTTAGGAATACACATGACGTTTTGAAGACATTAATGTAAATGCTGGTATTATATTGCTGGTAATTCTATTGTCATTATATTATCAGTAAATTACTTGTGTTAATTATATCATATTTTTCTTTTCTTAAATTAACACAAGGAATTATGCCTTACAATGGAGAAACCAGATGCAGAGTTTATGTTTTGGTGTGCAGACACACATTTGTAATTTTGCACAACACTTTTATACAATGGAATGTCAAATTAGAAAAAAATGGTACCAACGCCTATTCACTGTGTGAACTAGGGTTATATAGCCCGAATGAAAGAAAAAGGCATGCATAGGCCTGTCTTACACAGCAAACTTGGCAATGCACTACTTCAAAAGTTGCTACCCATGCATTTCCCAGACTAGCTTTATGAATGGAATATATAATTATACTTTTATGAACAAAAACTGTAAAAGTACATTGCAGAAAACTTATTCAAACCAAACCTTCCATAATAATTAAGATCATTATTTTTTAGAAAGTATACTTTATCCTTCACTTAAATAAGTTTAGTCAAATTTGATTGGCTAAGTTTATAAATTTGACTATTGTCTAAGTGTTGGTTACAGGAGTGTCACGCTAATGGCCATGGTAAAATATAAACAACTTTTGTAACACAGACAGTTTTAAGTTAATAGTCTTGTTTGCTACTAGATCGTTGAAACTCTTTCCTTATGCAAACTATTTAAAAAAGTTTTTACACAACTGCGTTTTCTATTGTCTATCAAAGTGTAAAGATTAGCTATATCGAGGTCACGCTGCAGTAACGCAACATCTTTACCTGCCACCAGGTGGCAGCGTTTTATAAAATCAAGAAAGTGTATTTTTTCAGCACACTGTGGTGGGTTCAGTAAATATTTTCACAGACCGATATGTAAAAGATCAGTTTGAGCGGATGTGCACCTTGCTCTTTGATCTGTCGTATCTGGCGTACTGTCTCTTTAAGAATGGCACATTTGTCGGGTTTGACATTGAAGCTGTCGATGTCACTAAGGTTGGCCGAAATCAGTTCGGCGAGTTCTTCGATGTACTTGCTCTCCTGTTCCCTCCTGCGTTTATCACACCTGTAAAACACACACAGACAGTGAGCAATGTTAGAGAAAAGTAAACCCTGCCAATGTGGACATATGCTGCATGTTTCACATATTTGTTTTCTTACCCTTGCCCTGGCGTGTCACATGTGGAGAGTTTGCGTTTCCGATCCGAGCACAGGGGCTCAAGTGAGTTCTCACCCACTCCACTCATGTTTAAAACATATCAGCACCTACCAAACACAAACTATACATTAGCGGCAGTACACAATGTGAAGCGTATAATCTTCTCAAAATGAAACAAAAGCATTTTTGTTTCACCGCAAGTGCAATAGTAACAAATAATGAGCTGACTTTGGCATTTCAACACAATGCACTTTAAGGCTTCATCTCTTTTTAAATGGTTTTAGTGAAAAACTGTGTGTGTGCATCTGAGGCTTATTTTTAAGTGTTCCCACATACAGCTGAATGCGTGGAATGTTCTAGGCCTCACCAGCGGTGCTGTATGTGTATGTGTGTGTATGTTTGTGTGTATGTTTGTGATTTAGTGTGTCTGAGAAGAGACACTGATTATGATGGAGTGAAACGGGGCCCTGGGGGAAATGGATCAACCCTCAGTGTGTTTATACGTGTGTGTGAGTGTATTCATGAAGCAAGGACTGGGTCAATTATCTCAATCCATAAAGGCGTACGCTGCAAAATATATAAATTAAATGTAGAAATGATATGATTAAAAAAGACGCTGATGTATTACAATTACAGTACTTGAAATTAAATAAAATACACACAGAGGATCTTACGGACATAAAACATGAAGAGTTCAGGTGATCCATCCACCTCAACCGCTATATGTCAAAAACATATGACATAACGTCTCTTTTCCATATGTCTCATTATTACACACAATCGCATCATTTCTTCCTACTTTTACCGACATCACCCGCCCACTTTACCAACCGCAACACTTCCTCTACCTTAGCGACATTTCTCACTTCTCCGCCTGTCTGTGCACTCTTTCACATTACTGGTACTGTCTATTACGATATGTTTTCCTTTACTTTAGGAAATGACGGCATCTTCTACAGTGCTTGTGTATGAGGAAACAAAATATGGATACTTAAGGCACACTTAGAAATCGCTTTTGACAACAAAATATCAAACAAAACGACGCTGTAATTTGTGTCACTAGCGCAAACAAATAAAATTGCAAAACACCAATCTGAACTCACAGCATTGGTCGAGTCAATGCTGCTGTGTCGGGAGGCTAAAACAAACAAAGCAATGATAGCACAAATGTTAAATGCCTTAAAAGACCTAATACATTTTTAAGCAGCACATATCACAAAAAAGTTTTAATTTTAAAACAATAGATAAACTGTGCAAAATGAAGACAAAAATATTTGGACACGTTCTGGTTTTGCATTACTGGAATATATTGACTTAATGAAATACACCTGTGTGACTCAGCTAGGACACTTACATGAACTCGAGTTGAACCGACTTCATGTATACACTAGGAACGACCTTGGGACCAGCTGGTTAACAGCAATTGCAAAATGCTCAGAAAAGCAAGGTTAGTTCTGAGAAATACATCCCGCATAATCTGCCTGTAGATGCCACTCAGTTCTGTTTGACCTAATGTACAAACATGAATACATTGAATAAAGTGTGAATACAGTATATCATTTATTCACTCTCATGTCATTTTAAATCTGTATTATTTTTACTGTAAAACACAAAAGAAGATATTTTGAAGTGTATTGGTAATCAAACAACACTGACACCTATTGACTTTTATTGTATGGACACAAAAAACACCTTTCTCAAAATATTATCTTCTGTGTTTCATAGAGTCACATACAAGTTTTAAACAACATGAGGGTGAATAAATTTGATCCCTTTAAATGTCCAAATATTTTTTTATGCACACATGGTCCCAGACCCTCTTCTGTATATGTGCATCTCTGCACGAGTGTGTTTGTTTTAGAAGCCTGACCTTGTCCCATGCCTGACCCCTCCCAGAGTTCAGCGGAAATCTCAGAGCAAGGGCCATCAGGTCACAGTCTTTTTCCCCTTCCCTTGCCGAACACACACATGCAAACAGCCTCTTCCCTTCGCTTGAGCAGAATGCACACAAACAGTTTGCTCTCTGTCACCTTAAAACACAGAGTATGAGCTCATCGTTCCTAAACTCAACTGTGAGACATTACACAACTGTGTCCATGCCGCAGCGCACTGCCTGTGCCGACACGTACAACAGTCTGTCGCAAATCTACAACATGCACAGAATAATCTGATCCTGAACGCTCTGCAGTCTCCATTCTCACCTTTAACTTGGCAGTGGAGTGGAATAAAATGTGCAACGGGTAGGTCTGTGACAGTGTTAAGCAAAGGGCACCATTTAGATTAAAAGCCATGACCTTCAAACCTTAAAAATGAAAAATCATTTAGATGTCCTCACATCATTCCTAAACCGTATTACTTGCTTTCATCTATGTAACACAATTAAAGATGCTATGGACACACAGCCCAGTCTACATTTATTACCATTACTACAACTATCAACATTTTTTAACTATTTATTATTTCTTACGTACTTACAATAATATTTATGCATTTTGCATTTTTATCCAAAGTGGCCTTGGATTCAAGGTATACATTTTTCATGTTCCTTGGGATTCGAACCTACAACTTTTGTGCTGCTGATGCAATGCTTTACAAATTGAGCAACTAAAACACTTACGTGAAAACAAATGTTTCACGTAAGAACAACATGCTGATTTGTAGTGGAACAAGGTTTAATAAATCATAATAAAATATTTCCGTTTAAGGTGAACTGTTCCTTTAAAACCCCATTTCAAGTGTACAGTTCCATCCTCTAAAATATTCCGACTACACCTGCAACAAAACCAGACACCACATCAACATTCTGCTCATGAGAAGATCAGGCAGTGAGAATGTGTGTGAATGCGGATGTGAGAAAATAAATGCGACGAGTGAAAGGCTAAAAGAACAGTTCATGCAAAACTGTCAATATTTACTCACTTATTTCTAACCTTGCGTGTTGTTTTACAAGCAACAAAAAAGTGGAAAGTGATTACAATTTTTTTTTTTCAAGCAACAGTCCAAAGTAACCACCAAAAAAATGAACCAAAAAAGCCTATATTACACATGCATGCACATAGTCCGAGACCGAATAATAGTTTTGTGTTAGGAGAGTTCTGAAATTAAAGTCAAAAATCTATATCAAATTAATAATCACCACTGTTTTGATTCTGTTATAGTGCATTTTTATATTTCTTGCAAAATCTGAAGAGCCTATAGTCATGATAATCTGAAGTTATATAAAGAGAAAAGCATAACAAACAATAACAATAACATAAGAAAACAATAACAACGTAAGTGCAAGTGAATAATGACAAAACTTTTCTTTAAAGGGAAACTTTTCTTTTAAGGATGTTAAGGCAAGTAATGCAATTTGCTCTGCTCCCCTTTTGAACCCGATGCAGCGATCTGATCTGAAAAAAACATCCACAAGAGTGCTGCTCATTATAGCAAAGCTCTTGCAGTAACCTCTCGGAGAACTCACTTGAGCATTATCATTAGACGAAGATGCATTCCCAGTCCTTCTGAGAATAATGGTTATTTTAATGGAAAAGTTATCGAGAATATCAGAATCAGGAAGCAGCAAAAGGAGGCATCCTGTTTGCGCCTTCCCACACACGCAGAGCTTTGCGTCATCACTTCCTCTTCCTGGAAAAAGCCTGCTGGCTCTGTGCAATCGTATTTACATATTCAACTTCATGGGTTGAACTGGTCTGTCTTTTCTCAGAAACAAATCTGTCTGTCTGTCTTTCTTTCTGTGTGTATACTTTATCATTCCATCCTTATAAATATCCCTCATCTCTTTTGCTTTCTTACCAAGAACTGTATTGCCTTAATGTGACAATGCACCATTTAATCAAATAAAATCATCTACAATTGTGGTTTTTTTTGCACAAGTCAAAGCTTACAGCACCAATATTCATAATTTAGCTACATGATGATTTTCTGCCCTCTCTCTGACCTCTCTCTACTGTACCTTTAAGATTTTTAGTCTATATGTAAATGACCTCTGATATGATTGGCTAACCTCAAAGGCCTGCTGTTGATTATACTGTCATTCATCAGGGTGGAGCAAGAAACCTACATGTGACTAGTGTGATAAAATCACATACTAACCTTGCCTGTGTCAAGGTTTAACTAATATTTCAACTGTGATGTTATATAAAGTCTGTAAACATTTGCATATTTCACACAAATGCAGCAAAAAGACTTTACGCCTTACACAATGTATATCATCTTAAAATAGGTTCTTATGCTCATTAAGACTGTGTTGATCAAAAATACAGAAAATATTATTACCATGTGAAACAATGGAATACATTATATTTTGAAGTATATTAATATAAAAACCATTATTTTATATTGTAATAACACTTTGCAATATTACAGTTTTTTCTGTATTTTTGATCAAATAAATGCAGCCTTGATGAGCATAAGACACTTCTTTAAAAACATTACTGATCCCAAACTTTTGAGCGGCAGTGTAGTTGGATGTATGGCATCATTATGCAATAACATGCAAATGTTAAAATACATATTAAGCAATTTCTGTAGTAAAATAATTTAACACTAAACTGATTCACAGAAGTAAAACACTAAATCCTGCTAAATTCAGCATTGGTGGTTTCAAACTCAATCTGTAAAACCAAACGTATGCGCCACATTTTATGGATACTAATAAAATAGCTGGAGGGGAAAGAATCACTTATTAATGAAAATTTAATTATGAATATTATGATTATGTATGATATATAGGCTACAAAACCACAACCATCCGATCCAATCACTGATCCGGTCTGCTCAGCCTGTTTCCCTGACGACCAGTAGGGTAACGTCTTAATATCCCATCATGCCTTGACCCCACACAGAGAGTACCTGCATTATTAATGGGGCTGCCTCCTGTCACCACATACACACAACACACGGTCTGGTTTAGCACCTCAGAGCACCGTCTCAATACATATCAGCACAGAAATTCAATGGGCCATAAACAACTATCACACTGGGTTGAAGGGTTAAATACAATATTAATAAAAGAATCAGATGTATAAATGTATCAGTGGCACCTGCAAATCTCTGATTTTAAGGACTATCAAGTTATTTAACATGTCATGCATTAACATGAAGATGTTAGTATCGTATTTTCAATACCTCATAAAATGGTATTTGCCATCTTTTACAAACCTGAAGCTCATATAAAACAAGCTGCCAGTTACAAAGAGGGAAATGCAAAGCATAAGCCATGCACTGGCCATAACACAGCAAATCACACAATATTGCTTTAACATCAGTCATTAAAATCCAGTTTCATTTAAAAAAATATTAAAGACTCTCAAAATATTATTAAAACAATATTTCAAACCTAGAATCTCTTTGCTAATGCCCTTTTATCTGTAATTTTAAAGGTGTTAACACAATAAAACAATCAAACTCATTGCTTTTGGTCATCACCAAAGTGAATTAAATAAAGCCTGTTCACTATGTATTATGTATTTACACTGTATGTGGATTGGGAAGTGGACTCGGATGTCTGTGCTTATTTGACTTGCACTGTATTTTAGTCCACTTAATAATATATTTTAGTACTACAATACAGATCACAGCTTCTGTTTCACACAAGTGTACATATGACAGCATACCTATATGCCCAGTTATGTTGTGATTGAGACTATAAAAGCATACTTACATGTTATCACAATAATAACACATATAAATCCAGACGGTGTATAAATCATGCACATGAATGGATTATTTTTGTCTTTAAGAGAAGTGAGTAGAAGAAACAAGTAAACTGGGCAGATTATAGCTGAGAGAAACAGAAAAAGAATGAAATGAAAAATGCAGGAGCCATTCAGACCAAGAATAGCTGCCACATTATTGCAGAGTCTGAAATAAGACATGAAATCTGATCTCAGCGAGACACTAAACAAACACGCAACAGACAATGACATGCACACTGTGGCTTCAGCATGCACGAGGCACAAAATCTATTCAGACGTGTAGCACCTCATCTTCCACCAGTCACCGGTCCTCTGCTGCAGAACACAGCGGTCCTGAGCATGTCTGAGCAGAGACCATTGCAGAGAGGACTGAGACAGCAAGTGAATGAGATGAGCTGAGCTGAGGTAGAACAAAAAGACAGATAGGGAGAAAGAAAACAGACCACAGTTAAAGAACACGAGACAGAGAGTGACTGTGATTGGAGGAGGAGGGCCAAAGCGAGAGAGAACAATAGAGAACAGCCCCGACACGCAGACATGTGGCAAGCATGTGTGTACATGTGCAGACATCTAAAAGCTTTTCGCAGTAACACTCCGTTTACTCGGTTCACTCCTGGTCCAGCACTGAAAAGTGGGAAAGGTGATGAAACCATCGTGTAAAAATGACTAAACATTCTGACACAAATTCAAAGTGAAAGATTTTCTTTCATTGTCTTGTCTTTGTATTTTGAGTGCTGGACTCAAATGATAAGTGCTTTAATTTGGGTGAATGACAAACTTGCTGCTTATAAATACCATACATACATACATATAATTTTTTATAGTAATATGAAGGCAAGGGGTCTGGCCACACCACTGGTACCAAAAGTGTTGCATGATTTGATTTCATATAGCAGTCATTTTGATATTAATATTGCTATTTAATATTAACATTAATTTAATATTACTTTTCAGCTCATGTCACAAAGCTCTCACATTTTTTAGCTTTCCAACAACCTGCCAAACAAACATCACACCGACCTAACTGTACTGATTAACTAAAGGGGTCCTTGCAAAACCAAAGCAAACCAAAGCAAAGTCATTCTATCAAGTATCAAGCTTTAAAAATCATTGTAAAAATCATTTAAAACTGTGAATAAAACAATAGAGACACAGAGGAACAATATTTTATGTTGGGATCACTTTCAGTGCAATTTAATTGCAGCTGATAAATGATAAAACATTGACAGCCAACTAAAGTCCATTCAAATTTAAAGGTCTCTTGCATTTAAAATGTGAAACTGCAGCAATCTTATTGTCTGGTGGTGTGGACACTAATACAGTTATTGTTATAGTTATCTTTATAGTTATTGCTCATAGTGTGAACAGGGCTTTAAAGCAGGAGATTTCATCCAATACAGGATACTGGTACACACCTCTCATACCAACAGCACAACTGAGGAGTTCAGGAAAAACTCAACAATCGCTGGCACAATCACTTTTGCATAGCGCAGTACAGAGAAAGAGAGAGAGAAAGAAAGCAAGCACAGGAATAAAAAATTTTATTTGAACACAAGAGCCCATACTATGCAAATTCATTCATTAATCTGTGACAGAGAGGGCTTTCAGAAGCCTGATGGGGGGAAAAGCACACAGAGAAAAAAAAAGGACTGCAAGCGATGGAAAGAAAGGGTGTTGGGGTAACATGTGCTTGGTCGTCTAGCCTCAGATTTAGTCAGTGAGCTAATGTAGCATCGACTCTTTTACACACATAAAAACACAGCACTATGAGGGCAAATGGAAAAAGCAGAGGGTGGGCCTCATTTTCCTCATAAAAAAGTCCATTTAAAGAGCACAGCTCGGCTCTGAAAAACATCCATGGATTTTTGAACTCAGAAGAAGGGAACGGAGAAAAGAGAGAGGGGGACTTGTGCCCTTCGAGCAGACTAAAAACCCACTGTGTTTCTTTTTTCCGTCGTTCCTTTTTATTTTTTCTTAAACTCATGTTGACTGCTCTGCGCTGTTGAAAAACTTATTCATTCCAGACTGTGACCGTGTCGATTCCTTTTTCTAGCCTTCACTTCTTCTTTCTCTCTCTCTCTCTCTCTGCGCTCGCTCGTCCCACGTCTCTCCCTCCCTCTCTCTCCCTCTCTCCAAGTAAACAGAGGAAGAGCGTAGGCTCCATTCCAAACTGGTTCTGGGCGTTCCTGCGCAGCTCCGGCAGGGTCAAAAGTTTACAGTGGTTTTAATTTCACCTTTCCTCAGCCAATAGCAGCGCAGCAGCTGAACTCTGACCCCTACAAAAGGATTCTACTGGCAGGAGGATCTCTGCTCTACTTCGCTGCCATCTTCCCTTCAATTCTTTCTTTTATTATTCGGCTTCTTTCTCGCTACTTGGATTTGTTTTGAAATCGGTGGAACGGGAGATTTCAAACAATGTTAAAGACAGGGCGACTCGGCCGAGCTAATGCTAAGATATAGAGCTTCAGAAAATACAGTGATGTTGGATTTTAGGACAAAGAGAGAACTGAACTTGCTTTGGTTAATGCAAACAAACACCTTTACAATCCACAAGGTTGTTGAAAAAACTACTAAAATGAAATCAATTAATATATTCAGTCAGTTATATAGAGACATACAGAGTTATACAGGCTATTTATACAGTCATATAGACTATACAGTTATACAGACAAACTAAATCATAATTTATCAATTTTTAATATTTGACCACCTAAAAAACGAGAAAGTTTTTACTTGTTTTTGACTGGTGTCTCAGTTTTACTGGCGTAGGGAACAAAAAGAAAAAGCAAAGGTTAAATGCAAATAATAAAACAAAACTAACCACTGTACTTTCAACCAAATCATATTTTGACACTTATATTATAATAATTTTTTTCTCTCGGAGCTTGGCTGGTGAATCATACATTTGCTGTAATTTATGCATTTACAAAAGTGTCAATTTTACAGTTGAGCCATGTTGTGTTTATAATGTTCTATTTTGTCATTGCTACACAGTTTATGGAAATACTAATGAATATAAACTGTTGACTTGTAGAATAATCCATTTTTTAGCATGACTAGATTTACACATAAATCGTGGATGTTGGGCAAAACCAGTTGAAAACAACCCCAGTGTCTCTTTCTTTCCCTTAAACAGCTGGTTATCCAGTGGGTCAAACAAACCGCTTTTCTCCCCTTCATCATGGTCATTCACAAATCAAATTATACAGTTTTCATTGCAAAGGGAGCTAAATGCCCCATGCTGACCCCAGTCTATGACCCCTTCTGTTGTCAATGTTCTCCTTCCCTCTCCCTCACCACATGCTGCCCCAGCACAGGCTAAACGCCAACTCGACGCAGGGCTAACACTATTAAAAGCATGTTTAAATGACTTATGAGCACTGAGACAACAGAGAGGTCGAACGGGCCGAGCACCCGGGGAGCACGTGAGAAAGGCTGGAGGCTGGAGAACGTTCCAAAGTGGCTCCAATATTGCAGATAAAAATCAAGTAATCGAGTTAGAACTGCCAATACGTTCAATGAAGCCTTAAAGGGTTCAAAAGGCCTCTCTGAATATTTCAAGGTTACAATCTTAGTCACTTTGGCAAAGAACCATTGGCTGACTGGCAAGTAACAGTTATTTCATGAAACTCAAACTTCAACAAAGTACGCTTTGAAACCCATCAAATGGTAACAGCTACACATAGCGTTTCAACTTAATATTTTCTTTCACTTACAAAGCTGACACAGAAGGAATTTAGAAAGTTAACGTGTTAATCTCATAAAGAGAAGAGCATTGAGGTAAATGCGTTGAATGGCACTAGTCTAGTCTACATTGCCATCATTCTGCTCAAGACAAACATTTTACAGGTCAGGGTCTCCATCACATCACATTACAAAACAACCACTCTGCTGTGACCTCCCTCACCTGAATTACCCCAAAACAAAAACATAACCTATAAATAAACCTGAAAACTTCCTGTACCAGCGTATCGGAGAGAGTCGTAGATCTGCAAAGTGGCAACAAGCTCTCAACGCTCTCTAAAGAGCAGAATGATCAGGGTTAAAGGCTAGTTGCTTTTGTTGCCTTGTTCTTTTCTTTCAGATAACCTCTGACCTGCTCTGAGGTCAGCAGGGCTCTGTTGCCACTGCCGATGGTGTCTGACTGGGTGCTGAGTGAGAGAACGGTTACTACGCACTGATCCTGAACACTGTTTGGTCAGATGGTGATTGGAGACAAGCTCAGGTGATGAGTCAAACTGTCAGGGTCCATTGTGAACATCCTGACACTTTCTTTGGGTATAAAAATGATGCGTTGTGCTTTTAACAAGTTCCGATTCGCAAGGGTCCGACGGAATGAGTAAATCTTTGTGGGTCTATTATTTGAAAAGAAGAGCAAATAGTATGTGTTAATCAACACATGCCTTCTGCATCAAAAACTGATACGGTTTGCCCGCTGATAAGCTATGTGGTGAGTTGCAATGACAAAAGGAAAAATGCAAGGGTTTGCAAAAATAGCCATCCACCAGCTTGCATAGCTAAAAGTGTTTGTGTTCTTGTAAAGTATGTGTCAGGCAAAGGAATAAATATTTATAGTATATTTTAATAATGTCTTTGTCAATGGATTACAAACTGATGCTCATCACAAAAGTACTTTTTGAGTACATGTCTTTTAAAACAATGCATTCATGTTCCTATGTTTTTTTTTATTTGCCTTTACAGAGTGCGATTGCAAGGTTTCTGAAAAATTCACATTGATTTAGTTTTTTCTTAAAGCAATATCATATCAACTTTACAAAACTAAATATATCATGGGCTGTGGTACCTACCAGACTCACCAACTGAAGTTGGTGAGCAGTATATACCATATGGTTTGTACAAATTCAAGGAACTTTGTGTATATTTGAATAGTTTTACCTACACGTCTAATGTATTATATATCAATGTAGCTAGATTGAAATCTAAAACATTGTTTTAGCACACAAATTCAGTAACATACCCAATTTAAGAGATAGACATGTCAGAAGAGTCAGAAGAATGAGTTTTAAAAACAATTAATAATCTGCATTCTTAACTTCATGGTTGCATTTCATTTTTTGTTGGCAATAACCACAAACTGTGCAAGGTAAAGCAGCTCACATGTCATTATGATGTATACCTAGTGGCATAACCTTAGTAGTCTGTGTATACACGATGAACGTTTAATTAAAATTTAGTAATGACAAAAGGCCCCTGTAATCACAAGCTCTATTAATAGTGCACTGGATAGATGGACCTCCTACAGGCAAGAGGATGCCCATCATCTTTTCCACAGCGAGGAGAGCTGTCCCCGCCCACGACTGGCCTCGTCACCTTGACAACAGGCCACAAACATGAGTGAAGCCATGGCGACAGGGAGACAGACAGCAGAGAGGCCAGGATATAATCTGTTTTACCACAAGGTCTTGGAATCTAACCAGCAGAATGACATGCATTTCAAACCAGAAGCCAAAAGACCCTCCCACATCCTTTATATGTAAACAACTAATCTCCACAAATCTAATATGACTTTAACACGTCACTCTACAATGGCTAAAGTATATATTCAATGCAAACAAGTTATCAGTCGTATTGGTCAACCGTAAGCATTAACTAGGAGATGTTTTTGGTGTCCACTTAGATGGTTATGCTTTTTGTCAAGCGTCACACGCCACGCTCAGGTGTGTGACCGGTCTAACAGATCTCAACGCCTGCATTAGTAAATGACAGTGGCTAATTAAAACATAAATGATGTGATTAAAAGGACAGAGCGTTTCTTTCCCCACCTGGTGCAATCTTTTTTTCCAAGGCCAATGCGTAAGGTGCATCTGCTCCACTGCAAAGATGAGACAACATGGGTTCCTGTATCCGACCTTTTATTTTGTCACCGAAAGACTAAAATCCTTTTGTGCTCTGTCCCTTCAACATCATCAGATTATCTGGCGGAGATAGAGAGATTACGGACTCTCCTCAGGAACAAAGAAAGCTGAAGCCTATGGACATACAGTGAGCAAAGAAAAGTGAAGAAGTGAGCTGAGAGGACTAGAAAAGATTTACAGACTGAAAACTTAAATTACTAAAGAACTTATTTTACCCCAAACTGTTCTTTTATCTGCATTCTCATACTTGGAGTTGCAAAATTAAAGGTGAAGTTCACCCAAAAATGTAAATTAAATGATCAATTACTGACCCTCATGTTGTTGTAAACACGTCTGACTTTCTTGTATGAAACACAAAAAAGGAATTTTAAAGAATAAAATAATAAAAGCATACAACTCTAGGCAAAAGAAGATTAAAAACTAACTAGCCCGTGTCACACGTGAGCTGTTTTTCTAGTCTTCTGAAGCCACTGACATCAAACCTGTAGTGACACGTCTTGATGAGCAATACCTGATTAAACTTGTACAACATTTTAAAGCAGTAGCATGGAAAAGTATTTTAATAGAAACATCTAAAAAGTCTGCATTGCACTGAAATACAGCAAGCGGTGGGGTCTACTAAATTTTTTTTTTTTAATTTTTAATGCTGTTTTGAGCTTGACAGATTTCCTGTATAAAAGAGAATAGTGTGACTATTCTACAAAATTACTCATTTTGTGTCTTTATTTTGAATGAACTATACTGTAAATTACATGTGCATTAGACTGCATTTGCCCACATGACAATTACATTTATGGATGTGGCAGACGCTTGTCTACAAAGCGGCTTGCGGTGCATTTAATCTATACATTGCTTTTATCAGTATATGCGTTAACTGGGATCGAACCCATGGCCATAAACGCAATGCTGAGCTACACGACCCAAAAATAACCTGCACAAACAACTCACACCTGAAGATCTAGATTTCATCAGACATCTAGTCATTTTACATCTCACACAGAGTTGATTCTGCAGTAGTTTAGTTCAGCTAGAAATGCAGGGCTACAGTGGGGTTTTGTAAGCGTGGATTTCTGAGTAACTCTCCACAAACCTTTCGTCAAATTGGGGGGTGGGGATGCTGGCAAAATGAAAACAAGGTGGCCGCTAAGCAGTCGAGAAGTTCATCCAAAGTTGACTTTCTCTCTTTCCATCTAGTTCTCCCTCTCTCTCTCCTCTAGGCCTGACTGCTGGAGAACGCATCTGGTAACATTTACCGCGTGACTTTAAACTTTTCTCTACTATTATACAACGGGGTCCTAAGCACAACACACACAAAGTCTTGCTAACTTTTTACAATGGTAACAAGACCAGACCAGGGCCTTACCCTCCCATGGCTTATTCAGGTGAACCCGTTTTACGAGCATTCTTTAGCACAGGGTGAGAAAGCCAAAAAACTAGAGCGAAAAAAAACACGGTGCACTTTTCACTCTTTCTTCCTTGTTAGCTGTTTCACCCCCTTTCTCTCCTCGTTTCACGGCAATAACAGTAACCTTTCCCGCTTGCGTTTTTGGAAAACATCAACAGATCATGGAGAAACCTTAACCACTGGTAAATGGAGTGGAAAATATAACTGATTAAAAAAGCACAACAGCTTTGAGTAAATAAAAAACACACACACACATTTCTCCCCAAACCCTTTAATCATCTCTAAACTAAGTGTTTATGCACCGACAGACAAAAAAAATCGAAGTTCAAGTTTCACTTTCAAAGCCACAGCATTGCAGAGAGCTTCCTTCCGCGTATGTGTGCATATCGTGCACGCGGCATCAGCAGGCACATCCAGCTCTTCGTCACCGCCCGAACGACCTTGAGCCAGTCGTGCAGGAGTGTCGTCATGGCAACACAGCTTTACACAAGCAGCCACAGCTGGATGCAACTTACACATTCCTCTTAAATTTGACTCGTGCTATAGGACACTGAAGGGAGCTGTAAAACGTAGCCGGCGCGCACAGTAACGCTCGCACACAGATGCCACGCAGAGGCGCGCAGTCTTAATTATGACTCATAAGTTTCCAAATGATTTGCTTAAATTTTTTTAACTTATGAAAGACGAACCTGAACAGTAAAGCTCTTCATGGGCATGTCTAACGTGCAAATGCGAAGAGAGAGAGAGTTCAACAGACTTGTTGTTTATAAACCGACTAAACAAGTCGAGAGAAATGAAAACTGGAAATGTTGTCTACGAGGGTTTATAAACAAAAAGGCACAGTTCATCTGGCACCCATTCATGCTGCCTAAAGGTGTACAGGAATGGAATAGTGAATGAGGCAACGGGAATTAAATTTATTACTCACTGTGGACTTCATCGGGGAGCACTAACATTACTTTTCGGCCTGTCTCTCTGGTTAACAGAATGGAAAGTTACAGCAGGGTTTTAGTGCTACAAATTAGTGCAGTAAATTACAGTGCAAACTCCTAATCCGAAAGGTTTAGTTTTTGGTTAAGAATATGAATGAGTCTGATAAATCATTAATGTCCTGTAGGTTCTTAATGTTTAATTTTTCGACTCATTCTGTGCATATGAGTCACTTGGATGCAAGTCAACCACACCGCACGTATTAAAAGTTTACAGGGCTAAAATAACCGCCTGCACGACACCTTTAACTACTGCAAGCAAAAAGGCATCACAAGGAACAGGTATCACATTTCAATTAGTGCAACAATCAAGCTTTTGTTTCAAGTCACGGCCATCAACGCAACCGCCTTAGAGCAACACTATACACCCCCCACCATTAATCTTACATTTGAAACACACAGATACATGATATATAAGTGGACTATTTTCCCTCCACTGAAAATAACAGTCACCCACAACCACAGTATATTCTTTCTTTCACACAAACCCTCAGAGAATGGCATTGATTCAACATCTTTAAAATGATCGGCAGAAAAACATGGTCTGACAATGTAAAATGAGCTGAGACAATCATCAGATAAGTGTCAAAAAGGTGACGAGAAACACATTAGTCATTTCGCTGGTGCTGGTCACAACCTCCTGCGATCGAGAGGATGAAAACACAAAAAGATACTCTTAAAGGCATTAACTACAACAACAAACACTAGCTTGAGGAAAATTTGTGTTATTTTAATCATAAGTCACGCCACTCTTTAAAAATAACGTGATCTTTTGCACGAGCATTCTTCTTGTGCCTTCCCCTGAGAGCGCCCGAGTTAATGAGTTATAGAGCCCAAGCTAACAAATGGACGAGGACAGAGAATCTATGCATCCTTTAATTCTTAACCCCATCTGCAGTCAAAGCGTTCAACACAAGATTGATTCATAGTTAATTCAGCCTGACGCTCGGCGTGTGAGAGAGGGGGATCTGGGGAGAAAGGAAGAGATAAAGGAGGAAGGGGGGCCTCAGCCTGCGACCAGTGTGAGGAAGAGTTCAGAGGGTCTTTTCCCACACGCAGTCAGGGCATCCGTGGGTCCCATTGCGTGTAAGCACCGAGATACGCTACGGAGACGGAAAAGGTGCATAGCGCATGTACGGTCTTAATGCATTCAGTTGTCTGTCGACACCTACTGCTAACAAAGGTGGCGCTGATAAAAATACATTCTGTATAGAAAACTGGTGCATTTTATCTTAATTTGTACATAGTCTATATTGAACCCTCTATGTACATGAAACCCTATGCCCCAGTTCAAACAGTGGACAAGAAAATTTAATATCATAATTATTATCAGCACATTACACCATTTAGTCAATTAATGCAAATAAGTTCCTTTCAACAATGTTATTAAACACCAAACTTTACAAACAGGACTTTGATCACCTTGACAATGTTTTTTTTACCTGTGCATGAGTGTTAAAGGTATGATGGTTATGTGACTGTTTTATTGGAATACATCTTACAAATTAAAGAAAAGTGTCAGTGTGTGTGTGTGTACAAGTGAATTTGAAGCAAACTTTAGTCTTTTATATATGGTCTGTGAAGTTGCTATAAATGGGCAGGGAATATTTTAGAAATGGTGGGATGTGGCCAAGCTGCAAGACAAACTCTCATAGCTCTCCAACTGCATTTAAAGCACTATACGAATGTCTAGCGCTGTAGATTATGAGAAACTTTCCAGAAGCAATGCAGTGCAATGAAATTAATGGGCTTTGTTGTTTCCATTAACAGTAGAAGAGTAAAGAATGCAAGTGTTTAAAAATAGTGTCTGTTGATTCCGATAAGAAATCTACTCGTTCCGAAAGCGCTAACCAACAATGCCGCCGTCAGCTCACCAGACACAAGACACAGCCATTAATTACAGCATCCTATATACAGAATAAACAAACTTTTTAAGCATGATCATTTAAGCGGTTGAGCAAAAGTCTAATCTATTAAAAGGAAAGGTAACAGCTTTTGGGCAACTGACTGATCGTTTAGCGCTACACTAAATAATCAACACTAACTGTAAACGTATTAAGAGTTTGTCATGTAATTTTTCAGTAAAACAACAACTCGGAACTTAAAATCGATTACGTGAGTCTATCTAATACCACAAACTGGTAAACAAAGTTACTGCTGATCAAAGATTCAAAATAAATACACAGACAATAAAATGTTTAATACTACCAATAAAAAAACACGAGAAAGCGTAAATTCAATAAAAATATATTTTAGACAGACAGGCAAGTTCAAGCAAATCTCCACAAATGTTTATTAACTTTACTGGGAAACAGTGTTGCACTGTATCTACATTGTAGCAAAATGTTATTATGCACAAATGTAAGGATACAATTCTCGTTATGAAAACGTTCAGACCGTCAAAGTAAACAAACATGCAGGAGATTGTTGTATCTGGCAACACTAACACTGTGTTACTACGATTATTGTCTCATAGGCAGAAGAACTAGGTGGCAAGATCCCCACCGTAGAGAAGAATGTACTTCTGAATAACCGGCATCACGTAACATTGTTTCACGAACACAGTAATTACTTATATGTTTCCGTTTACGAGCGTAAATCCGTTCGAAGTGATTCCGTTCACTTACCGGTGTAAATATATCCAGTGAAACACTCCAGTTTCTTTAAGCCACTTCTACGCATCCGCCATCTTCGGCATTAGCTATGTTTGTTTAAATGGGAAACACTCCCAAAGCCTAAAGAAGCCTGACTGAACCACGAGCGCGGGGCATTGTGGGTAGTGTAGTTCTTTCATCGATGAGATCTAAACGTTCCACTCTGCGCTCGTGAAAAAATAAACTACAAGTACATGAACCCCTGCCGATCGAAAAATAGACATCCAGTAGGAGATGGGCAGTAGTAGCGATATCGTAGAAAAAAAACATAGTGCATTTATTTTTAGCTCACCCAAGCAGCACATAGAGATAACCGTCACGTATCCCCAGTGAGTATGCTGACGTATGTCTTAATTTGCATAGATTAATTTGCGTAAACTCGAGCACTTCCTATTTATTGCATTCAGAACTAGTTAAATTCAGTTTGTTAATTAACTAACATTGTTGTGTTCGCATGAAAAGACCAGTTAATTGTGTTTGCATGTTCTGGAGGAAATGCTACATAAAACACAAGCTCAAGTGCACCATATAAATGACTTCATATTGACACAACAAACTTATTTTAGCCTAACTGTAAATTATCAGAGGCTCGTGGATCTATGCCAGTGTGCACTATGCACAATAAGCTTGCACTGTGCAATGTGTATTATATGCATATAGATCTTTATGCAAATATAATTGAATGGTCAAAGGGCCTTTTAGGACACACTCGTATTATTGTGGTCTGCAAGAGCTGTAAGTGCTCTGCCCTCTGAAGACAGACATGGAAGATAGCAATGAACTCGTCTCCATGGTGATCTCTGAGGCATACCAGTGTAGAATTTCAACTGTTGGAGGAGACAGTGCTAAAGAGGGAGGGAGTGAAGGAAAAAGAGATGGGAGGGAGAGGAGAGAGAGGGAGGGGGAAGGGAGAATGGAGCGAGAGAGAGAGACAGACTGAGGAGAGAGAGTAGTAATTAGCTCATTGCTTGCTGTTTCCTGTCATGACAGTTCCCTGCTATACAACCTCTGGTCTCATCTGGCCAAGAATGTAGATGTGAACCTCACGCATTGAATCGAGCAACTGTCTAGCCATCAGAATCGCTGAGAAAAGAAATTAGGGCATTTCACACATTATTTGCACTCTTGCATTAATAATATATTCCAGGTTGAATTCTGATTGCTAAATAAAAATGGTATTTGACTTCAAATATTAGGAGATGGATTGAAACATCATCATCAAGTGTATTAGCTTGTGACCGCATCCTTGTGCAAAAAGCCCTAATAACCCAATCAGAGTGTCCCAATAACATTCACAAAACCAGAGGGCCTATAGACCTGTTGTTGTTCCCTCCCCCAATTCACAGCATAAACCGGCTTCCCCCTTCTAGGAGTGTGAGACGGTTAACCCCCAACCCCCTCATTCCGTCTGCCCCCTTTGAAAAGACAGGAGATAGCGGTTTAAAAGGACAGGAGATAGCCCCCAATCATCTGCATCTATAGATTCTCTACCTGCAAACATCCAGCCATGAACCTCTCTTTCACCCATCCCCTCTCCACATGATGTAACTTCAACATCTAGAAGGTAAATCGCCTCTCCAGACATGAGCGGCAAGTATACATTTGAAAGTGCAACAATTAAATCACTCGATTCAAGGTTAAGTGAGTAAATGATATCCTGTGCTTAAAGCTCCTTAAACTAACTGATTTGTTTAATGAACTAGAGAAAAATGAATTGCTGAAACACTTGACCAAACAATTATTGTAGTTGTATATATATTTATATTTGTATATATAGACTGAGATCTTCTTTGTTAATATATTGGATAGAACAATTATGCAGGGAAAGACTAAAGATGTCTGTGTTTTAAACAAGCCCGTGACTCGTGAATATCTTGAGATACTGTAAATATGGAGCAGAAATGAAACACTGCACCAGTGGAAAAATCCTCCATATCAATATTTCTTTGGCTTGAGCTCTTCCATGCTGTGTGAGTGTGTGTCTGTGTCAGTATGTGTTTTGATTTATTAATGCAGCAGGGAGTCTTAGACAGCTGTCCTCAGCAATGATGACAACATGGGAAGCAGAAAAGCCGAACGGCCCCCTCTAGTGGACAACTTGTGACTTGTAAACAGCATTTATCTTAATTATTATAATAAAATGTTTTTTATTTTTATTTTATCGGAATATTTTAAAGGATTACAAGAAGCAGAATGTTACAAGAAGCAGTTTCATACTGTAAAAAATGTCTGTACAATTTTTCAATGATGATACAATGTAACCATTTGTGACTCAGTGCAGGTAAATGTTTCTAGTGTCGACACGAGGTCGACTGCCTCTGTATTTCAATATCAACTCGCGCGGAAATACACAGACATTTGGCGCTAAAAAATACAAATCCTGCTTCCACATGCTTCGTTGAGAAAAGGTGTCGGTGAAGAATACAATTTAACACCCTCGGTCGGTTGAAACGATGAGATTTGTGAGGTGTGTTTTTGTTGCTAACGTCACGAAATGCTGGATTAGCCGGGATCATGCATATTACTCAGAAATTGATGACGTGGTGTGCAACTCAAGGACGAGTTATTAGAGTATGAGTAATTGAAATGATATATTATATCTGACATATATCTGTAAATATATTCCCACAAGACAATTAAATGAATGATCATTGTTAATTATTTATTTTGTGAGTAAATAACAGGTCTGTGTTATGAAAATGCTTGTGCTCTTACTAAAGCATGCTCTTTTTTAACCCTAATCCCAACCCAAATGAGTTAAATTCCGTTATGAATAAGCATAGTTTTTGGTTTTGTTAGTATGAAAACCATAGTAACCCTAAATTTACTATGGTCTCACCTCAAGTATCATAGTTTAACCATGACTGTAGTTAAACTATGGTAACCCATGCAGAAATCTGATATACTGGAAAACACATATTCAGTTCATCAACAATATATCAGATTTCTATATGAAAATACAAATAGCAAGCAATCTGCTGAAAACGATGGTGACTAAACATTTACTATTATATTTTTCCTAAGAAGTGGCACATAAAAGCATGTGATATTACCTTCCTTATTGATACATATAACATATGACTACATGTAGTTAAATGAGGTATAAAAGTAGTGCTTTGTAGTATTTACGTCATTTAAAAGACAGAAGATTAAATGACTGTACAGTTTGGTGTTCAAGTGTCATACTGTAGCCTATGAGTTCGGTTTTCTGTAATTACATTTTTAAACGGGTTTAAGACGAAACCTGGTTTGAGATGAGGCATGGGGTGTGTTCTGGCAGTTTCTTTAAAACCTGTTTAACTGGATGTGTTAAGATAAAATGTTTGGAAGACGTCACCCTCGCTGTTTAAAACACATGATTGTAACATCTTGAGTAGTTTAATTGATTTTAAGAGACATAGTTTAGTGAATGCAATAGGTCTTATGACTTTGTCTCAGTACTGTTTGGAGATAACATTTATATAATAAGACAGAGATGAAAATATTAATTTTTATAACACAATTATTATATGACATGTGAAATAGTTTTTAGTTGGATTATATGAATTAAAAAGAAACTAGGTTAACTTGAGAAAACTACCCTGGTTGTTGGAGTGAGTCAGGAAGTAGTGAATGATTTACAAATTCTCTAAGATTAAAGGTGATGTGTTTCCTAAGATATGTTTTAAAGCTGAAAGACGTGCACTTGCCATTCTTCAGTTTTATTTCCTTCTCAGTGTTTCATTCAGGGAAGGATTGTGGGCCTCATACTTGTTTCTGTAAATTTCTATATTAATTCAGTGTTAAAAACTTAACAAGATGTTGGCCTTGAGTTTCAGTTATCTATGGGTCAGTTTTGCTATGCGTTACTTTTTGTGATCGAGGCCTAGTAGATCCTTTTTCAGTCCACAATCCAGCCTCAGCCTGCCTGAACTGAACAAAAGACGTTTACTCAGGAAACGTTTCAGCCAATCAGAGGCTGCCTTTCATTCTGCTTCTGAGCACCGGCCAATCGTTGAACAGCTTTTATAGCTTTTATCAGAATGTTGGCTTGGCTGGTTTGGAGAGCCGAGACTGCTCTGTATAGAGAGGGAGGGCTGAGGGCAGTCCTCCATGTTTTAATAAGCATTGACATTACACACTGTGTTTTAAGCCATGCATCCACAGAGGTAAGCCTGCTTTTTCATTGATTCTTTGCTTTTTACACTACTTGTTAATGTTGAACATGTGAATTATGTCATGCAGAAATGCTGGATTGTATGAGAGATAGAAAGAAACCTGTCCCCACACTGAAGAGCTGAATGCTGGCATGCACACAGCTCAGAAATCACACTTACTCTTGCTCAGTTTGTTTCAGGATCACATGGCTAACCTGTGATAGCACAGTGACCGAATGGCCTCCTGTCTTCTCTCTCTGTCTTGTTCGTAATGTTTCTCTAGAGCTGGAGAGGACAGCACATTCGTGTCAGGTTGTGTCACAGGCCAGGCCTCTCAAAATGGAAGGCCCTGAAGAGCAGACAGTATGTAAGAGGAAGCTCACATGCAGATTTGCAGAAAGATCGAGTTGCAGTTTTGGCTCAGGTTTAACGTTTAAAGAACACCTTTTTAATGGCAGACATACTGAATTTTCAGGATATAGGCCTCATTACAAAGCATTACTGACTTTGAAATGCAGAAGAATTTTCCTTGATAAAACAGAAATGTGTATATTGTGAATTAGGTTTGTGTTTGTCTATCACAGTATAATACAGACTTCTGTCTATTTACTTAGGTTGTAAGCCAGTCATTTGATCAGAACTCAGCTCAGGTTTTGGTATGAGTTGGCCATTTCAGACAGCTTCTGTTTTCATGGAACCACAAAGACAGTTTTTTGTAAATATATGCAGCTAAATATAGCATATTTAATATATATTTATGGTGTGTGTACAGTTTTTCAAATATTTGCACTTTGTTTGACAAGAGACCTATAGACTAGTGTTTTAAACCGAGGTTTTCATTTCTGTTTTTAACACAAACTAGCTTCAGGTTGTCTTAAAGGGATAGTTCACCTAAAAATGAAAATTCTTTCATCATTTAATGTTACATCATTTTTCATCATTTTCCCTCATGTCATTGCAAACCTATATGACTTTTCTTTTGCAGAACACAAAAGATGATATTTTGAAGATTGTTGGTAACCAATCAACATTGGCCCCATTGGCTTCCACTGTAGGGACACAAAACCACTTAGACATTTCTCAAAAAATCTTCTTTTGTGTTTCACAGAATAAATTAAGTAATTTCAATGGCATGAATAAATGATGACAATGATTTTGGGTGAACTATTCCTTTAATGGACTAAATCTGCTTGTTTGTCTGGCTGCATCTTGCTGTTTTACAGTATGTACGTTTGTACTGGTGATTTGCTGTCACCTTTGATTGTAATCTGCCCTAGCTTACATATAAACCGAGAGAACATTTTCAACAGGAGGATGATGGAAGAAGTCAGTAAAATGAGAAAAAACATTGTATATTTATAATGATCATCATTATTACTGTTAATTGGAGTAGCAGCAAATGACCTGTTGGCATTTATTACAACATGACTGTGTAAATTGAAAACAAAAACATTTTTGTTGATGCATGAGATCTTGTTTGGCAGGCAGCTGACGGGTAAATGAGAGAGCATAAGGAGTATTCCCAAGACCGTCAATTTACTACGACTCCAATTACATTTTCCAGCCTTTTCTTTGTCTCCTGGTGCTTATAAGACCTTGACTGCATTCCTGTGAGCCACTCATTTGTCAAAGCTCTGTTTGGCTCTTACTTAACACGACAGTGAGGGAACGGTATCAAAATGGTCGCTCTCAGCCATGGGTGCCGGAGGGGGAGGAAGGAGAAAAGCCACCAGACACGTTTGTCCGAAAGCCTGCGTCCTGTGTTTATTCAAACGCAGGAGCCGGTAGTTTTCAGGAAAGAGGAATATGAGGGTTTTCTGAGTGTTTTCCCGGTGAATGGCAGAACAGCCCTCCCTGCATTGCAGCAGAGAGGGAAGCGGAGAGAGCCACACAGCGCCAGCCGCCCAATCACGCGCCTCCGTGTGGCTCTCAAACCAATCGGCAGCACACGGCTGAGGTTAAAGATTGACAATCGCTCTGAGAGCGGCAGGGAGAGCAAGGCCCTTCTGGAAAATTCTGCACCCATCTTTGTCTCATCCCTCACTGCCTTTATATCTGAAAAAATACATTTTAAAGGCTCAGCCTGAAGAATCTGTGTACTGTGCCTGTAAAGAAAAAGGTATGCTGTTGTTATGTGTCCGTTTTTATGTGGAGAATCATACATTGTTGGTGCGATTGTGATGTTTTTAAGGTGGGAATGTTATATATTGAGGTTGTACGTTTGTGTACGATTGTATTTTCTTGCAGATGCTTTCGGGTTATTGATTATGTAAGAAGAACTGGATGCTGCTGTGGGTGGGGAGAGGATGGTGCATGTAGGTTGGACGTGAGGAGGCCAAGATGGCAAACTCTCAGTCTGTACAGATGTTTGCCTTGCGCATGCTGTCAACACACCCCCTCCTCACCTGCAGCTTTCAAGGTGGGGGTGCAGGACAGAAAAAAACCCTGCAAAGATATTGCTGTTTTATCAGTGATCTCACTTTCTCAGGATTCACGGGTGTTTATGTGAAATCGTAGGAGATATACATTATGTGATCTATGTCTGTTTCACTTATGGAAAATGCATGAGAATAGTCAGATACGTTGTGATTTTGTCGTTGTTTAACCTGACTGAGCGGCCAGGATGGTCTATGGATGAGCTGTGCAATAGTGGACATCAGAAACGAGAGATGCTGCTTCTCTCCATTTACTGCTGAATGTCATTTTGAAATCATTTACGCTGCAAAATGACTGAGATGTGTGCGGCAGATATAGACTTGGGACCCGCTATGCAGTTTACCAAGAAATTGAAATTTCTGGGAAGGTTTATCATTGCATTTCGAGCATCAAATGGCAGGCTAACAACATCCGAACAGTTATGGGCCATCAGTGTTTGTAGGTATTTTAAACGGCACAGTTGTATCTTGACAATGCCCCTTCCAGTGATATAACTGAACTGTGTTGCCTGGTATGTTTTGTGGAAAGGAAGAGACACATTGTACAAATTATTTCTAGAAGAAATCTTGGTAAACTGTATGGAATGTGATGCTGTTATGTCATGTGATTTGCTTATTTTTGTGCAAATTTGTTTGCATGTATCAAATGTTCATTTGCATTCTGAGATACACCTACCACATGATGTCTTATCTACTATGTTCAGTTTCTTTAACAATAAGTGATACCTGTTAATAAGCGTTTTGGATTCTGCATCAGTGCCTCGGTGTGGAGAATAAGCACATTGTGTTGAATGAAGAGAGGCCCTGCTGCAGATCTGACGTCAAAGGGTTCTTTCAGTATGAAACCTCCCTCGTTTGCATTCAAAGCTGTTGAAATAACTACCAGAATTTGTGAAACAGTGAATGAATGTATTTGTTTACTTTTAAATAGGCTAGGTAGAGGTTTTTAGATGTGATTTTGATTTTGATGCGTACATGTTTCCCCTCTTCTTTTTCTGGAAAGAATAACACCAAAATGTGACATCATCACATTATTGAATTGACATATTTAAAGACCAATACCATTTATTTATTTTCAGTTTGGCTGAAGGGGAAGTGAAGGTGGAGTCAGATGCAATTGAAGGCATGGAAATCGCAACACGATCCAAGGGTGAGAATTGTCCTTTTCTGTATTTGTTAATAATTTATGGTGTTGGTGTTGACCATTTAATAATGGTTTCGGTCTGTATTTGTGATTTTACTATGCAGTCGCTGATCAAGGGTCAGCAGAACGCACCGCCCCAAAGCGCAAGGTTTCCAGTCCTCCTCACTCCTCTAATGGACACTCCCCTTCTGAATCCTCCTCCAGTCCCGTCAAGAAGAAGAAGAAACCTGGAGCCGTCAATAACAGCAAAGATCAGGTGCAACTTTTTCTTACAAACCCGTATTCAGGTTCTGCATGCCATGACTCTTACACACGTGTGTCATTGTCGTTCATTCACTAAAGGCACTTCACTAACGTGTGCGTCTGTTTTGTCTTTTGGGTGGCTTCTTTGTGGTTATACGCTGCAAAATTTTATGGTATTTCTTATTACTTTCTTCTCAGTGAAACCAAAAAGCTTCAAATGATATACAGTAAGGCATAAATGGTTGCCATTGTCAAATGGATGGTTTGCTAGTGTCATGGTTATTTTAGACCCAAGAAACAAGGAAATCTGACCTGATATTTCAACATATCTATTCTATTTTCTCTGCACCAGACACAGTCTTCCCGTTTCAAAGCTGTATTTACCTTTCAAGTTACAGACTGAAGCATCACTAATTCAACGTTCACCTGTCGTCTGTCTTTCCATGCCACATTCTGTTAAAAACCTTTGTGCCTGCTTGTTTTGTCCTGTTACCTTTAATACCCATGTTTTGAAACCCCGATCCTCTGTTTCTCTCGCCCGAATTCCAGTCAGAACTAAGACATGGTCCCTTTTACTATGTGAAGCAGCCCGCACTCACCACAGACCCTGTTGATGTTGTACCGCAGGACGGGCGGAATGACTTCTATTGCTGGGTGTGCCACCGCGAGGGCCAGGTGCTCTGCTGTGAGCTCTGCCCGCGCGTCTACCACGCTAAGTGCCTCAAACTGGCCGCAGAGCCCGAAGGAGACTGGTTCTGCCCTGAATGTGAGGTACTGGATTAAGAAAGCGATAATCGTCTTAAATAAATTCATCGAATTAGTTGTGTTGTCTTTATTTTATTTAGTCACTTTTGTTAGTTGTG
Organism: Beaufortia kweichowensis; assembly: GCA_019155185.1. Taxonomy (NCBI): domain Eukaryota; kingdom Metazoa; phylum Chordata; class Actinopteri; order Cypriniformes; family Gastromyzontidae; genus Beaufortia; species Beaufortia kweichowensis. The sequence goes on along the minus strand of CM032813.1, from coordinate 3,760,092 downwards.
TATATTAAATTGACATTGTCAGGGAAAATCACTGTTCCTTTAAATATACCTTAAAGTGTGAATGTTAATGAAATATCTGTATGAACTAACTTTAAATGACCTGAAAAATCAACTTACAATGGTAATCAATGGTATAAGAAATAAGTAACATCACCCCCTAGCTTTTGAATACTGTTACAACAGATACAAATATTGATATACAGACTTATTTGTGACTTTTTAGCATAATACATTCAAGTCTTATTTTTAAACATAAAGAAACCAAACAATTTAGCTTTACTTTAACAATTGCATTCATATACATTTTTATGATTTACTTTATGACTTTCTTTCTATATTTTTTAGAAAATAACAGTTGCTGAATGCATAGAGACTCAGAGTAAAGCTATGACGATGCTGACACTGGAGCAGCTGTCCTTTCTGCTAAAGTTTGCTCTCCAGAAGATGAAACAGCCAGGTGTAAGTTTCATGTCTTTTCTTTAGAAGACTGACAATTTGGTTCACATTACAGACTGGTTTCAATTATATGCTGCTGTATGATATTTAAAAAACCACAAGTGATGGTAAGAAAATGGTATTTTCTAAATTCTAGTGCTAAAATATGTTTTCTTTCTGTATTTCTCTTTTATTCAGACGGAGCCCTTTCAAAAACCAGTGTCACTGGAACAGCATCCAGATTATGCAGAGTATATATTTAATCCTATGGATCTCTGTACTTTAGAGAAGGTGAGAGTGAAGTATTTGATGCTTACAAATCACAATTTTGTAGATTATAGGTATTTAATAAATGTGTTTGTTGTGGTATTATTCAGAATATTAAAAAGAAAATGTATGGCTCCACTGAGGCTTTCCTGGCTGATGTTAAATGGATTTTGCACAACTGCATCATTTATAATGGAGGTTGGTTGTACAGTAAATGATTATTCCTTTATTTGATTTGTTTTAGCATAGTTCTTGTTTAATAAAACTTTTTTTCTCATAGGCAATCATAAACTTACAGCAACAGCAAAAGTTATTGTTAAAATCTGCGAACACGAAGTACGTACAGTAGAATATTAAACTCTTTTACTTTCACAATTTCAGTGGCAGTTTTTAATACCAGTTTTCTTTCAGATGAATGAGATTGAAGTCTGTCCAGAGTGCTATCTCTCTGCATGTCAAAAAAGGGACAACTGGTTTTGTGAACCATGTGTGAGTGTCTTGCACCAAACAAAGTGCCATTTTAGACATTGCTTCCTCACATAGTAACAAGTGTGAGTTAACCATCTGTTCATGAAATATTTGTGTGCATCAGAGCAATCCCCACCCTCTGGTATGGGCCAAGCTGAAGGGGTTTCCATTTTGGCCTGCCAAAGCTCTCAGAGACAAAGATGGACAAGTGGATGCTCGATTCTTTGGGCAACATGATAGGTGAGATACTGAAGTTTACATCTTTGTTTGGGGAACAGACTGAAATGTTGTACATATTCATGTATATAATATTTAATATTTTTGTAATCTGACACAGTTTCAAGAAATACACAATCGTCTGCTCTGTTCTTTTTTCAGGGCCTGGGTTCCTATTAACAACTGCTACCTCATGTCCAAAGAAATCCCGTTCTCTGTAAAGAAGACCAAGAGCATCTTCAACAGCGCCATGCAGGAGATGGAAGTGTACGTAGAAAACATCCGTAAAAAGTTCGGAGTTTTTAATTACGCTCCGTTCCGCACACCGTATACACCAGACAACCAGTTCCAGATGCTCCTGGACCCTGCAAACCCCGGCGCAGGCTCCGTTAAACCCGAGAAACACGAAAAGATCAAGTTCAGCTTTGATTTAACAGCGTCTCCCAAATTGCTCGTGGGCAAGAGCTTGGTGTCCAGTGGGACTGGAGGCAGCGGGATGGGAAGGCGAATCTCAATAACCGAGATGCCACGTTCACCAATGAGCACTAACTCCTCTGCCCATACGGGATCTGATGGAGAGCAGGAAACTACAGAGAAAAGCCACGTTAAAGCAGCCCTGCCCCATTACAACACAGCAGAGGAATCAATGGATTCAGCTGGTATATAAAACACTAAAAATACACATGCTAGTCTCAGACTGAATTACCTAGCAAAAAGCATTACATTGTAAGCCAGTAAAACTCATTGCTTCTTTTACAGCATCACCTGCTCCTCCTAGAGCTGGCACTTTAGAAAGTCCTAAACCATTCCACTCTCCAGCTCCCAGTACTCCCATTAAACAGGAGAAGACCCCCACCACTGGCAGCATCCTCAACCTTAACCTTGGTAGACCTTCATCTCTACATTTGCTTACTTAAGTTTGATCTCTTAGACCTTGATCAAAGCAGATTCCACGTTAGGGTTAGGCCTTGCAAATTCCTGGATCCTGACAAATTGTTTTCCCTTTTTCACTTGAGATTTGTAAAAAAAAAGACATCTTTTTTTTAAGTGCACTTAAAAAATCATTTCTTGCTTAGTGTTTTGGTCTTGTGTTGCAGTACAACTATGTAAAAAAAAGAAAGGATCACAGGTTTGCTGAAAAGAGAAAATGTATCCTGATTTAAGAATTTTAAGATGCTTGTATTGCAAAATAAGACACAAAAAACAAAGAAATTATTTTTTCAGTGTGTAAACAATGAACCTGTGCACCATTAAAACCTTTATATAAAAACATTTATCCATTTTACTGAAGAGCGTGATATAGCACCACATTCTGAAAACCCCCCCAGAAAATCACATATCACTTTTATTAAAAAAACTTTGTCTAATTTTGCTTTGACCAATGTATATTGTAGTGTTAAATTTTAGTTTTTTTTATCCAAAATATTCTCTATATCAGGAAAGATGTAATGAATTAAAAATGGGATACAATTCATAATTGAATCAGTTCGACTGCTGATTCTAAACTCTATTGTTATTTATGAGAGTGTATTTGTAGATGTCTCCTGATTGAGTTCTCTGTTAGATCGCAGTAAAGCAGAGATGGATCTGAAGGAGTTAAGTGAAAGCGTTCAGCAGCAGAATCAGCAGCTTCCGTCTCTCACTTCCCCTAAAAGACAGATCAGAAGCCGCTTCCAGCTTAACCTGGACAAAACCATCGAGAGCTGCAAAGCACAGCTGGGTGAGTTTACATGAAGCCACCTGAAAGACAAAAGATCATTACATTGAATTAAACTGCAACTTTCCAAATGTATTTAAATCAACTATTGAAATATCAAATATATTTAGAATTTTAAAAAGGGCAAGAATAACAACTTTAGACATGACATGCCATGAGAAACAACTTTAAAGTTAAGAGCAACTGTATACATAAATGTTACAGCTTTGTTCACACATAGCATTGGTGCACAACTTTTATGGCAATGTTAAAAGTCTTCACACTGGCAAATTGGTGGAGTGATTTGAACTCTAAACATAAAATGCTGTTTTACAGCATTTTTATGGCAAAAGTTGTATGTGTCAAAGGGTCTAATGTAAGGCCTGAACTATTTTTTTAATGTAAGGCTTGACCACTTTTTAATACAGATTTTATACTACCATCTTTACAGTATTTACAAGCCTCTTTATTCACAAACAAAATCTGAATGACTGAATCTGAATGTGCACCCATCTTTATTCATTAGCCTTTTTTCTCTCTCACAGGTATAGATGAAATATCAGAAGATGTTTATAAAGGTGTAGAGCACAGCGACTCTGAGGAATCTGACAAGTCTGACTCCAGCGATAGTGAATACGCCAGCGACGATGAACAGAAATCTAAAACCGGCCAAGACAGTAAAAATGCAGCTGATGGGAAAAACGTAAAAGAGACCCTTAAAAAAAAGACAAAAGCCTCGACGGGTGAGGACAAAGACAGCAGCATAGAGTCTACTACAACCACCAACACAGCAACCAAAGGAGAATCCACCCAACAAACAAACCCTACCGACTCTATAGCAAAAGAGAAACAAGGTATGGAATCAGAGAAGGAACCACCGGAGAAAGTAGGTACTGCATCTCCTGATTCAAGAGAGAAACCCAAGACGACAGAGGAGGCGGGGCCACCGGCACCTGAGGATGAAGACATGGACTCTGATTCAGAGAGGGAGTTGGTCATTGATCTGGGTGAAGAGCAGGCAGGCAAAGAGAGGAAAAGGAGCAGAAGAGATTCAACTGCTGTCACCGCACTCAAAGAGCCCACAAACTCCAAAGCTGAGGGTGAGACTTTTGCCCAGTGAAAATTATTTTATGAAGGCATATTTTTTTACACATTAGAAATGCACTTATGTAAAATACCTAACTTGAATCAATTCAAGGGACAGTTTACCCCAAAATAAGAATTTTTTAAAAAGAAGATATTTTGAGAAATGACTTATACAATGGAAGTCAATGGGGGTAAGTGTTGTTTGGTTTCCAACGTTCTTCAAAACACCTTCTTTTGTGTTTAGCAGAAGAAAGAAAGTCATAGAGGTTTGAAATGACACGAGGATGAACAAATGATAAAATATATTTTTGGGTGAACTTTCTCTTAAACTGAAATGGTCACAGAAGTTTCTTTATCTGTAAAAATATATACAGTATGGTAGATTTTTTTTTAAGCCGATATAGATATTAAGAAAACAATTTGAACACAAATATTATTATAGTAGGTAAAAAGAAATACTGAAAATTGGTTAAACTAAATAAACATTTATTGTGCATTATATGTGGCATGTATCTTACCATCAAAATAGACTTGAACACATGAAAAGGTATGCTCCACAAATGATATTACAGTAATAATGGACAGTTAAATATGACAGATATTGCATAAAACAACAAATTAATTCAAACTGGCTGAACAAAAAATTTATTGGCCAACTATTTGCCAATATCGCTATTCCCCAAAATAGTTCTATTGAAACTTATCATGTACACTCACATGAAAGACTTCAGTCATATAGTTAGGTCCTGTGGTCCACCATGCTAAGTAAACATCTAACATTTTTCTTTGCTTGCAGGTAAATCCACTCCAAATTCAAGTGCTGTTACCCAGCCTCAGAACCCAGCTGTTCTGTCCTCCACCCCAAGCATCAAAGACCAATCTCAGTCGCCAATGGCGATCCCACTAAACATAATACCCCTCACAACGGCTCCATCCAGCACCAGTCTGACCACCTCCACCCTTCCCAACACCACTCCCAGCACCCACAGTTCCTCACCCATCCCCACAGGCACTGTCAAGAAACAACGGCCCTTACTGCCCAGAGAGACTGTACCTGTGGTTCAGCAGGCCATGGTGTGGAACCCCACCACCAAGTTTCAGACGTCCTCTCAAAAGTGGCACATGCAGAAGGTGCAGAGACAGCAGCAGGGCCAAACGCAGCCGGCTACGCAGACGCAGGTGTTAACGCAGGTACAGCAAAGCCAACAGCCGCAGCAGCAAGCGCAGGTCTCATCATCCTCATCGGGACAGCAGCCTTCATCTAGCACTAGATACCAAACAAGACAGGCTGTTAAAGGTATGAATAATATTGATAGTTCCATCTATCTAAAGTAAAATTTGGTTTTTACGCTATACTTGTTTTGTTATGATGAAATTTTTTATGTTTGTTTGTGTATTCAGCCGTGCAGCAGAAAGACTCACCACACAGCACGTCCACATCTGCGGTCACTCTTGTCACCAGCACGCCGGTGTCTGCCACCATGATGGCAGGAGCCACTGTTAGCTCTTCATCATCCACCTCCACGTCAGCAGATTTCCAGATCCCCACCACATCTGCAGATGTGGCAGCTGACATCGCCAAGTACACTAACAAGGTGAGAGTTTGCTGAAAGAAATGGGGTGACTGGCGATTCAGATGCAAATAGATGAAAGTTTAATTTGTCCATAAATGTAACCGGGCAATTCCAAAACTTGAAATATAAATTCTCTCAGAGTGTATTTATTACCAACACATTGAACCATCTGTTTATACTTTAATAAAGCCTGGTTAATAGAATCTAGACATCAAAAAGAATCAGTCTATGCACAAGTCATAAAAATGTTAAAATGTGTAACCCAGTATGTTTGACTGACAGATTGTGCTTTTAAACTCTTAACAGATCATGGATTCAATTAAAGGGACGATGACTGAGATATATAATGATCTTTCCAAGAGCACATCAGGAAACACAATAGCTGAGGTTTGTACTTAAATCCGCAGAACACTGTTGGTGAATCATTTAAGCAATCTGGTAATCTGAACCAAACAGCCTTCTTTATTCTCTCTCACAGATTAGACGGTTGCGAATTGAAATTGAAAAACTGCAGTGGTTACATCAGCAAGAGTTATCAGAGATGAAGCACAATTTAGGTATGTCATCTTATGTATTTATGATAATTATTGATAGAAATGACTGTTGTCTGTCGCCACGATTTATTCCTTATGACGTTTGTGCATGTGTGTGATCTTTAGAGTTGACCATGGCCGAGATGAGACAGAGTCTGGAGCAGGAGCGAGAGCGAATCGTGACGGAAGTCAAGAAGCAGATGGAGGTGGAGAAACAGCAGGCCGTGGATGAAACTAAAAAGAAGCAGTGGTGTGCAAACTGCAGAAAGGAGGCCATTTTCTACTGCTGCTGGAACACCAGCTATTGTGACTACCCCTGCCAACAAGCGCACTGGCCTGAACACATGAAGTCATGTACACAGTCTGGTAAGATTTTGTTTGTGGTTGTGTATATACATACACATGTGTTTATTTGTCATAATAAATAAAATGACTTTGTGCATCCCAGCAACATCATCACAGCAAGAACAAGAAACGGAAGGTGGCACAGATGTTATTCCCAAAGCCCCTGGACAGCCCAACAATGGACCTAACTCACCCAGAGAGACCACTGTAGACAAAGACATGGAAGTGGATAAAACCAAGGAGACTGTCACTATGTCCTAGCTCAGATGTACATAATGATGTACACTAAACAGCACTTACTTCTGTACAGATGTACATAAATGTCGTCAAATAATTCACTACAAAAATGTTTTATTTAACAAATGTTTGTCTTGTCTGATTGTGCTCTTGTGATATTATTTTCTGTTTTAATGTCTGAATGGACAAAGACATGGACCACTGAACATTTTCCTGGTCTAATATTAAAAGAGTTATTTGGTTCTCAGATGGTTTAGGCTTCGAGAAGAAAGACCTATTTATTTATGTTTTTTGTTTTTTTTAAAGTGTTGCCAAAATATACCACCTTGATCAGGGGGGGGGTTTATTTGAAAAACGTATAAGATGAAGATTAGAGATTTAAAGCTCCTGATGTGATCTGAAACTTTTTTATTTTTAGTATTTTTATCGAAAAGAGTTCTGTTCTGTATTTCTTGGAATATCTTATTTATGTCAGTTTATAAAAAAAGAATATTTGGTAATATAAAGTTAGAAGACTACATTATATTATGTCCTTACATTGCTAAGACAAGTTTAAACACTGTTTAACAAAATATGACTACTTCATCACAATCTTGTACACGTTGTGTGTCTGTGAACAGAAAGAGTGTGATTTGTTGTAAAGCTTGTCATTAGATAATACAGCCTGCATGATCCATTTACTGTAATACATCACAAATGCCTTAGATTCCTTATTTAATTGCCTTCTGTTTTTCTGCAGTTTACCTCAGTGGTCCTGTTTATGTTTCAGTTACATTTGTGATATCATTCAGATCTCATGGGCTCATTTTTTTTTATTTATAACTGACTTTTTTATTCATGTCAAAAAAAGTTATTTGCCTCAGAGACAGTATACTAATGTATGGCCATTTTGTGTTTCTTTTCTGTATTTTTCAAAAAATCCTGCTAATGCTTTGTTTGCTCAATTAGCATTAATACTGGCTTTAATTAGCGAACGTTTTAATGTACATTTACTTTTTAACATGACTGTATTACACCAAGGACACCAAAGGTCTTTGATTGTTATTTCTTTGCTTTTGATTATTCATTTTCATACTTTATTTTCAATGTGTGAAGAACAAACTACTGTACTACAAACTGAAACATTCCTTGTGTTATACTGTTAATAGTACATAAATATGTTATTCCAATCCATATACAGAAAAGAAGAGGCTTTCAAACTAAAGGAGAACAAACAGATATTTACATACTGTATATTACAGATCTGGTGGTCTAAATTGTAATTTAATAGTTTTTGTATTGTGCAAGTGAATTAAAGAACACCTGATTTAAATGATTCGTATTAGATTCCTGCTTTGATAAAGAATACATTTAAATGTTAAATGTGAGATTGACAATTGCCTTTTGATCAATGTAAGGGTTTTATAGAGGTTAATTTTTTACAGAGATTGCTTACAGAGATAGAGATTGCATTTATATTCAATAACTCTTCTAGCCCCTGAAACATTCAATCATTTAATTCTTTCATCCAAAGAGACTTAAAAAAGGATGAAAATAACAAACAATGGAGTGCCCAAAAATAACAAAGGAACAAAGACTTCTAGATTTCTAGGGAATTCCAGCATTCTGGATGTGACATTTCAGTCTTCTCACTCGCAGAACGTTTTATGATCAATATTTTAAAGCATCTGTTTATATTTTACTAAAGCCCTGTTGATGGATTCCAGATATCAGAAAAATATCAGCCTATGCACAAGTAATCTATTTAAAAAATGGAAATATACATGCGTTATGGATGAAAAATGCACGAAACCAGAAGCAATAACACCCAACAAATGGAGAAGAGATGACTCTTCAAAGAACATAAAATAGTTTATTTTATTTTAATTTTCATATGCCTATTTATGTGGAATATGGGACTGTTATAGATGTGACACAAAAACAGCACTTTACCTTACTATAAAAACAACATGCTTTAAACATAGAAAAAGCTTTAAAAACTTAAGCTATCAGTATAGTGAAACTATTGGTAAAAACTTTACCAAGTTATATAACTTTATGAAGTTATATATAAGCTTTATGATGCAAATAACACCTTCAACATTAGCTAAGACTAGTAACATTTTTGTAACCTAGTTGTCAGATGTTGCACACTAGAGGACGCCCTTTTACATGTTAACTGTCTATGGATGGACGGCGCATTTACTCTTCCAGCCCAGTGTGGCGCTCGACTTTTCAATCGTAACTCCTCGTGAGCGAATGTGCTCTGCCTCATGCTATCAGAAGCACAAGCTAATGCTGCAATCGCCACCATCAGCAACAAGAAAGAAAATGGAGGTCAGACCGTTGCATTGACTGTCGACCGAACAAAATTAATGCTAACAAGTAAGTATTCATTTGTTGTCGTAATTAACAGTAATGCATGTCGTTTTAGAGTTATTATGTGTTGTGTAGATAAACACTAATGCACATACGGTTTGTCAGGTTTACAGCAGTGAAACTCGCGCTCCAGTAATGGCGCCTTGAGTCTCCGTATTTACTTGATGTAAAATAATGACTTGTCATAAGTGAAGGTCCAGGTTTCGCCTTTACATGATAAATATATATGTGCAACGGAAAGTGTATGCGTTAAAAACATGCAACAAAATGTCTTTTTGATGTATTACAGTGTTAAGATATTCATGTTGTTTTTTTATCATCATGTGACTGTTACTCTTGCCTTACACAAATTACAGATGGTTGGTCGGCTGATTGTATGATTTTACTTTTTGATTGTGATTTCTTTAGAGTTTTAATACCATGTAGATATGATGTGTACCGCACGATGAAGTGGGTGTGTGCGGGTCCTTAACAATAAATGTGGTGTGTTTTTTGAGCATTTATTTAAAGCCTGGTTTTTATTTCAATACTTATTGTGTCATTACATGAGTATTTCTTTAATCCAGTACATGATTTGTCTTTATTGATAAAAGATGCAACACGCTAGTGCGTTAAGATGACGACATCTGCAACATGCATCTATATATGGAATAAACAATCATGCAGTTTATTGTGTTAAAGACTTACGCACAGTTTTCATTATATTATGATCCTATTTATATTCGTTTGATATTAAAAAATATATATGTATAGGCGTTAGCCTAATCAGGTGTCTTGGCAAGTCGTCACGTGGCAGTCGGTGCCCCAAACCCACCCGCATTTAGAGTGTAATACCCCTAATACATATAGCAAATAAAGCTTAAGTAAATGTATATTCGGTGTAAAGCTCGTATTTACAAAATTAATGTTTTGGACGATTTTAATTATTAAAGCAGCTCGGACAAGGCCTCCTTATGTAAGTGTAAGAGAGAGAGCACGAGCGGGACGATGCGAAATGGTGGTCGCGCGCTAGCAATTAGCTAATGCTAACAGACGCGTTATTGTCGCTCCATATTCACACCAAAAAGCATTTTTTAAACACGTTTATTTGACATTGTATCTTTTAGACGCTTTATTTCGAAATTGTTGTGCAAGTTGGTTACTTTAAAATACTTCACTGTCATTTGTTGTCATGTACGAGTGTTACTATGACACTTTATCCTGCGGGCGGCCATGCCAAAGTTCTCCAACATCATGTACGTTTTATATATTAATCTTTTTAACTGTTGGTTTAATTTATATTTGGATGTGTGTTAAGAAGCTTTTTATTAATGATATCAGGCAAAATAGCTTTATAAATCATGAACTAAGTGAATGGGCTCGATCGCGGTTTTAAGTATTTAAACACATTTCCATTCAAATGTGTCATGTTCAGCGCTGTCTGTAATAATGTTTGTTAATAATAATATTGTTGATTGAGAGAATAGTTTATGTAAACCCCACTACACATATGCTCCAAACAAATGTGTTGAGAGATGATAGCGGTCACCGTATAACCCCAATGTCTGTCATATACTTGTATGAGATGTATGAAATGCCTTGCAAAGTGGAAGCGTTATTTACTACAACTTTTAAGAGGAATTTAGTAGATGCATTATTATATTTGACAAATAGTCATACATCATAAAACATTTATAATGCAATTAAGTTGCTTTAGATCAAAGCTTCTGGTTAAAACTGTAGAATGTTTTCAAAGTTTCTTTAATTAAAATCTTAAAGAAACATCTACTTTCTATACAGGGATATGTAAAAACATTTCTTAGCTTGTTATGGGTCAATCCCAGGATTTGCACATATTCAGAAATAATGTATAATGTGCTTTGGATAAAAGCGTCTGCCACATGCATAAAATGTAAATGTATACGTGTTGGAGAACTCAGTTAAAGCAATTTACAGTCGAAGGTTTAAAGGTTAAATATGTATTTGTTATTTTTTAAAAATGTGTTTAATATGCCAGATGCTAATTGTTAGGAAGGTTGAGACAATTGGAAAGTGTTGAGACAAGTGGATGAGAGAGAGAGACTGGAATGCCAAGATGATCACAATAAAACATTGGTCTTGACATGTTCACACATTTGCATTCTTCAAAGCATTCCTGCTATTTATATTGATGTTCTTTCTTCTTTTTTCTTTCTTTTTTTAGATCCAAATTCCAGTCTTGGTCTTCATTGCAGCTGACCTTGAGAAGCTGATACAAACAGGTGCAGCATTTACTACTCTATTGTCACACAGTTACTTTTTGTTTTTTTCAAATGATGATACTGCTCATTAATGCAGCTTTTTCCATCAAAAGGATTGTGCTGACATCTTTTTGCTATAGACCAGACAAACTTTAGTCACAATATTCCAGTCAATCCCTTTAACAGGCTGATTTTTAAGGGTAAACCCTTACAAATCAAGATAATGTCTTTGAAGGCTTGGTTTACAGTATATTTAAAACAGCCAAGAGGCTTTAGGTACACAGAGTATTTTGAGAAGCTACAGGAAGTAACCAGCTTATACACTTTAGAATATTTTCACACCTTCTTAAATTTGGTTTCACTTATCATGCTGAGCGCAGTAGATCTGAGATATCCAGATGCTTCTGTCAAATTGTGTAAGTGTAAATTCTCTTACATTTAGGAGCACATACTAGGAGCATCCAAAGCAAAACGAGCTCGATTTAGATGCACAGAAACCCACACAGCCCCAGGTGACGTCTGATAATATGTAGGAGCTGTGCTGTTCCTTAAATCTTTCTTCTTTCTTAATTATAGATATTCTGTAAAGTGAAAAGTAGTGTCTCTCTGTTATGGAGGAGAGTGTGAGTCCTGAGCTGGTTCAAGCTCCTGAGCCTGAGCCCAGCCAGGATCCAGTGGATACCAGCTCACAAGGTACCCATGGCTCAGTCCACCACATGCACTTCTTCACAAGAGCTGTGGGATTGTCTGAAATCAAAAATTCTGATAGGGAATTTACTTAAATGGCACTTAGTAATTTATGTAATTACATATGCTCTGGGATATTTCAATGATCTTTGTACAATGTGATGTTCCATTACAAATTAAAAAATTTCCTACGCTACAATTTGACCCACGCTTGTCAAATGCACATATCACGATTTTAATTGTGATCAGAATCAAATATTTGCATCATGCTGTATAATTTTGCAGTGCAGTATTGTTTTATTGTGCATATGAACTTTGTTCTGCTACATCCCACACACAGAATCAACATCGGTCTCAGAAGTCATCCAAGATCAAAAAGACCAATGTGATGGTAATGAAGATAAAATAGAGGAGCCTGAAAAATCCACCAAGTCCTCTCGTGAGTTTAAAAAGACTTGGGGCTTTCGGCGAACCACCATCGCTAAGAGGGAATTCCCTGGTGACATGGCTGCGGAGACTCCAGAAGGAAAGGGTGCCCCGGTGCGTCGCAGCGGCAGGCAGGCAAAGCGCACAGATAAACTGGAAGAGTTTCTGGTTACTGTCAAAAGAGGAAGAGGATCTGGAAGGAAGAGTTGTCCCTCACGGATCGAGGGTGGAGATCCTCCGTCCCAGACCCCGACTGATGCTGAAACGGCCTCTGAAGCCAGCTTTGATGGAAGCACAGAAACCAAAACAGAAGAATGCAAGATGGCCTCACCAGTGAAAAGGAAAAGAGGGCGGGGTAGGACGAGGAGAACCGCCAAGTCTAAAGCAAGCGGTGGCTCGATCAGCGATGATGGCAGCTCTGAAAACGAAGAAGAGGGTGAAGGTGAGATGATGAAAGAGGAGCATGTAGAGACTCCTGCCAGTGCTGAAGAAGGAAAGGATGTGGAATCAAAAGAAGACGACCAAGAGACTGATGTGAAGGAAGAAGTTGAAAAAGAGGAAGAGAATGATAACCATAAAGAGAAGTCTTCAGATGAATCCATAAGTAGACGTCCTCCCACAAGAGCATTCAGTAAAGAATCTAATAAAGACATTAAGCCCAAAGCAGCAGCACAGCTTCCCAAAGATGAGGAGGAGGAAGATGATGATGATGAGTCATCGTCGAGTGAATCTGACAGTGATGGCTATGACCCTAATGCACTATACTGCATTTGCAGACAGAAACACAATAAAAGGTATGTGTCTTTGGTGGATGTTAATAATAATGCAGACAAAGTTATTATTAAATGTGCACACAAGTGATTAGCATGTCATGTCATTCTGTGTGGATTATTTAATGATGAACATGTCAGTATGTTGTTTTTGCTGTTGTGTTGAAAACTAACAAAATTGCACTTTTTATATTGTTTTGGTATCATTTAAGAATTGACTGACAAGGTTTACAAAAATACAAGCAACAGAAAAACTTCAAGTTTGCTCTGCGAGTATAGCAAGATTTGTAAGAAACTTGTAAGAAATAATAAGCCTAATTCAGTAATATGACTGAAATGTGATTTGTGGTAATAATGTGATTTCATATATATGATTTTCATGATCACAAGTATTATGTGACTTTTGATATTTAATTCTTATTAAATTTAATTAAATTTATGAACTAATTTAAAAGCAGTACTTAATGGTTTGTCAGATTTCTTTTAAAGCCATTATAAAATTCACATTTAAAAGGATGCTTATTCAGTCCAATTTAAATGCAAGGACTAGAAAATTGATATTGGCCATAGCCAACTGTGTAACATTATGTATCAACCTAGAATTTTCATGTCAGTGCATGTGATCTGTCAAAACATGGTGATTCTTCTGGCATTATAAATGTGTATATATATATATATATATATATATATATATATATATATATATATGTACGTTTGAGGGTGTTTGGTTATTTAAACCCATTTGCTTAGGTTCATGATCTGCTGCGATCGTTGTGAGGAATGGTTTCATGGCGACTGCGTGGGCATCACTGAGGCTCGAGGTCGACTGATGGAGAGAAACGGAGAAGATTATGTCTGTCCTAACTGCAGCACACACAAAGGACAGATGGGTAAGGCCGGAGCCTCTCCGGCAGCTGCAGAGAATGGCAAACGGCCAGCGTCCGGCACTCGCAAAGCAGAGCCCAGTTCATCAAACACTGCCGCAGTGGCAACAGAGGAGAAAACCGGTGAAGACCTGGGCATCAAGGGCAGAATCGAGAAGGCTGCCAATCCTAGTGGCAAAAAGAAAATAAAGATTTTCCAACCGGTATGTTACAATATGAACCATGAGTCTAAACAATGCTGCTTGTTTGTTTGTTTGTTTGTCGTTTCATCGGTTTGACAAACTTGACTTTGTTGTGTAATGCTGTTTTTGATACTGTTCTGCAATGTGTGAATTTTGATAGCTTACAGGATTTTATTTACCTCTTATACCACATTTTTTGCAAACCTAAGGTAAATTTAAATTGTAAAATGTTTTTAAAATGTAAATCTGTTGTGGAACTTTCTAAGCTAATTAAGTCATATTATGTAGTTATAATATTATATTACTGTATACTAATTTCTAAAGTAATTATAATTTCAAGATGTTATAGGTATAATGTAGTAGTACATTTTTTCTTGGTGTTAAACCGTTTCAATGTGAATTTAATGAATTTATAATCACGGATGTTCTGACCGCTAGACTTATGACAAAAGGAATTGTCGCAGCTTTTATGACAACACTTTCATAATTTTTATTTGGTTTCATGTTCTCTTGAGTGTGATTCTTTAAGAGAAGTTAAACTAAGATAAGGATGTTTTGTAACAAGTATTGTCACTTAAATGTCTATGTAAGCAATCTAATCTAATTTTATATAACATTTTATGACATTGGTTAATAATAGGTTGTTCATGACAAGATTTACAATCAGAAAAATACTAAAATGCTACTTGCCTTCTCAACAGTTAACCTAAAAAAGGTTGTTAAAGCCCACCTTTTAAATATATTATGAAAATAGAATTTGAAATCATTACTTTTAGCATTATTCTTACTAATCTATGAGTAGGGATGGCTAGTTGTTTTTTAAATTGCTGATCCAATCCTTACAGAAACGACAGTTTTTGCTCGCTGTGTAAATACATCAGGAGGCATTTTTTTGTTCAATACACATCTGCATATTAAGACTTGTGCAGTTTTTACTGTAATTCAGATGACTTGGACATTCCAAGCAATAGAGATTTGTTGCCGCAACCTTGTGGCTGCAGAAATGTGACATCCCTGAATTTTCAGCAGGTGACGACAGACAAGTCTACCCTTCCGAAGTGCATCGGGCCTGGCTGTGAGAGAGACGCTCTTCCTGACTCTGTGTACTGTGGAAACGACTGCATCCTGAAACATGCAGCGGCTGCCATGAAGATTATCACCACAGATGGAAAAGACTCCAAACAGAAGGAGAAGAGCAAGTCCAAACAGCAGAAAGAGACCACAAATAAAGTGGCGCATAAGGTATCATGCATAAGTGTTTGAGGATCACGTATATTAATAGAGATTGAATGGTTGAACATTGCCTTTGACTGTTTTGTAATGAAACACCTGCACTGGTGTTAAAGTTAACTATTAAGTTGCTAATTCAGGTGCATGATAAGTCAGAGAGACAGGTACAGTATTCGCTTTTCAGTTTGTCATACAAGGTCATTTAGATCTGGCTTTATTTTCAGATGCTTTGACTTGTTTAATTCTTTATCAGGCTTTATTCCTGATAGGAAAATTGTAGCAATGTTTAACATTAATCACACACATTTTCTTTAAATAGCAGTAAATAAATGTCATATTTTTATTTATGTGTGTATAATTTGAGCTTATGATGTGTTTTGTGCTCCTGTTAATAGAAGAGCGGCTCTGAGCGGAGGTCTTCGAACCCGGATGGAGGAGAGGAGGAGTCTGCGTCTGAGGAAGAGGATGATGATGAAGACGAGCACGCAGAGGAGCATCCACCTCCACCAGCCATGTCATCCTGGTCCAGTGACCATAATTACATGGCAGTTACGCCAGAAAAGACTTCACCCATATCAACATCTGTGTTAAACAAAGCGTGTATGTATCTCTCTGAGGGTTTTCCACACTTTATTGACTTGTCTCTACCAGTGAACTGTCGAAAACAGCACAGTGATATTGTTGCAGCCTAGGCGATATATGAGAAAACGGTTCTTTTCTGTCTAATTTGGACTGAAATCATTGACGGTACATGCCTGTAAAGGGATATTTGTGCTGAAAAATGTTAGCACAGCGATAATTATGAAAGGTTTAAAGCTGAATGTCCTACACTACATATTTCCTTGTAACTGTGCTAAATCATAATTGAAAGTGCCTTGTATCAGTTTAGTCGAGTTCCAGAACAGGTAAGTTTATAAAATGTGAGAATGGTAAGTATTTTTGATTAAAAATTGTATTTTAGTCTATGGACGTAGTATTTGATCTACGTCAGAATATATTTTATTAGAAACAAGTTAACAAAAATTACATGATCTAGAAATGAGTCCAAACTGTAGTGCCTTGCCATGATATACATTTGCAATACCTTCTGGACAAAGTCTGTAAAGTATGTGTGCGCGAGCGTGTGATTGAGAATCTCATTGTATGGAAAACTACAAATTTATCTCCAATCTCTGCCGACGTGGGGAAAGATGTACTGACCTTTCGGGACATGTACTACTGAACAGGTAGGTTTTGGTGTCTTTTTATCCTGCCCCTCTTCCCTGACTAAGTGTACATCTCTTACTTGGTGTAACGTTTTAAACTAACAGCTTTTAATTTGATATTATTTGACTTGCATGCACTGCATTTATAAACTCCCAATGGAAAAAAGTGGCATTGAAAATAAAGTGAATTTACGGATAACACACTGATGGCCCTGTGCTTCAATTGTGAGAGAAGTCTGTTTATTGGATTACAACAGTGGATGGCATGGCTCTGCCTCTTTTTGGCCTTTGTCAGCCATGTGCTAAATGTCACAGTATAATTTGACAAAAGTATAATCAGATGTCTGCAGTTCTTGGAGCCGGCCTGAGAGAAGAGCTGTGAAGTTCAGAAAAGTCCAAGAGTCTGTGAGCCGAAATAATGAGGAACACTCAAGAACAGCCGAGGACACCATTTCACCCAACAGCAACCAACGACAGAATTCACACGCCTCATAATTGCAGCACACACGGAAATGTTGAGCTACGTATATACATAAACAGATTGTAGCTTAAAGCTTATATGGATGTCTTTGTTCAGAATCTATTATAAATGTATAGTGTGTATTGTGAAATTGAGTGTACGGGTTAAAAGATGAGAGCAGTTGATTTGATACAGAGATTGAATGTTGAGCTTCTTAAACATAATCTGGTTTGATGCTGTAGTGGGAATGTTGACTATAAGAAAGAGCTAGTTGTCATTATGCAAGAATACCCATAGAAAGATATGCCTTTGATTTAGAAATCAAGGATAAGAATTTGTTGATTGAATCCTATAAATGGTTTATTTGTGTACACAATGTTGTTTTAGGCTGTCATTTTTGCTGTCAATGTTGACAATTCTCTCATCTCGATAAAACCACTTTCTGTGGTTTATCTTTAAATAGGAGACTTGACATGCTTTTGAAAGGATACAGTTTCTGCAGAACACACTTTGCAGCTACATTTCTGGGCTGAAATACTTGCTGCACATATTTATAATATCTGTGCATGATCATTTACATTCCTCTCCAAAGAAGCTGTTAACCTTTGTAAAGTCTGTAATGTTGATATAATTGGTTTTCCTTTTATGCTCTTTAAAATGTGCAATATTTTTCTTATTGTTTGCATATTGTGTACACATTTTCTGTTTTAGTCTGAAGTGTCTTACTTGTATCTGAAGTTAAATTGTGTTAGATTTGTATGAAAGTGAATAGCATGAAGCAATATTTAACTGATCCTAATTTTGCTTCAGATTTGGCTTATTTTTATTTCAGGATAAAGCCACTGATTTCTGGTGATATGGTAATTAACATTAATTACAGAAATTTTGTAAGATTGAATTAATGTATATACAAATTAATAATAAAGATATATATTATTCAGGTGCCTTTTAAACACTTTAAAGATGATTTGTAAAAGCAAATTTTCTAAAATAAAGTCAATCTTAATCTTAAACTGCTTGTTTGCTTCACTTCACTTGGTGGTCTTGATTATGTCCATTAACACTTACTATATCATGGCAAGGTACTAAAATATGTTAATAGAAAACATTAAACTAAAAGCATCCGCAACTCTTAAATGAAGGCAACTGCAGTAGTTTAGCAACTGCAATTTCATTCATTTTCCTATAATTGTGTTGCTAATTCCATAATGTGTTTGTTTTCCAGCAGCTGCACATAAAGACAAAGAAAAGGAGGACAATGAGGAGGTGAAGCCAGAAAAGGAGTCGACACCTGCGGACAAGAAAGCCCCTGTTTCAAATGTTGCTCTCAAAGGTGGAAAGAAGTCTCCTGGTTCTAAGGGGATAAAAGGAACGGCTGATGCATCTTCCCCTACCAAAGGCAAACCAAGTACAGCACCTTTGAGCAATGTCAGAGAACTGAGGAAACAGCCCCAACCCCAAGCCAAACTGAACAAAGCCAAGAAGCCAGGCCCTCCCCCACTTCCAATTCCAATCTTATCTCCATCAGGTCCTCCTGGATCTCGCCACCATGCCTCTGGAGCACTCCGTGTGAGCAAGAGCACCTTCACCATCCCTAAAAAACAGCCACAGGTGGGGCAGAAGGAGTCTGCTGAGGGTGGTCCCTCTGCATCTTCTAGAACCCCATCCTCACCTGTGTCAACAGCTTCATCCGTCCAGCACCTGCCGCATAAACCGACCCAACCCCCTCCACCTGTCGCTTCTTCTCAACCACCACCCAACAACCAGATGAGATCCAACATCAGACGATCACTGACTGACATCCTGTATAAGAGGTGAGAGATGATATCATCTGGTCTAAGTTTTTAAGCTATTCTTGATTATTTATCATGCATGATGGACTAAACGTCCACGAGTCTTTTTGAAGAGTTTCATTAAAATTGATTAAATGTAACCATTGAGCTCAGCAAAATTATTACCAAGATGTGTGAATTTTTCACGATTGTCTCGCAGAGTGAGCGACAGCGATGATCTCTCCATGTCTGAAAGTGAAGTGGGGAAGTTGGCAGTCAGCATTGAGAAAGAGATGTTTAACCTTTGTATGAACACTGACAACAAGTACAAGAACAAGTACAGATCTCTTATGTTCAACCTGAAGGACCCTAAAAACAAGGTTGGCCCCTAATGTACAGTTAATTTGTGTGCTTTTGTGTCAGAAACTGTAAATGCTCTAAATAGGCTTTTTGATTCTTGATTTAATTTTTTTCTGTGTGGCAGGGTTTATTCTATCGAGTGATTGGTGGTGAGATTAGTCCTTTCAGGCTGGTAAGATTGAGTCCAGAAGAACTTCTTTCCAAGGAGATGTCTGATTGGAGGAAATCTGAGAACACTGAGGTAAAAAATACATTTTTAATGGGTAAACTATTGGTGAATTACATCAAAACGGGCATGAAAAATGCATCAAGAGTAATGCTATATTGGTATGCTTTACTGAAGTTGTTTACTTATTCCAACAAGGACTCAAGATCTCAGTCAGGACATTCCAAAACCGGATCACGACATGACGGTGTTCCCCCAGATGTAGACATGGAGGAAGCCCCTCCAATGTCTGATGGAGATGTATGTATACCTGCCACTTCCCAATCTCCCCGCTTGGCTTCTGCTGCTGTAAGTGCTGGGTCTCTGGCTTTCCTAAACTATTCTTCCACACCTCCCAACATAATCCTTTCTATCCATTTGCTTGCTGGATGCGTAATTCGCTATGCTTTGCTACTCATATCTGCTCTAACTTCATCACCAATTTGTCTCTTCTTTGTAGTGCATGTGTTATAGGTGTATGTGAATGTATAAATAATATTAATTCCTTGGTTCTCTTTTTATTTTTTTGGCAGGACCCTCAGGAAGACACACATGCTTCTACATCACAGACTTCAGTGTCAACTGGAAAAAGCAGTGCAATACCTGATATCTTGGGGAGCATGCTGAAAGACACGACAGCAGAGCACAGGGCTCATCTGTTTGACCTGAATTGCAAGATTTGTACAGGTGGGAATAAATCATCAAAATTAGGACAGAATGTTAAAAGAACTATTTCATATCGTTAGGATGAGATGATTGTAACGCCTTGGAACATCTACACTTGTTGTCTCATTACTTACATTGCATACATCGCCTTATGTTAATTTTCCAGGTCAGAAGTCTGCAGATGATGAACCGCCTACTAAAAAAAGCAAAACGTCCGTGCCTAAAAGGCCTGAGCCAACTTTTAAGTCCAAACCAGAGCCACGACCAGCCAAAACCCCTGCTGACCATCCCCAGGTTTCTCATTACTCTAGTCTAGAGACATCCATGCCTGAGTCTACATCAGCGATGGAGGATCCAAACAGTTTATTGCCAATGATCCAGACCCCAGTCCCTGCTGCCGTCTCCTCCGTTACAATAACTCGAAGGGATCCTCGTACAGCAGGTCACCGGTCATCCGTGCCTTTAACTCAGACTGGTCCTGATGTTGGTCCTGGTGTTCCTGCTTTTCCAGCCAGCATCCCTTTGTCTGTTGAGCCTCTGACTGTAGAAGCAAAGGGTCCTTTGCCAATGCCTCCTCCCGCCCCGGCATCTTTACCAAGACCTGTGGTGCAAAAACCAACATCTTCACAAGATGTGCGGTATTATGGATCCAGTACTGCCAGGTGTGACATTAGTCCTTTGCAAGAAATGTTATGATTGTAATGATAAATTGTCTGCACACTGGAATGTTTTTATTAAATTTGGGCAGTGATAAGTAACTGCATGTGTGCTTGCGTATGTGTATTTGTGCAATGTCTGGAAATGATAATG
This sequence comes from Beaufortia kweichowensis, assembly GCA_019155185.1. Taxonomy (NCBI): domain Eukaryota; kingdom Metazoa; phylum Chordata; class Actinopteri; order Cypriniformes; family Gastromyzontidae; genus Beaufortia; species Beaufortia kweichowensis. The sequence continues at coordinate 3,739,001 of CM032813.1, read as the reverse complement.
AAAATGTGATCTGGTTATAACTTTTTTTGGGATGTGTGTTTTCAGCAATGTATCAGAGCCTCCTCCTGAGGGGGAAACAGCTTTGTTCCTGTCTGGTCAGGAGATGTTGTGGAAAGGATTTATTAACATGCACACGGTCGCCAAGTTTGTCACAAAAGCCTACATGGTTTCTGGATCATTTGAGCATATTAAAGAGGTTTGTTCTCTAAGGTTTTCTTTCTAGTATTAATATTAAACAGTCACAAAGAAATTATTTATTATAATTATTAAGTAATTATTAATTATACAAAGTAAGATTTAACGACTCCTTTAACTTTATTTACAGGACTTGCCTGATACCATTCACATCGGTGGTAGAATATCACCACACACAGTGTGGGATTATGTGGGGAAGTTAAAGACGTCACTGTCAAAAGTATGGAGACTAAGTATAAAAAAAATTAAGAAAATTACAAATTTAGATAGTCAACCCTATTAAAACTTGTAATTCCTTTCATTTTACAGTAATTGGCGCTTTCTGTTTTTCCAGGAACTTTGTCTCATTCGTTTCCATCCAGCAACCGAAGAGGAAGAGGTAGCGTATGTGTCTCTGTTTTCCTATTTCAGTAGCCGTAAGCGGTTTGGAGTGGTGGCTAACAGCAACAAACGCATCAAAGACCTTTACCTCATCCCACTAAGCTCAAAAGACCCACTGCCTGCAAAGCTCTTACCATTCGATGGACCAGGTAAGCATCTACTAGAATAATGTAGAATATTTTTCAGAATTTATTAATTGTTTTTCCACAATGCTCATACGATACAAATGTGATCTGTTTTAATGTTAACAACAGGTAAGCATGGTTATAGTGCTTGTATTCTGGTTTTGTAAATTGAGAGCTTGTTTCATAAATTACAAAAAAAGACATGGCCAATGTCAAGCATACTGCAATATGTGTTTCTTCCATATTTGTATGTTTGTACACTTCTATTTGGGTTGTCTTCTTTCTGTCTGCACATTGTCTTGTATTTCAAGAGTTTCTAATAAAATATGTTCTCAATCCATTCTTGGTGATGTCTTAGATTTTCTTAGTCTCATACAAAACGCGTGTTTTGAAAATGAAAGTTGACTGTCACAACTATAAAACATACACATACATTTAATAGTTAACCTTGTAAAATTAAGCCAGCATGTAGAAAATTCCAATAACCAAAGAGCTGACATTTATATCTACTCTGAGATCCGATACAATAATATTACATCTTGTTTTCTTAGAAAAACAATAAAATCATAAGACCTGTTCTTAAGGAGAGTGAAAGATTTTGGGTGCTAACCAGCATGTTCTTTACTCTAAGATTAGTTGTTGCACAATATCAGAATTGTGACTATTGGTTTGAGAAGTTTTCTAGAGGAGGAAACAGTAGTAGTACTGTAATCTCCAACATAATTTAGAGTTTTATGGTTTTGGTGTGTAGGGGTATATTTGATCAAAATTAACTAGTTTTTGAGTTACTCTAACAATTATTAAATTATAGGAATGTACTCATTATTTAATGTTTAGCGTTAGTGTTATTCAATAGGAACATAAAGGAAATATTTACTACTTGAGGGTATACAATTTCTTTATCTATGCAAATAATAATGCAGCTGTAATACTGAATGTGTATTGTGAAAAGTTTAACTGTTGTATTTTGTGAAACAAGCTCTCTTAATTTTCTGTGTATTTTTAAGACTTTCATGAAATGTGTTCATCTGTATATGTGGAGAACATTTTCTGAGGTAGTGACTAATAAGATTTTATAATTTTGTTACAGGACTAGAGCCAGCTCGTCCTAATCTTCTCCTGGGGTTGTTGATTTGCCAAAAAGACAAGAAGCGTCCTGGAGCCCCTCTAGAAAATGAGGAAAAACGTTCTAAAACCCTAAGAGATGATGAGACAGGCCTCCCAAAACCATCCAGTGTTGGAAAATCTGAAATGAAACAGGACAAAGCTATTCGATCTAGTGTAGATTCCATAAGCACAACTCCACCAGGTACACCACCACCCCTCAGTTCCTCTGAATCTTCAAGTTCTATCCCAGCTTCTGTGCTTTCCATTCTCTCTTCTGTAAAAGCACCTGGTGTCACCACTAGCACAGGCAATAATTCTCCTAATATCGCAGCAGCACCGGCAGGCTCTTCCACACCACTGCAGACCATCCTAAAAACACTTTTTGGTAAGAAAAAGCAAGATTCTGATGTCACTTCATCACCTTCAGACCAAAACGCTGCAGAGATATCTATGCCCTCTGTGTCCCTGCTAGACCCAATTGTACAGCAGTTCGCAATAAATAGGAGTAAAGAAGTAGAAATTCAGGATGATAGGCCATATGATCCTGAGGAAGAATATGACCCAGCTGTTGGGTACGGTACAGCAAAAGCCCATACTTCAATAAAAGTATCTTCAGCAATAAAACAAGCAGAAGGCACCTCTGCTGTGGTGGATGATATTGCTTATGACCCTGAGGATGACTCTATTTTTGATGATGTTGGGGATCCAGGTGCTAGGAAATTAAGGGAACATCAGAAAGGGCTTGAAGACAAACACGTTGAGGAACAGAAGCTGCATTTAGAGAGACACGAGGATCCAGTTCAACAAATACCAGAGACTTTGATTTCCCAGCCTGTGACATCTCTACTAGCTAACAGCCAGTTGTTGCAGCTCGGTAAAAAGGTTGAAGACCTAGTGGCAAAGAGCTCAGCTACTCCAGTTATTAACCAGAGAAGAGACCCAAGGCAGAGTAGGGATCCTAGAGCTGCTGCAGCAAATAGAAGACAGACATCTGATTCTATAGAGAAAGAAGAGCAATCTCCACCAACTACAGAAAAACCAACTCCACAGCAAACTGCAGTGACTGAGCCATCACCATCACAAATCTGCATAACCACAGATGTACAAACAGCACAGCTGGACTCTACTGCAGACGCATTAGTAGAAGAACCTTCTACAGACACACCACAATCACAAGTCACTATTACCTTGGATCCTCAAGAAGTGCAGCCTGACATCCTGCAAACAGAAGGATCCAAGCCTGAAGAGGAAGACACAAGTGAAGCTGTACCTTTCCTTAGTACAGAGAGCACAGATGTTTCTATTCCATTACTAGGAGAAAACATTGATCCAGAGTTAGTGGAAAGCTATGTGGAAAATGAACCAGAGGAAAAAGAAATTAAAGAGGATCCTATTGAATCTGAAAGTAAAAGTTTTGAGGAGGTGTGGCCTAATTCTGCCAGTATATTAAAAGCTGATCAGGTTTCAACCAGTGGACAGCCTATTGAGACCACTACAACCACATACTACAGCATTTCAACAATCAGTTCATCGTCTACATCTGTACACTCAGAAATACCAGATGATCTCATGCAGGACAATTACATGGATTCTCACAGTTCCCATATACAACGGATAACAACAACAAATCCCTCAAACATTCCACCTCCAATGTCTTTTCCTCTCCCAATTGGGCCTCCACCCATTCTTGGTCCACCTCCTATGCAAGGCCCACCACCAATGACTGTTCCACCAACCATGCATCTCCCTCCTCCAATGTCAAGACCACCACCACCGATACAAATACCCCCAATGCAAGGTCCACCGCCTCCCCTTGGAGAAAATGATCGATCTCAGTATCTACCTCCTGGATCTTATCCACCTTACCAGAATCAGTGGGTAAGCAATTCTCAGTATGAGGCTCCAAGAGGTCCACCACCTCCTAATTTTACACCAAGAGGCCCACCTCCATTCCAACCAATGGGTCAGAGAGGTCCTCCTCCACCTCAGATATTTGATAATTCTATGAATTCAATGCCCCCCCAGCATATTGGACCAAGAGGCCTACCTCCAGGACCTCCACCACCTGGACCACCTCCTCCTAACTTTGAAGGACAAAGGTTTGCCGGTCCTCCACTCCCTTTTAATTTCTCTGCACCTAGAGGCCCACCTCCACCATTCCCAGGCCCCCCTCCAAGTCACTTTGATAATAGAGCACCACCACCATCCCATTTCCCAGGACCAAGAGGCCCACCTTCCTCCCATAACATTGGGGATCGTGGACCTCCATCTAATATGACAAGAGTCCCTAGTGATGATGGTGGAAACTCTTATCAGGGAATAGAGAAACCCCAGATACCCACACAAGCTCCGCCTTTTAGGGGTCCACCACCAAACCACTTTGATGGACGGAGGGGGCCCTCTGGTCCTACTGGTGATTTGTCAGGACAGCGATTTCCACCTTCAAACCAGTTTCGTGGCTCACCTCAACACAGGGGGTCATTTGAGGAACAACGGGGAAGTTCGTCTCAAGACTTTGAAAGGCACAGAGGTCCAGCAGTGCAGCAGTTTGGTGGTCCAAGAGGTCCGCCACCTGGGCATTATGATAAAGAAACTGGTCCGCCACCACGATATAACTATAATGAAGACAACATAAGTGATGTTAGACCTATTCGTGGACCTTTGCTTCCAACACCTACTGATGGTCCTATCCCAATACAGGCCCGAGTAGGCGGACACAGTCCAGACACCCACCGTGATGACCACTGGAGACGATACTCTCCTGAAATGAGACGGCGAAGCTGCTCCTCCAGAGACAGTTCAGAGCCTCACAACCGTCCAAGTAGATTTGAAAATAGCTCACGTGACAGAGATGCCTCCTCAAGATTGTCTGAAGAGAGAGAGAAGCAGCGTGATTTGTCTGAAGATAGGAGGAGAGACAGGGAAGGTGGGCATGGTGGACGATCATGGGGCTGGAACAGAGAGCTTGAGTACGAGAGAGGCAGAGAAAGGGACCGTGAAAGAGACCGGAGCAGGGAAAGAGATCGGGAACATGGTCATAGCAGAGAAAAGGACAGGGAGCGCAGCAGAGAAAAGGACAGGGAGCGCAGCAGAGAAAAGGACAGGGAGCGCAGCAGAGAAAAGGACAGGGAGCGCAGCAGAGAAAAGGACAGGGAGCGCAGCAGAGAAAAGGACAGGGAGCGCAGCAGAGAAAAGGACAGGGAGCGCAGCAGAGAAAAGGACAGGGAGCGCAGCAGAGAAAAGGACAGGGAGCGCAGCAGAGAAAAGGACAGGGAACATAGCAGAGAGCGGGATCACAGTAGAGGTAGAGAGTCTGACCGATACAGAGATGGAGACGGAGACAAGAGGAGGGACCGGGATCGTGACAGAGACAGAGGCAGGGAGAAAGAGCAAGACAGAAAAGACTATGAACGAGAGAGAGCCAAGAACAGAGACAGAGACCGAGAAAGAGATCGTGACCGGGATAACAGGGAGAGGAGACGAGAACGCTCAAGGAGCAGAGAACGTGAACGTGGAAAAGATCGTGACAGAAGAGATAGAGACAGAGATCGGGACAGAGACAGAGACAGGGGGAAGGAGAAAGAGAGAAACAGACGGGACAGAAGCAGAAGCAGAGAGAGGAAAGATGACAAAAGAGAAAAGTCTGACAGCTCAAGAGCAAAGTCTACAGAATCTGAATCCCATTCGTAAGTCATTCGTCTTGACATGATGAAAAACCCTGAAAGAACACTTTCTGAATGTTTTTTTTTCTAAATTTGCATGGATTTGAAAGTTACGCTTCAAAGTCCCTTTTTTGTACTTTGTCTTGCTTGAAAATTTTATGCTTTTTACATGTAAAGTTATTGATGTAATAACAACTTTTGAGTGTACCAATTGCGTGACAAATGCACTCTCTTCCTGTACTGCTATTTTTAAAAAAATGGAAAAATTTCACAAATAACAATAAATCAAGACATGTAAATATGTATGTATGTGTGTATATACAGGTACGATTTTATCTACTTTTTTTCTAAATAGAAAAGCAAGCCATATAGCTTTAACATTATGTGTAAAGTTGTTCTCAGTAGAAGCTCTTTGAATTGTAAAAGCCTAACTAACATTTGATGAATGTCTATAGGCTGTTAATGATTGTTCTGAACCCACTTCTGATTCATCACATTGTTCAATTAAATCCTCTTTATGATTACAAGTAATCTTTGTGCTTTTTTGTGCTGCTGTCTGATTAATGTATGACTAAGTGAAATTAAATTGATTAAAATAGTTTACTTTCCAAAATATAAAATGTAATTTTGTTTATTAGCATGTCACGTAAGGCACATTCAACTTATTTAGAAATTTACTAGAAAGTGTTTTAAAAATAACAGTGGTTAACCAAGAGCCCTTAACCTCTCGTTTAATATCTTACCAGATACACGTTTATGAAAAAACAGTGTTATAATGTTAGATCTCATAACTTGCAGTTATCTTTTACATTTTGCTATGTTCAAATGTGCTGTTTCCTCAGTCACAGGAACTTTAATTAAAGCCACGCCCCCAGGTCAGTAAACCTGAACGGGTCAAAGGTGAAGAGACGTCACAGAGAACGCAAGTGGTTTGGACACAGGTGTCGTGAAAATGTTGCTGCAGGTGATGTTCGGGCCAGCACGTCGATTTATTTACAGAAAGGTCAGGTAGTAAAAGCCATGTTTACATGAATCACTTTATCTGTAACGCTACACGTTCAGGGATTTTGTATGTTGGTGTTGGTGTCACTTTCTGTCAGTGAGTTGGTTGGTTACAGGACTTTTGTTGTGTTGGGTTGTGTTGCTGGTGTTAATGTGAAGATGTAACTGATCACGCGCAAATAAAAAAGGAGGGAAGGTTAGCCTATGAAACATGAGCTTTTTTGTATTTACCTACGAAAAGTATGATTATATAAAAAAAAAACAGATGACGTTTTTTGAATTTCTTTATTGCATATATTTTTATATACGCAGATTTAGTGAAAATTAAATGCTAGGTTGCAATGTATGAATCCATAGCCAAACTTGTAAGGTCTATTAAAGTTTTATTTTTCAATGCCAGATCTTTTTTTCTAGACTATACGTGATGGAGCCATGCAAAAAAACGGTTTATTAATTATTATTTAAATTATTAATTCATTATGTATAAATATATAATACATTATATATGAATATTTTATTATATATCAATGCATCATATATTAATATTTTATTTTTAATTTATATTATTTTTTATTAAAAAGAATGTATCTACTGTGATTGTATCAGATTGAATACATCAGCAATACTCGTCAGCAGGTGGCGGTAAATGCTCGTAGAGAAAAAGGAGGATTTAAAACCCTATTCACACTAAATACTTTACTAAACAGCAATACTGTTCAGTAGTATTGTGTGTTTGAATGTCTTTGTTGCTGTAATTTAGACTCACTATAAAATTTCCCCGGTATTGGAGCTGTGATGTACAAATAACAATGTTAGTAAAATAATGCCTGTCAGAAATACAAGGCAAAAAAGACTGATTAGTAACATGTGGCTTGTTGCAAACATCCTTTAATGTATTTTGATGAGTGTGTATAGCTTTTTGAAAAAAATGGCTCTTTTTTCCTTATAGCCACTATGTGGGTTGTGATATCTATCAGTCCTGCCCTTTCTAAGGTCATTTAGACTGAGACTGTGAATGTCATATCTGTGCTGGTTAGGTGTCTTATCATTTATCACAGCTGGACTTTATAAAGAGCAGTAAAGGACTCACAGTGACCAGAATAACATGTTCTTTCTACTGAACCGCTCCATCATTCTGTTCAGCTTTTGTGGTTTGTCTCACAGTTACCTGCACACACACACTCGGCACATGACCTTTGATTGTGTGCATGTGATGTGAATTTTGCTAGAATACAGCAACATATGTTTAATAGGAATAGGGCTTATGAAATATAATGATTGCCTGGTGGGGGACCCAAGAGCGTCTGACAAGTGTCTTTACCATGCAAACGTTAAACGGCAAGACATTAACTTACAGTACAATTAAAGTTCAACTTCACAAAATATAACATTTCTTATAATGGACCGGTTCAGAAAAATCATGAAATAAAATGCTTTTAGAGCAGCATTTAGAGAAAAGCCATTTAAAGTCCCCGATTGTTCCACCAGGGGAGGTACATTACCCAAATTTGGATTGAATGGTTTACAGTCCATTGGATTTCCCAATCTATTGTATAATTTTTATTAGTTTTGGATTTCTTATTCCTTACGCTTCTGGTCTGTGCAAACATTAATTGTATGTTTTAATATATATATTTTTTTCAATTTTGTAATTTATTTGCAATAATTTTGTGTATAAAATTTTATGAAAGCCTCTTTACATTAAACAAAAGTTTAAATTAAGCATAACAATAAATATGCGTATATATAAAATGTGTATCTGTTAGTTTTGGTTTCCTGTATTTACTGTAGTAAGTAGTGTTCAGGCTCGTCAGCATCCTCATTAGGATCTGGGTCTGGCTTGTGGCGCATTTCACATTTTGCCCTAAAGCAGACATCTCTAAGTAGCAGTTTTCAGTGGTTTTATATGGGTTCCTGGATCCTTAATGATGTTTCTGGCCTTGGTCCTATCACTGCCCACCTTTACCTCCTGGGAACCATCTCTCATGACATCTAGGATTTACTGACAAAAGAGAAACTGTGAACTAAAATTGTAAGCTAGGTAGAAGCTAGCTGTAGTCTAGGACAGTGTACAGAAAATCTCATTCTCCAATCAATTCACCTTCATGTTTCTGCGAACCTGTATGACTTTAATCCATGGAACACAAAAGATGATGTATGGCAGAATGTCATGGACTGACAGCTGTAGTCCCTATTTAATTTCATTGTTTGGAGAAAAGATGCATTGAAAATGAATACCGATTACAGCTGTCAGTCTTCATCATTCTCTAGTGCATGCAAACAAGTCATAGAGATGTGAAACATGATTGTGATAAAAATGAAAATTTTAATTTTTGGGTGAACTATCCCTTTAAGTGGCCTAATATAAAAAAGGCTCTGCAAAGGAACATTTTTCTGAATCGTATGATAATAAATGGGGCCTTATGGGCATCACAGACATGTGAAAGTTTTCATCAAGGGCGTTATTTGTGACAAGTGTTTATGGTGATGGCTGTGCACTAGTAGCTAGATTCATTTTCCTTTCCATGTTTTTTATCCAGCAAGGTTTAGAAATGATTTATTACTGTTTATGTTATTGTGTTAGAGGTGGTGTTGTGCTTTTTAGGACCTCTGAGGATATTCACATTGAAGTATCTGAAATACATGTAGTTATAATAATAATACTGTGTTTGAAAGTACCTGACATCATTATGAACTATGGACACTGCAGGGATGTTGCCCAGGACGGAGAGAAAGAGAGCGAGAGAAAGAGAACGCTGAATGATTGATTATTCTGTTATACCTTTGTGGTTTGATTAAAGCGTTCATGATTTATTTGCAGCACTCACAACGTCATTACACTTTGTACAGTGTGTGTGTAATCTACAGGTATATTGAATCTCATGCATTTCTCCGAGGCTAAAAATATCACAGACAAAAGCCTGCCAAGGATGTTTTCATAAATTGCTGTCCTGGCGATAAATATTCTCTCATCCACTGACACCCCGTATTAAAAGTGGAATTATCCCTTGCACATATTAGGTTATTTAATACTTGATGGATGTGTTTACTTTAAGCAGATGTTGCCTAAAGGGTAATCATTTAGTCCACATCAGTTGAGGGTCTGGTCATAATTTCTGGGAAGACAGATTTAAGTAGCTGTATTCATGCTTAGTACAAATGACATACATGTGTGTTGTTTAATTGTTTGATGGTGTTACAGTAGGTTGCAGAATAGTTAACATGTAGTTTATTTTAATCAGAGACTAATAAAGGCGTAAGTCATAATCTTGATGAGAACGGTTTCCTTTACTGTGCTGATGTATTTCCTATTTAATCGCATAGTTTGGCCGTGATGTTTTTCTTTGTTTGGGTAGTTGATAGATTAGTTTCTCCATGAAGTATGATTATTAAATATATCATATGTATATACCTTGGAATATAGTAAGAGGTCTTTACTGTGTTACAGTGCATGCGAAAGTTTTATTGCTGGCATGCAAGCGACATTGAGATTTCTGTGTACTTCCTGGTTGGAGGGTTGGGTTGGGGATGCTGGTTTGCACTTTGTGCTTCCTGTCTCTGATGGGCCAGGCCCTTCGGCACTTCCTGCTTAGAGGGGTGGAGGGTGTACTGTGACCTTGCCTCATATGTTTTTCCCGCTGGGTTGTCCCATCGAGCCGTTCTAAGATGTGGACACAACAGTTCTCAGCCTGGTGGGGAAAAGAAAACGCATGTGACCAACACAGAGGAACAGAGACATGTGGTGGGTATACACAGGTGATCAACAAACACACACACACAGGCAAATCATTTAAAACCACAATTGTGAATTAATGAATTGCTCTTAATAAATTTCTTTTTTTGTTGTTGTTTTAAATGTCTGTTAGATCAGTCTTTCCCAACCATTTCGCCCATCACCCCTATCAGTTTCAGTACCCCTTTAGCACCAAAACCAGAATTTAGTTCTTTTCTACTTATACAATATTGCTGTGGATATTGTTTGTAGAATAATCATAATTATTATTATTGTTATTTGAAAGTAAAAATAATCAATCATTACCTGTAAATGCATTTATGTTAATGAATGAGACATTATTGTAATGAAAACTAAACTGCATTTGGTTTGATATTGGTTTCATTGGCAAAGGGTTGCGATTGGACTTAAAGGATATAGAGTAAGTATATAAACTGAATGTTTGCTGTACATTCAGCACAAAATGAGATTTAGATGTGGAAGCTCAAATCCAATCGTTTCTAAATAATTTATGATTATTAGAGTCACATAACGTGTAACTTTAATTTTAATAGTAATTTTTCTGGTTCATGCTGTTCATGAAACACAGAAGCTTTCTAGGATTCCAGAAGAAAGTTGTACAGAGTTTTCAAGAATGGAGTTGTTGTAGTCATTGTAATGAAGGAGGGAAATTACCCCTTTCGCTATTTCAGCTCTCATTTATTTCTGCTTCTACTTCCTGTTTCCTGTCTCCCTCAGCCTACTTCCTCTCCTGCCTCAAGTATTCAGACCAGAAGAGGATTGGGTTGAGCCGCCAAGGAATTAGAAAGATAAAGCATTATTTTAAGGTAAATAAATAAATGGGATTTTTATATTTTATATGGGATAAATATACATTTTGACAAGACTTTACACTTATTACAGTGTAAAAAATCACCACATTAGCTCATTTTTCTTTTAAATTCCTACTGTCCTCTATAGATGAGAAAGGAATGCAGGATAGTTACATGGATCCTCTCTATCGCCTGTTTTGAGGGTTTCCACCCACAGGTTGATCCCTATGAGAGTCTTTAAGCCAACATGTAATCCTCTCCTCACTCTTCCCAGTGTGTTATACACATGCTAGGGTGTGGAGTTTAGGGAAGTAGGGTATATCCTTCCTCTCAGCTGAGGACATGTTATAGGGGGAGGGTTCGTTTTGGGGTTTTAAACCACTGAGAGATAAGGGGATATTTTACGTGCCATGCCAATGTATTTTATTTATACACAAGCATCATTGCATCATATTTATTGGTTAATTTGAAAAACCTTGTTGGTTTACCACTGATAATGTTATGAAGTAAACATAGTACTAAACGAAATTACAGCTGATATAAATAAAGTCTTGTAAACCTGTGTTTATGAGGCTAAATAATGTGTCTTTGGTTAACTGCTCTATTGCTTAGTTACATTTCATTGTTTTAATGTGTCTTGTTTAATTAAAAAAAAATGCCAGCAAAGGATTGATTGTTTTCCAGCATTATGTCCATCAGTAACAATGATGCTGTTAAACATTTAATCTTTCCTCACCTAAAATTAATGAAGAGGTAATGGAGTAAAAAATATGTTCTAGTGGGTTGCAAGCATTTGTCATGGCGTTAACTTTTGTAAGAGTAATTGTCTGATATTTAACACTCCAAGTGTATGTGTCTAATCATAATAAAAGTTAGTGTGCAGGACAAAATGATGGGCAAAAGATGCATTCACATAGGCAACAAGGAAATAAAATGCATAAAATCTTAGTTTTTTTGCCTTATTGTGTTCGGTCATATCCATTAATGCCTCTGAGAGATAAACCTGCATCTCAAAAACAAGGATGCCATTAGAATCCTTCATGTTACATTATCTCTTAAAAGTAGCCTGCATTTTTCATCTGCTGAAGATTGATACAGTCACCAATCTGAGTATGTGATTTTGCAAAGGTTACATGACATCCATGTATACATGCAGGAACCTATTCTACCCATGATTAGCTCAGTAAAGAGAGATCATCTCAGCATGTCCCCTAGAGAACTGCAAACAGGTCTACTACCAGGACTTCCTCAACGGCTCGTGACATATTCATTATAGCACAGTTGTGAGAACCTTTAAATTAAAATCAATCCCATCCGTGGCACACACTTCATTTAGACCATTTTTCCCGAGCATAGGTGTTTCTCAGCAATCAATGGTGTGATGGATTGTAGCTAGTGTACTCGGAGAAAATAAACAGCCGGGTTAATGCATGCACACACCGAGTTCTGAATGACTGAATGATGCGTCAGTGTCATGCTGCATTGCCTGGAGTGATTGCCCGTCCTGACGTGCGCCTGCTTGTAGCAATAACGGCTCTAAATACCCAGGAAATTAAATGCTACACAGAGGTAATAAGGAGAGTAAATCCAGGGGCTCATTGCTAGTGGGCGGGTGGTGGAAAATGATATTTCATATTACCTAAGGCAAACTACTTATGCAGGCGTGCGTTTTTGTGCATTATTCAACACTCTGTGATATACCGTGATGGTGAATCTGTGGGTGTGTGAGCCTGGTTCACATTCAGATGATGTGCTGACATGGAATTGTAGATCTTACAGTAGATGTTGTTTTGTCATGTCAAGTGACGGTGTGATTAAATGGGTGTGGCTTTATTAAATCTCACTGCCTGGGCGGAGCCCAACATGATTTATATTTCTAAAGTTTTCATGCCTGTTGAATATCAAGTATCTTATCGCACTGAAGCTTGATGCAGTTTTATACTCCTTTTTCAGGCATCATCATGACATGCCGCTGTTATCAGTTCCATGTCATGATTGATGACATTCTACATAGATTGAGACAATAGGTCCTCTGAACACCACAATCCACTAAATCATCACAGCAGTAGATGTGGAGGATCATATGTGTGGGTTAGTAGCTGTTGAGTGCCCATAGTACAGTGGCTGCTATCATTTTTACGATTGCTGTATGATGATATAAAAACTGCAATAACTGTGCCGATGGTCAGCTTTAGTAGCTATTTTAAAAGGGTGTTGTAAAAGTAATCTCTGCAATATTTAGAAATATTGCAGAAAGGGCTGTGATCGTAGATCAATGATAGAGTTGACGATTACTATAAATCCATAAGTGCTTGTTGGGTCTCCGTTTGGATAGTACACTGTAAAAAAGCAGAAACTGGGGCAATACTTTTTTCATATTGATTTTTTTTCACCTGTGTTTTGAATTTTGTACTGCTTTGCGTTGTGTTTTTGCAAATGGAAATGTCCATGAAATAAATGGATAATGTTCTGGAAGAAATTTACGAGTGCTTTTTTTATTTTTGTTTCAAAATCTTGTTGTTGCCAAATATTAAAAGAGATGCAGGAAGTTTAAAGCTCCATCACTTATTTAATTACATTACTTTTTTTTATTAAAAAGTTATGAATTGCTTTAAAGAAATCATAAACCCATAGGAAATAGATAGATGCCATATGATTGTTGCTTTTACTTGCTTTTAGTTCTTCCCTAAATGTTATAACTAATGTGACAACAAAATATTATAGACAGGCTAAAGGATCTCAGTTGTCTGGTTTGTGTGTGTTTGAGTAAAGCTGGATCTTATTCTGTGAAAAGGAAAATATCTGCAGCATCTACACTAACAGGGTTGCTTTATAATATGGAAACTTTGTTCACATCTTTTTCTGCTGTGGCCTTATTTGCTGTGACATTTAAACAGTTTAGACAAAAACAAAATTAATGTTGTGGCACTCATTGTAATACTAAATGTCAGGCGTATTTACTCATTAAACCGCTGGTGTCACAGTGGATTGCAACTTCAAATGAATAAATGATGAAAACAGAGATTCTGCAACAGAAGGAAGTTCCCCATCAAATTACTAAAAGCCACACAGAAACACTGAAAATGCAGCATTTATGAGAGAACTATTCAAAAATGCATATAATATGACTTTTGATGTATACATCGGCTTTAAGGGTAATACAATATTCAGCGAAAATGCTCAACGGTGGCCATATCATACTCTGATTGGCCAGAAATGGTAATAATTACTTCAATCACTATGCCATAATCACCCATAGCAAGTAAATAACTGAAAATGTTGAATTTTATGCAACCGTATGATTCTGGTTAAAATACAGTCATGACATTTTGATCACGTTTTGTTCTCTATTCTGAGGTGAAACACAGTTCAGTGTTTAAATCAGATTAAATCCTGCTGTGCACATCCCAATTTTGTCTAATCTTTCCTGTGAAATAAACACATTTTTAAGTCGTCTACAAATCAGAATGTGTGTCACTCTGTGGGATAGCGGAGTAATCATATAATATTCTGTTTTTCTCCAGTAATTCTATATGCAAACAAACATGCAGAGCTTTACTTACATCTTAAATGTTCAGGATATAGTGCTAGATGTGTGCATTTGGGTCATTTTAATACACATTTTTCTGTGTCATGCAGATTGTCATTACTGTGCATGAATAATTATAAAAGTATTTTTTAAATGAGGCAAGGGTGCATGTGTGGCATTAGCAGTTGCTGATCTAGCAAAGATGCTGATCTAAGATCATGCCCACATGTTTGAGTTGTTTTTTTAAACGCATTAACCTCATTGACAAGGTCTTGTAATGGTTTCAGGTGCAGACAGCTCATGCTTACGGTTGTAAAGGAATTCAGTGTGTTAAGGTTCACAGTGTGCTTAGAATCATGATGAACCTAGTTTACAACAGATCGATGTGTAGAAGCTGTATATTAGTTCCACCCATCATCTGTAAATCTGATCACATGCTTGTTTTCCTCATAGTTTTCATGAGGATAAATAGATTTTCTTAAAGACATTGACATTTATCTACTGTTAGTTACATTTGATTGTATTGTGTCACGTTGTGTTCTATTCTATTCTAATTTTTATTTTCTGTTCTACTTCTATTCTATCCTTACTTTCTGCTCTCTATTCTATATTATTATGTTATATTAAATTATCAATATGTTATATTCCTTTCTATTCTCTTATGTTTTAATCTGTTATATCCACATGGCTCATGTTTGATTGCACAGGAGCAGAGAGGAAAGCTGAGGCACACGCTATCATCTCACAGTGAAGATATTCTGGATCGCAGCTCACTACGCTCGCCCCATTCATGAGGTAATTAAAAACCACAGTATCTGTCTGAGACATCTTCATGTATTGCGACAAAGCTAGAGAGCCATTCATTTCCCCCTCTGTGCACTTCACGATATTATGAACAGACATTGTCAATACATTAAAGAGAAAACCTTTCTCCATATGTACTCATAGGAGCTATATGTTATGAAGAGCTGTCTACATTTCCCCAGTTATGACCTCAAGCCTAACCTAAGATCACAACAGCACAATGAAAGATACATTGGGGTGCTGCTAATGTAGCGGTGTGGTCCTCCTTCCTGCCAGAATGGGAGGTGAAGAGATGAAAAACAGATTGAAATGCGATGGTTTATGTGGCAGAATAAACACAAGCTGAGAATAGGGCTGAATAAGGGCTCAATAACAGCTCAATGGCCAGTATGCCCTGAGGATGGGTTGTGTGCTATTATGGGTTGTTCTCCCCTTCTGCATTAGAGGGAAAACATTATGAGACTCATAAAATCATGCTGTTGTTATATATTGTTTGAACCCCTACAGCGATTTAACTATGAAGAGGCTCACAAGCTATTCTAAAGATTTCAAGCAAAACATGATTTGAGTTTGTCAAGTAGATGCACAGGGCTTGATTGTATCAGTGCACTGTTCTTTTAATTGGATTAATCATCAAAAGAATTATTTACATATAAAAATATATATTTTTAATTGTTTTATACAGTATTTCTGGTTATTAAATCGGTCTATAATGTTGATGTGCACACACACAAACAAGATTAGATCACATGTAATGGTTACTCTGAGTAAGCTGTGTTAAAGCTGCCACATAAATCAAATCAGACATGTTTTAGTTTGAAAAGATTGGGGTTCAGACCGCTTCGGTTGCCCAGTAAAATGTCTGAAATAAGCCCCCAGTGCTTGTTCAGCATTTCTCTTGCGTATTGTGCAATAAACAGCGGGTAAATCATAGTCTTTCACTAATATCAGCTGTGGAGTCCTTACAGTGGCGGTCCGATGATAATTATTAATATTTATAACACATAATTGCCTTCATAAGCATTTCTTTATGCTTGATTGTAATTAAATCAACATAAATGCTATTAATATCTATTAGCTAGTTATGGTATCGTAGCTTTGATATTGTGTAACTGATGCTAGCCATGCAAAAGGTCATGGGTTTGATTTCCATTTTCAACTGCGGTGCATTAAAATACCTTAAATGTGCTTCTTTTGATAAAATGATTCATTGAATGCATCAATATAAATGTGAATTGAATTCAACAAAGTGATCAATGATACAACACATACGCAAGTAAAAAAGTAAACTGTATTTACAGTTTTTTCTAGCTGCTGTAATGTTGATCATTTGGAGTTTATTTACTAAACAAATAATCATTCATGAGCATCATAATAAAGGTTGACAAGCCTGCATTGCAGTTAACTGAAATCAATAACTTGTCATGTAACAGAAGCATGATGAAAAATTCGTTATTGAAATGAGTGATGAGTACAAAATTTCTTTTGGATGTTTGTCTGCTGATAAATTTAAATGTACAGCTTGTAAATGATTTATTTGTTAAGGTTAAGCATATGTGGTTATTGGCTAAATAGGCACAAATTAATGCATTTAATTAATTTAGTGCATTTAAGGTACACATTTGATCAGTTTTGATCTGTGTTCTTTGATAGGAAGCATAAAGTAATAGGGACACAAATGATCATTCAAACGTAAAGTCTCCATATAATAGCAATGCTTTGACTTTTTGTCTCAGGTCAGTACAAGGTCAGTCCAGGTAAGCGAAGCAGGAGATCATGGCAATGAGAATTTCACATATACTATCTTTCATAGAGACAGTCATGATCACAATTATGTTTTATGATAGCACTTCATGAGCCTGTGTGATATTTGTTTAGACCGTCTTCATCTAATCATCCAAGCATTATTAAATTTATGAAGCGGGCTCTTGTGGAGTTACCCACAACTTTTGATAACGTTCAGATTGACCCACCGTGGCTTTAAATGAATTAGCTGTAGAGGGGATTATAAATGAGAAAAGAAATGGATGAGATTAAGAGAGGGAGAAAAATACAGTGAAAGGTGAATGTTCTTGTACATTCAAAATAAAATGTGTTAAATGTAACAAAATGAATTTGTCAAAAGTCAGCTACATAAATGTCCAAACATAATAAAATCATACCACAGAGGCAAGATGAGTAAATCAAAAGCTGAGTAGGTTGTCTCTAGTTGACAAATGTGACTTTTAACCTGTGTTACCATGGCAACATAGCATCACTGTAACATCCATCATAAGTGATGTTGCTGATATTAAGATGTTGGTTAAGTAAAAACCATTCATGGCAAAGAATAGGAAAGGGATGTTTCTCCTGTCAACATTTTGGATGGCAGTTTTGTGTTGCTGATGATAAGATGTAGATTCATATCATAGAGACATTTAGTGACGCCCCATAATGTACAAATGTACACCCCATAATACATAATGTTTAATGCTTAAAATGGTTAATAAATTACAGAAATAGCACAAGCTTGAAATTGTCTTCGCCAATCCATCTTTTCTATAGTAATAATGCTGAAAGAAATCACAGACATGAATAAAAATTCAGCAAAACAGTTTTGCTGAGGTGGTTAAAGTGTGTGCATAAAAGATGATCTGTCATTGCCTGTTCATCCTTGACTGTTTCTTCAAGTAGGAAAATAATCTGTGTGTGTGAGGATGTCCCCCTCTCATTGTCTGGCAGTCACTTGTACCTTATTTTGTCTTGAGATTTGGTTCATCTAAATCACAGAGAAAGCTGGTGTGAATGTATTGGGATTTTGGCAATAATTGCAGGCTACCGTGATTGGAATAATTGATTATAGGCTCAGCAACAAATTTGTTGTGTGTGAAATATTTTTCGTAATTTATCTCCAGTTTTTTTAAAAGTGGATTGATGGTAATGACCTGAATCAATTTGATGTTTTTTAAAATGCCTTGATGATAATGCATTTCTCTGTTGTACCTGCAGCAATGTACAGTATATAATCCTTGAATAAGAATCAAAGACCGTTATAATGCAGCAGTTATTTGTGATGCTGTTCTACTTCCTAAGATCTGTTAAAGTGCTGTAAGCTATGTACCTGATGCATGCACCTGATGAACCTTACAGGCTTTTTTGTATTTTAAAGATTTTACTGCTTAAATTAGATTATTGTTAAATGTATGTATCAATAATTTCACATCTATTATTTCCTGAAGCGGTCATAATAATTGTACCTCCCTAATTTATCACCATCTTTGCTTAAAGTGTTTAGAAACATGGCACCGGCTTACAGCCAAGGCCAGAAGAGTTCAGAAAACACAGATATTTTTAAACTTAGTATCTGCATCCGTTCAGTCTCATTTGGCTGAAAGATGTGAAAACAGTCACAGGAAAAAGTAAATCCAGACTAGGGGACTTTTTCCACAATTCTATTGTTCCCTTTAGGTTCTGCAGAAAGAAACATCAGCAGCTTGGTCTTGTTAATCATAAGCGTTCTTGCAAATTAATCTTTTGCACTGACCTGAGATCAGATTTGTATTTGGTTTATTAAGTTGCATTATGAAAACCGGCTCTTGGATCAGGGGAAATATCATCATGGCTTAATGAGGGTCTCTGTCATGCAGTTTTGGTGCAGAGCTGCATGTGTATGTATTAGAATACAAAGGAAAACTAAATGCAAGAAAGAATTGTGACAGAAAAGGGCAGCCAGGCACCATTTTTCAAGAGAAATCAAGCTCTCCAGGGCTATAAATCTATTGTCCTAAAGGCTTTAGGCTAGTGCTTGACTGGCCCATTGTTGGTGCTTTTAAAGGCCAAGCCTCAAGTCTTTTTATGGGGCTTCTTGAGACTTTTATTCATTACCAGTAAATCGATGTTATTACAGTGCAGTGGGGAGGATTGTGTAATTTTGAGTGGTGCGTGTGTAAGTGATTTGTTGTCAAGGTATGCACCCTTGCTTGGCACTTTATATCATGTTATTATGTTAACATCTCACTGTCTCATTCTCATAACTTCAGTATTTCAGCAGGTACTAAACTTTTGATCCACTCTCTGCATCTGAAAATAACATTAATCACCCTTAATAATACATCTTTTTTTAAATCATTAAAAAAAGCAAATGCAAATGCAACTTATGTAACTTTTACATCCGATTACATCCATTATATCAGTTGCAACTATAGTTTCGACATTTAAGAATGTTATATCCTATGAAAACAAGGTTTGAACGGCATCACAATAGAGTGGTACAGTAGCTTTATAATCTTTAATTACACACATATATACTCTTCTATAACCCTGGCCAGTGTTGTTGTATTGATTTGGATGGAGAGGTCTTGGGCTCCACAGGGAGTGAGGTCTATGTTTGCTATTTTTGATGAAGTGCTGACTCCTGGCTTCACCTGCCTTGTGGTCGAGGGACTGGGGGAAGGTGAGAATGTTGTTTCTGAAGCTGTGCTTTTGAGTTGACTAAGAGTGCTGATGCCCTATTTCTTTCATGTTCTCTTCGTTTGGGTAATATGAGGCATGTCTGACACCTGGAAGTACCAGAAGAGGGGGGAAATATTCTCTGTGTTGTAGAATAATTAAAATATTTTTTGTATTAATAAGCAGTTAAAGGAAATTACTTTAAATGTGTGACCCTGTCTGTGAAATCCAGGTCTCATAATCTGATTATGATATAAGGAGCCTCAGAGTATTTTATTTAATTATTTTGCCAAAAAATAGTTCCTAAATAATAATGTCTTTCCTGGGTTTTCACAGACAGGGTTGCATATTGCTATAGATGCTGAGAAAAGATAATGGACAATGAATGAGCAGTAAAAAATGTAAATCCATCATTTATATAGTTTCTGATTTATTGTCTTTTACAAATAACAATCATTTTACCTGCATAACACTTAGGTCTGTCTATAACAATATTTTTACCTAAATGTTTTGAGGTTTTCAGCATCTGTCCGAATGTGCCTTTTTTAGTAATACTTATCTGCTTTTTTCAGTGTTTCAGAATATAGAAACATTCAGCGTGTTCTTTTAAAGGCAGGGGTTATGAAATGGGTGGTGAGAGACTGATTTGAGCTCTGGGAAAAAGTCATTGACCCTCTTTCCCAATCAGTTTCCTGTTTGGGTCAGTTCTGTGAATACACATGTGTGTTTATGAGTAAAAAGTTGGTGTCTGACATGTTTTTCCTCTAATCTCTCACTTGTGCCATAATGCGGCAGGTGGAGGGACACAGAGCTCCACGGAGCTGCTTGGTCAGAAATAGTTGTTCATAGAAGTCTAAAAACATGTTTTTTATCCTGTGCATACAGTATAAACCACATCTGCAGAGCTGTTTATTTCACAGCTATTCTTTCAGTCGCCTTAAATTACAATGCCAACAAACACATTGTGCTTTTCGCCTGTCCCCATAGATGAAAACGCATAAAATGCAAAAATGGCAAATATAGTGCCATAGTATAATTTCCAGTAAAGGACTTAATTAGCACAGCGAATGTCTGTCATGTGCTGTGTTTGGCTGTTGTTTGCAGTTTAAAGAACAGTGACAACGTGACAGTGAAACAGAGCACAAACATGTTTTAAAATTTAGTCAGTCTAAAATACTATTGTTTGATAAAATGTTTAGTATTTTTTATATTTCTTAATTTTCTAAGTTTTCTATTATTTCTATTTTGTTTTTCTTTGTGTCTACTGTCTGTGTTAATACAGTATGTACGTATTTACTGTAACGTACGTACGTACGTGCTTTAAAATGTCAGTTAAAAATAAAATTCACTTTAGGAAATGCTTTTGAGAATGGTGTTTTTGAGAAAAGAGATTTCTGTTAAATGTTGTCATTATGACACAGTTTACAGGAATAACAAAGTTTCCTGTGAGAGTTCACGTAACGCTGTAGCTGTTGTAAATATTCGTCTTGTAGGGGGTGAAGGCCACAAAAACAAAAATGATTTAATGTGTTTACACCTGTCCAACTCATGATGCAAATCAAATGACAGGTTGATAGGTGTTGCTACAATAAGAGCCAGCGTGATCTAGAGAGTTATTAATTAATAGTGGTTGCATGCAGCTATGTTTGATTTTTATCATTTAAATGTGTGGACATATTGAACATATGGCATGTTCTCGTATGCGATACAGACGTCCTATGGAATTTGCCACCTAATGTTTGAGATTTTAAGCTGTCAAGATGGAGCCCCAGGTGGCTGACAGTTTTCTCTCAGAGCTCAGAGTTTCAGAGCTGTTGTCTGCCCTTGAACATAGCTGCAGCGGCTCAGCTGGGGGTTATCTTGTCTTACTATTCAAAGGTTTTAACAAAGACTCTGTCTGACAATATTTGATTTGCAAGATAGCCTATAGGGCACGAATTTGTCTGAATGGAGACCTTAATATGAATAAGATACAATGAAAACTACAATTTTATATAAAAATATATTTATTAAAAATAAATAATAAATAAAAAGCAGTCAATAAGAGTCCAGCATAAATAGAAGTTTCTTCAGTGCTGTATACAAAGCTTCCCAGGTTGAGACCTTAAGAACCCAGATGATAAAATGCCAAGATGATTTGACAAATTCTAGACAAAGGGTGACTATTTTTAAAGATGCTAAAATATAACATAAGTGTTCATTTATTTTAGATGCTTTTAGTCACAACATAATTCCCAATTGTGTTATTGCATGGTTTTGATAAATTTACTACTATTCTAAAATGTGAAAAAAATCTTAATAACAATTAGTGTTTCCAAACTTTTCACTGTAATGTATGTTTAAAAATGTTATTAGACCGCACACTTTAGGCTTTCAGTTCCCATGGTTTCCAATGTGCTACAGTATGTGGCAGGTCGATTTGATGTCACTGTTTCCATTGACATTTGGAGTATCTTAAAAATAACTGTTTCCATCTAAAAATACTTGAATTAGGAAAAATTCATAGTTTAATTTGTGAATGCAGTGATAGCCCAGTACATCTAACAGCAGCACCTTTGTTCATTTGTTGCTAAGGAAGCGTTGGCTGTTGTGCAGGAAAGAGGGATAGCAGTTTCCTGTTATGAAGAGAGGTTTTTAAAGAGCTGCTTTCCTCCAATCAGCCAACAGATGAGTAGAAAGGAAGCCTGGCCAAAAGCAAAACATTTTGTGTCTTGGAGAAACTGTTTCAGGATCTCTGTTTAGCCAAATTTGTTTACTAAATAACAATTAAGTTGTTGAAAATGATGCTTTAAAAAATTCCACAAATTGAACAAAATTAAGTAGGGCAATACAACTTATTGATAAAGTTTTATATGCGGTTATACTAAAAAAATCTTAATACTACTCCACTTTGACTAGACATTTCGATTTTTTCTGTAAGAAGAAAGAAATCCACTGAGGATATACAAGGGACATTTAAATGTTATCATGGAGTAAAAATGATGATTATTGAGTTGTTTTTCTCAGTGGTTTCGCTTATCGATTCGTGTATTCCCGTGAGAGAGACTCGCTGTACCTCCTCAGGAAGCGCGCGGAAAACACCTTCACAGTCTCCTCGCGCAGCTCGGAGCGCGCGCGCGCGCGCATCGCTCTCATTCCTTCAGCGAGAAGCGCGCGGACCTGAAGGGACCTGCAGCAACGGTCGCTAGAAAACTGATTTTTGGAGAAACGCCGTCGAATAAGTGATGAAGTCTCTATTGTTTATTTCTCAGGGTTTATGACAAATGTATCCGGAGTGAGTTTACAACATCTCTGGATTTATACTGTTGCTTCGGCGGAATAACGAGGGATAATGTGGAAGTATTTCAGATGCCGTGGTGGATGACATCCGAAGATGAGCTCAGGTGCGACTTTCTTCAATTTACTTTGTGTTTTTAAATGTGTATAACTTTGTGCAAGTTCAATAAGGAAAAAAATGCAGATATTTAAATGTGAATATTATAAAGAAAAGTTGCTGTAAGAAAAGGAAATGCAACCATAAATGCAACCTTACAATGGAAAATAAAGTTATGATCAAAGGTTTTCTTCATACTGATAGCTCAGATGTCAATATTTGGTGGTTTAAATACTCATGTGATGTCTTTCTCAAAATTTCAAAGCATTTTTTATGTTCAAAACATGATTTTTTTATAGTCAGGTAAAGTGCTGTTTTCAGAATTGTCATATCCATAACAGTCCATATTCCTCATAAATAGGCACATGAAAAAAAAATACTGTTTTATGTTCTTTAAAGAGTCATCTCATCTCCATTTGTTGGGCAATTACTGCTTATGATTTGTGCATTTTAATTTACAGAAATGTCTTAAAAGCATTTGTTTTTGTCACATGATACACATTTATATTTCCCTCCTCCCAAATAGTGAATAAGTGCATAGACTGATATTTGTTATGTCTGGACTCTGTCAACAGGGCTTTAGTAAAATATAAACAGATATTTCATTCTGTGACATGCATACAATATATAGTATATACAATAGATATGGAGATCATGGACTAATGGTTTTAAACAGTAAAGAGTTTTGTTTTCCCCTGTTTGACTCCCATTGTGTTTAACCATTTGTTTTAGTGAATTCTTGTTGCATAATTCATATCCTGTTATTTTGCCAAAGGGACTTTAGTTGGGATGTTGATGTTTCTCTCTTTATTGTTCTTTAACGCACCGAAATGACCTTTTCAGCAAAAAAAAGATTGTCTGAGGGGGTTGTGATGGGTGGGATTTATCACTCGAGTGTGAATCATGGGAAGACTGACGAGAAGGAAGTGTATTTGTGTTGTGCAAAACTGCCCTCTTGTAGAACAAAATTGAGAGAGGGGTTCATGGAGGAGACAGGGTGCACTGTTAATGTCCTTCCCCTTTGCACTTCCTGTTCACGGTCCTTCCAGGAGAGTCTGCTGAAATAGTTAATTAGTCGTGTCAGGAAACAACATCTTAGCAGGGTGAACACCAAGAGCACGGTGAGTTTAATAGGACGTGCGTCAAGGCAGGTACCAAATAACAGGAAGAGACAGGGGTGTATGAGTTTTAAGAGAAAGGGTGTGCTTTAACAAAAAAATGCATGCCTTTAAGGCCTCCAATAGTCATCCTAGGGTTTAAGAAGTTTTAATGTAAAATTTCTATAGCATTATATATTATTTATGTTAAGAGTATGTAAATGATGTTCAGTGTGAATAGGGTGACTTATCACATAATCACTTCATTATGTTTCTGGTTCAGAGGTTGCAGTTCATCAATCAAATGGTCAATGTAGATCAATCAATATGCTGCTGTAAAGGAGCAGCTGAGCTCATAATGGCATGTTGTCAGTCAATTTGTAGATCATCTAATTTGTTTTTCTTATTGAGTGCAGAGACCATCCAGTTAAACAACCTACTCTAATCTCTTTCTTTTTTCTGCTTGCAGATTTTTAAAAGGATTTCCAAACTTTTCAACCAAAGACATTTGACTAACCTGTGTGCTCCACCCTGATGTCAAAGCCTTGTCTCTCTACCCGAGGTCCAAAACCTCCTGTGGCACCCAAACCAAGGCTAGCCTCAGAGGTGAGCCAAAACATTGTGGGTAATGGGAGCATAACATCTTCAAATAGCCTTGAGCTGAAGCAGGACAATGAATCTGACGTCTCGCAGGATGAAGCAGATGTATCCAGAGAAAACTATGCAGGTGACTGCATAGACACGGTGAAAAGGTTCTTTATGAACTATGACACAAACCACGACTCAACTTATAGTGAAATAGAGGAGGACTTTGTGGTGGATGAAACAATGGGAGAGGAGGAACAAAAGGATCATCCCACGAATACAGCATCACTGAATTTAGTTGAGGTGGTGGATGTAAGTCTTGATTCAGCTGATAAGGACAACAGCAAAAACACAGATGATTTAAGCCCTCCTGAGAATGGAGAAGATGCAAATGAAAACATCCATACACTTAGGAATGACGACCTGCCCGCTGGTGAATTGACAGAATGCAAAGACCATCAAAGCTTATATGCGGAGATTGAGGAATCATCGTCAGACATTTGTGAGGATACTGACACAGGCCCAACTAATGGCACAGAACGACCCTATTACAGTGAGAGGGAGTCTATTGAAAATGACAATGAAATATGTGATGAGGACACTACCGCAGAAGAGGATGTGGCCTATAATGAGGCTGGGCTTTCATCAAAGTCTACAAACTGCAGTCAGCCCTCGCTATGTGAGGAATACCCTTATGATGTCATTGGTGACAATAATACTTGGCAGGCCGAACGTGCTACCAAAGACCCATCTGGACGGTTTAGGTTTGCAGATGAGACGGGAGATGCATTTGAGCCTTACTCTATCATAGAGGTTGTGCCAAATGATTTAACATGCACCTCTGATCCAGAAGCAAGATTATCAGAAGAGGAGTCCAGCAATGAAAAACCAGTGGTCTCAGAGATCACAACAGAAGGAACGTCAAACCTAGAGCCTTACTACGTATCATCAGATGATGTGGCAGAGTTAGAAGAGGAACAGGCAAAATTAGAAAATGGCATCTCTCAGCCTGCAAAGCCTTGTGAGGGTAAGGAGATTGCAAAAAATGAAGCAGTTGATGACTATGCTGATATTGAAGACCAGGATGGCGATGACCTTCAAGTGGAGTGCGTGTCGTCCGAAGATTATGTTGAGATAGGAGATGAAGATGAGCCAGTAAACATGGAAAGAAAAACAAAGGGTAAAAGTATAAGAGAAAGGTCAGCTAAACGGGGACATGCGCTCTTGAGTCAGAGAAACAGCTGCCAGCCACGTCTCAGACTTTGTAACATCACAGTTCCACCTGATTTGGATTTAGGTAGAACTCCAGAACTTACCAACCGTGTGGTTTTTGCCCACACCACAGAAGCATTTGAAGAAGACATAGAAGAGCTGGATTGCCATATTGTGCCTTTCTTTGAGGACTCCGACACGGACAGTGATGAACATATTTATGAAGAGGCTGGTTTCGACTCTGAGGGCGAGAACTTTATCACTCTGGACAGAAAGAGCATTGTGACAAGATCTCGCTCGCTTTCTGGAAAAGTACCTGGATATGTTCCTGAGACCGTGCCGGAGGAGACGGGCACAGAGTTACAGACTCACGACTACTACACTGTGACCATAGACCAGAATGGAGATGCACATCCCAAGCAATCAGATGAACCAGAGACCAAGCAAAATATTCCTTTACTTAAACCAAGACGTTTTCTTTTGTCTCCTCACTCCATACAAGGTAGAGATTTGTCATTCTCAGGGCACTTTGAAAGTGAGAAATCTCCAGGAGAGGAAAGTAGATTGCAAAGAAAAGATGATGCACTTTCTTTGCCTTGTGTTATGACGTCATCTGGAAGCTTTTCTCAAAGAAGCCACCAATCCTCCAGTGGCGTGTCGACACCTACATCTCTAGTGGATATCCCGCCACCTTTTGAGTTAGCTTACATAACTAAGAGACCTGTCACCAAAAGCTCTCCATCCCTACTAATCCAACATGACTCGTCTGACAACCAAAAAAAGAAAAAGACCTCATTTAAAAGTTTCTTGGCTTTAAAATTTAGGAAAAAAACAGAAAGCAAAGCTAGTGGGGATGGAAGTGTCCGCTCCTCTAGGTCATCATCTGAGTCTAGCCACCACGGGCCTGTTCGGGTGCTGGAGCTCGATCGCAGGAGTACAAGTAGCTCCCCTCAGATTCAGTCCCGTGTGTCAAAACCACAGCGTAACTCAGACTTACCTACCACCTTTGTGCTTTACAAAGAGAGGCAAAGAAGGCAAGGTGCTCCCAAGAGTTATGGTAACAGGGGTATAGGTAGAGTAGAGTCCTTTGAGGACCGCTCTCGGCCTCCTTTCATGCCTTTACCCCTTACTAAGCCTCGCTCTATCTCCTTCCCAAGTGCAGATACATCTGACTATGAAAACATTCCTGCAATGAGCTCAGATTATGAGAATATTCAGATACCACATGGGAGACCTACTCGGGCAGTAACTATTACAGAGTTCTTCGATGACCATAATCGCACAACAGCACCTGTTAATGAGAATGATGGATATGTGGACATGAATAGCTTTGCTGGAATAGAAAACAAGCCTCTCACCGCTCAAGAGCAAGACAATGAAAGGTATAGTCAATTTTTATATACAGTGTATATATATATATATATATATATATATATATATATATATATATATATATATATATATTACTGCACACGTTTAAGAAGTTTATTTCACTGATCAAAAACTAGTTTGCTGAGATATCTTCATGTCACACTGTATTGGTAAAGCTGTTTAAATTTTGTCTAGAGGGTTATACTTTGAATGTTGTAATCCCTTACTCTGAACACAATGGCAATATCATCACACAAGTCTAAAGGAAGTTCTGGCCAAAACAATGTTAACAGGAAAGTGGAGAAGTATTTGGTCACTCTGATAGCTGAACTTACACCTCTTTCTGTCTCAGAAAACTTTCTCTAGATGTGCACGACTTAGCATTAGCTTGCATTTTACAAGTATCACTGTATTATTTTATACTACACATTGCTGAAGACCAAGATGTACATATATTTTTGACAAATGCAATCAAATGAAAGAAACAAAAAGTTTCTCTTCTAAAGAATAATAATATAACCTGACTTGCCATATACTTTGTGGGTGCTTTGTTTTTATATGTTAGAGAAACAGCCTGCGGCGCTGAGTTTCATTGTAAAGACTGACTGTGTTTGCAGAGGAGCTTATCTGATTTTCTCATTTGCGGGATTTGATGGTACATTTGTTGGAATACCCTCTCTGTGTGAGACAGGATACAATGCAATGGTTCAATGATACAAATAGTTTGGAAAGAAAGTGGATTAAACGTTAAGGCTATTTTTCACTTTTATTGCAATGCTCTCACAGCTTGATGCATCTGAGTGGAGGGGAATAGATGACAAAACAAAAGAGAATTTTCTGTCCTCTGGGTAAACGTTTCGGTAGCATGTTGTGATATTAAACCATGTTTTTAGTGTGTTTTCTTTATTAGGCTTTTAGGATGTAGTGGATTTACAAAGGTGTATAGAGGGATGATTCTTTGACCTTCAAACTCTACTCTCACTTTGTCCACCCTAGAGTCATCATTAGAAACCTCTGCTCGATTACCAATGTAGTCAAAGGCACGTGCTACTTCAAGTGGCCTCTGGGTAGCTTTATAATTAGATTTTCAGAAAAACACCTGGGAAATTTACAGAATTGCTTTTATTGCCATAGTATCTCTATTGTTCATCAATGATTCTGTAGTTTTTAATTTATTATGCTTTTGGTGGCATCCATCTTCTTACAATAAAATCCTTCGATTTGAAGGACAAGTAAGAGGACAACACAAAGCAACAATCATCAACCCAAAGGTATTTAGTAATAGATAAAGGCACATTTTAAACAGTATGACAAGATTCACTTGCAGTCAAGTATAAAATGAAAGCAAATGAGAAAAGGACTAACTTTTTATGTCAGAATTAGGAGTTAAGAAATACTCTCAACATTGTTTGCTCACCATAGTATGTTTACTTATTGACAGGTCTTTAAAATAAAGTCTTCTCTTCAGCACATCACAGTAAACTGTTATTGACTTATTTTTAAGTGCTAAGGATGGTGTGAAAACTACATCTAGACATTACCTCTGGCCATAGCGTGTATGTGCCATTATGCTTTCGAGCATCTTTCATTATTCAAGAGATGATTTGGGAGTCAGGGACCTTTTCTTCTGGTGACATTATTGACTCATTGTGGTGCTGTGCAATCTAACAGCATTGCATGTTTGCAAATGGGCCTGTGTGTCTGCACCATTAGCTGCTGTGTGTCCCAAGAGAACCTCAGCCTCTGCTGCTGCTCTGTTTTTGTTTGTCGTATTTTGAATGCTTGCAGAGAAAAATTGACGTTGCCACTTTGGTGGAAGGAGACTCAGTGACAGTGATTGATTGCAGATGAATATAGAAGGAATGTTTTTCATGCCTTTCAGAGAAGCAGTGTTGGTCAGTGAGTAAGTGTGAAAATGGTAAAGTACAATATAAAACGGAGGCCCTTTTTATGGTTGTAAATACTGGTGGCCGCTTATTTAATAGTAGCTATTACATACAAATATTTGCTTAAATCGTTCATTTATTATTTTTATGGAGTATTAACACTTATGTTAATATGTTAATTTAATATCACATGAGCAAGATGTGCTATCATGGCTATATGTCTGCATGTGTGCATTACCCTCAAACAAGGGTCTGTTTGCGTTTTTTATCTGTAGTATTGGTGGTGTATTTGGACTGCTGTCTGCACTTAAGCACTTAAAAAATTGGGCGTGGGCCTAGTTTGAACCAGTCCGAGTTGGGCCTGGTGCCCAGGGCTCTCAGGTCATTGCCAGGTTATCCCAAGAGAGGACGCACCCAGCCAATGAGCCTCCACACTGGTGTTTACAGGAAATGCAGGACAAGGGCGAGGGGACAGGGTCAGTAGGATGGGGTGGAGACAGGCAATACCGATCTCCCAGACTCCCCTGCGACCCAAACAACAAGGTGAGGTGTGGCACAGTCAGGAAAGCAAGGCTCCCGCAAAGATGTTGTTGTTGTCATCGTTCCCAGCTTTCTTCATGTTGTAAAGGAACAGCCCCATTTCGACTCGAATAATATTTACAGTGCCTTTTATGTCAAAATGTGTTATCCACCAATAAGCAGTGCTCCTCAGTGTAAAAGTATTGAAGAACATTAAAAATGAGTGACAAAATAAATAATTAATTGAATGTAAAAATCACCAAAAGAAAAAACGAGTCCTTTTATATATGTTAAAGCTACCAAACAAGCACCATGCTAGAACACAAATCTCCCATTTTGACCAAAGCACATGCCGCCCATCACTCTCTCCCCATCTGCATTCAAATTTTCTACATTTTGTTAAATGAAGTCTGATAATGAAGTCATCTTATCGATGCTTATCCTCCGTAATAGCACTATTACACGGCTTCAGACAGAGCAACACTTGGGTTTTCTAATGTATATTTTATTATCAAGAGTTTAAATCAATTGAATTACATATAACAAGCCTCAAGAAAGCAGCAGGCAGTAGGATATATTGGTCTGTTATAGGAAATCATTGCACTTTCTCTGTAATTTTCAGCAGTAAATTTAGTTCATGGGCACCTTAAAGAAAACAGCTTACAAGTGAAGTGCTTCGCTGCATAATTGCTTCTCATAAATGGTAACGTTGAAGAGACAGGGGTATTGTGTAAATCGTCACTTTTGGCCTGTATGGAGAGATCATGCAGAATGAGGAGGATTTATGCACGTAAATGAATAATGGCTTATTTTATGCATAGCAGGAATTGGGAAATTTTATATTGATATATAAGAGCTATTTCTTAGTAAATGTTAAACATGCAAAAAATGTGTATTGTTAAGAAATTGGCCCAGCAGAAAAGACAAATCACGTAACAATCTGAAATCCAGAGGTGATCAAAAAACACGGTTTGTTTTATTTTGCCCTGGGCCGTTTCAGTTTGGATTTACTGTATATAAAAAGGTATTTCAAGTGAAAGAAATTGCTTATTTTATCTTATGCTAACTCTCAAGCCACTTTCACTGAAAATGGAGTTCTCAGCTGTTGAGATCAATGAAGATTGTAGTGACGTCCTGCCAGAAGGCTACTATGCACTTCATCTGGAGTCTCTAAATGAACTGTCACCTTACCTCCCCCAGTTCAGCTGCCTATGAGCAATGAGCAATTTCCACTTTCTCAGTTTCTTTTCATTGTGTGTGTGCTTTTTGTGAAACTACAGTGTCCTTGTGTAGTATGACACCCAGCTGGGCATCTCTATGATCTTTTGTGTACAGGGGATATGCAGACACACACACCAGTATGTTTCACCAGGACATCTCATAGACTGTCATTGTTTTCATACCAGGATGATTATGTTTTATATTCCCTGCTCCTAAACTTAACATTTCACACAAACGTTATTAGATTATATACATTAATTTTTAAGTCAGAAACACACTAACATTTTGAAACATTTGGCTCTTCTAAGTATATCCAGCACATACACTTATTTACCTTGAAACCGTTTAGCAGTCTAGACCATTTTTACATATAAAATACTAAGTTGTTTGTTAATGTCTCATACAGTATGATTAAATGCATTTTGATTTACATCATATGTGTACATTTGAATCTGTTTGTATACCTCCATAGTATATAAGTATAGTTTTGTATCATTGTTCACATTTGCATATCCTTAGGGCTTATTTTGACTTCAAATGCTCACCACAGGATCACAAAGCCCAACAGCAAGTGTCCTCCCAATCTGGCCTCAGCCATCCGTGTTAGTACTTTAAGGCGAGTTGGGGAGGGAAATTGTGAAATATTCTCTCCAGGTCTTGTTTAAATGAAGACTGGGAATTTGTTTCTCCTTGGCAAAGGGTAATTTCTGCTCGGTTGGATACCAAAGTGCCCCCTAATACAACATACTCAGTTTTATGACACGGTTTGTTTCTTTGTTTTTGATATGGAGAGATTGCTGCCACATTGTGTTCAGAGTTTGTGGACTCAGGTGACCAAACCGTAATGGTTTCGTTTCTCTCTGGGACTTTATAAATGCTGTTAGTCACAGTGATGTTAGTGGACTTTGCATCATTTGAGATTAATTGTAAGTTTGCCATAGAATTTATGGACTTTGAGATTTATTTTTAGCTTAGGATAATGCTAAATTAGTGAAATTTACTGATTTATATTTTGATGTTAAAAGATTAAAAGAATTATATTAATATTAAAAGAAAGTGGTTTATTTATGTCTTCTGCACCACAACTGTGACATGAATTGTTACATTTTTTGCAACCCAGGGTTAATGTTTTTATTCACATATTTAAGTTAATAAGATTGGTTTGATGAGTACAGTTTTTAACCTGTTTTAATTAACTGCTTGCTAAATTTCCCTGCATTTCATTAATTTGACATGACTGTTTTCCTCAGATGCTCGGAACTAAACACGGTCATGACCAAAGATTAAACATGGTGTGAAATAGTGCGTTAGTCCATGTGAATATGTCTTGTTTTTATCTATTCCCAGTGCCTACACTGAGCCATTCCCTGTTTGTCCTGCATCTGCCACTGTATCCAATGAGGAAGACCATGGACGCACATCTGAGGAAGAGGATGGGTGTGCAGATCACTGCCATGACAGACAGGTTATTTTTTGCAAATCTGCAAAATTCAGTCTTTGTTAGTGCTAATACTGACCGTTATAGAGGTACTAACCATAATGCCTGTGATTTAACACCTGCAAACTATAGGCTATTGTTTATGTGAAATACCGCCTCTCATAACCTCCCGAACCCTTACCAAAGTAATGACAGTGTTGAAGTACTGTAGATAAAAACAAGGACCCTCCCTGTTGAAGTGGAATTCCCTGTGTGTGCAGTTTCTGTGCGATTCAGGTTCACGCGTCTCCTGGCAGTTAGTTTAACGGTGCAGTGAGAGCCGGACCCCACCTCTTCCCTCTGCCACTGTAATATCAGCTGGGGCCCCGGCCTTGTGACGCCTGCTTCCTTGTTTTCTTCGTCTTTAAAAAGAAAAGAATATCTGGGGCTGGGAGTAACCAGTCCCAGACTCATTTCTGGACAACACCATGCTGGAATAAAGCCAGCTCACGTTTATTTTTTGAAAAATGTTAACACATTTTTGGGTTATGTTTCTGTAGAGATGAATTCAGATTTTTAACCACTTGTATAAACCAACTTTATATGTGTGGTTAGAAGCATTTTAACCATTTTGGCAAAACATGGCATATATCAAAATGTGTGTTTTTTGTGTAAATACAGTATCATGTCAAAAATATGTTTTGCAAGCCTGGCATGTTTCTGCAGATTATTTTTATATAGTTAATTTAATAATGAAATCTTAAATAGTGACCATCCAATGTCCAATTTGTCAGTGAATTATTTGAGTCAATTCTGTTTGAAATGTATCACAAATTGGTCAAAATAATAACCAAATTCATCTAATTCAAAGTGATTTTTATAAACTTTATTACATATGACTAGAAAGTAGTTTAATAAAGTGTGAGAACCCTGATTCACGTAAGATAATGGTCCATCAGTATATCAGTGATGTCCCAAGCATGCAGTTGTTCCATTCAGTAGTAACGGTCTTGTTCAGACAGCCGTGATTAGCTTGCAAATCAATGGTGGATTTGTGCCTGCCATGAGCACAGCCTC
Organism: Beaufortia kweichowensis; assembly: GCA_019155185.1. Lineage (NCBI taxonomy): Eukaryota > Metazoa > Chordata > Actinopteri > Cypriniformes > Gastromyzontidae > Beaufortia > Beaufortia kweichowensis. The sequence continues at coordinate 3,705,465 of CM032813.1, read as the reverse complement.
TCATCCATAATGCATCTATGCTTAAAGCTGCATGTTCAGGATAGCTTTCTCATTTATGTTGTGCTTTAATGAAATAATCAGTCTTCTTTTGACAGGATTGGATGAGAAATTAGATCAGAACTACTCTTCTCTCATTGTCTCTCTCTTCATCTCTCAAACTATTTCTCCGTACCAAGTGTTACAAGTGATTACACAATGTCTGGAAAATGCATTTTAAAACTTTTATTTTTCACTCGTGGCTTTTTTTTCGATCACTCTTAGATTGATGGGCGATCCAGAGCCTACTACATTGCTAAAGACCTTGTGGATTCAGAGCGAGAGTAAGTGTTTGTTTTCACTGTCTGTGTTTTTTAAACTGTGTATTCCGAAACAGGCCAATTGTTTATCATCACAGTCCAGCAGAAAAGCATTTTGATGTAATTTGTTTGTAATTTGTATAGATCCTCTTTATCCAGACCCTGACCACATCTTTATCTCTGCCTATTTCTATTCACTCAGCAGCTCCTCAGAAACACAGTCTGACAGCTTATTACTGAACTGTCTGCATTAAGATATTGCATTTCAGAAGCGCCTCAATGGCTCATTAAGTGTGTAAAATTGTTAAAACGTGACTTAGTATGTCTAAACTAGCTGATTGTTCTCCGAGGCCTTTCAAATTTGTTTTGTTATGTATTTGATTTCACAAATCAGCTGTTTAAAATTGGGTATCACTTGGATGAGAATACTGTATCTTGACAATGTTGGATGAATGTGTCTGATGAAAAGTTTGTCTGCGCTATCTTAAATGTAATTTTTCTGGTTTCAACAATCTACAGACACGTAAAGGCTTTGAAGATTCTCCAGGAGGTATGAACATTTATTTTGTTACTTTTTGATTACAATATAATCTTTATGGCAATATTCATTTTGCATTTATCGTATGTAATATGTTTGGATAAATGATAAATAAGTAATTGATTATAAATCTATGTAAAGCTACAAAATGTTAGCTACTGTAGTAAATCCTTCCACATTGTACCAAACTGTTGTTGTGTACAATGTTTGTGGGGTTTTATAGCTTCAGGTATAGTGGAGACATGAGCTTATCTGTCAACCTCTGTGGTTATGAGCAGGACAAAGCCTTTTTATCCATGTTTTTGAGCTCAGACAGTTTATTCTGGAGATGTTTGTATACCTCAGTGATGTTAAAATTCCCCGTCGACCAAAATGCTCTTTGCAGTCCTGTCTGTGTGTTCCCAAGCACTGCAAAGGTATTATACATTAGACATAGTCTGCAGTACTCCAAAATTAGAGATTAATGACAGAGTACTAATGATGTCATTGTCTGTATCTTGGCAGCCAGTTGCGTCAGACTTTATTTTTCTTTCTACCGAACACATACATACAGACCAAACATGCAAATATACACATGCATACAGAGATATACTTGGTTGGGAGTATGGGGGGTTAGCACAGCTTTATCAGTGTTGTTTCAGTAACTGAGACTTCCTGGCCTTGACAACCTTGCCTTGAAAAAGTCAGCCCATGAGTGACGCAATGCCTACGCACCAACTCTTTGTTTTGGGTATCTGCTCATGAGCTTCATTACTTGTAAACATACCAACAGCACAGGCTACAGAGCTATGTATGCCCAGGATGGGTATGTTTTGAGACAGTCATACAGGTTTAATTTTCTTGAATTTGATGATGACAGTGCTAGACTCTAAATCATGCATCAATGCTTTCTTGGGGCCTGTTCCCATATCGCGTCTAAAAACTTAATTTTGTTGTAAAATCAATGTTGTGAGGTTAGCTAACATTTAAAAAAGGCCTCAGTGATCTCTCGTTAAAGCGGTGTCATAGTGTCTCTAAACAGATTGGTTCTTTAGACTGTACTTAATATTGCTCTGAGATGTGCAATGTCCAATCCAAGTTATCATTTGTTTTCATTAGCTCTCCCACTCTTGACAGCCAAAGTGTCTTTCTAACCCAGTTCCCCAGGGCTGTGCGTGAATGTGTGTGTGTTCGTGCATGGGTTGCAGGGTCTGTGAGAGTGATGAGATTAACTTCGAAAAACCTATAACCTACTGTGTGAAATATTGTCCTCCAGACTGTGACCTCACGACCGGATTTAACGCCTTTGTTTTCATGATTAATGCAATATGTATACCAATTATCACGTTGGGGAGGGGCTCACGAAGCAGTTTAACATAATCCAGCGGGAACTGAAGTTCTTCGCGTGGTAGAGCTCAATGTAAATTACTGTACTTCATATTCACCAATATAATTGCCTCATTTGAATAAAATAAGGCATAGTCAATAGAATCGCTGTCTTATTAATCCACTAAAGAATGCTAATGATATACATGCCTATGTGTCTTATATGCATATAACGTATTGTATTACAGAGGAACTATAATTACAGGTTGCCTTACCAAGTGTAGCAGATTTCAGATTTCAGTGTAGACATAGATCAGCTTAACCAGGACGGATCATAAATAGAGCAAAATGAATCCTGTAGATGTAATTCAGTGGTATTTCTTGGCTAGCTTTCGTTTAGGAAAATGTTCAGTTTAATGGTATTGATGTGCTATAAATATTTATACTGCTTTTAACAATTAGTGGATACGTGGAAAAAATAAAGATATCATTAATCACTATGTCTGTGTTGAGTTGAATGATAATGAGCTGGAGGATCTGAGTCACCTTGATTTTCTGTCCACCATGACATCATTAAATCAGTGTTTGGCTCCTTTTGACAATGACTTTCAGGGTGTTTTTCCCCCACTGTTGCTTAGGGATTTCTGCAGTTTAGGTTAAGCATATACATCTCTTAAAGGTACAGGACAGTACTGCAACCTTGTGTGCGCAAACCAGTGTTTCATTTATGCATTTAGCATTCTATATACCATATATAATAATTATTATTATATTTTAGAATTCTCCCGAGGTGAAAGTGGGTAAAGGATGTCATTTTATTTTTGGATAAATTATTCCTTTAAGTCTTACAAGGAATGAATAAGCAGTACTTTTTTATCTCTCTCTCTCTCTCTCTCTCTCTCTCTCTCTCTCTCTCTCTCTCTCTCTCTCTCTCTCTCTCTCTCTCTCTCTCTCTCTCTCTCTCTCTCTCTCTCTCTCTCTCTCTCTCTCTCTCTCTCTCTCTCTCTCTCTCTCTCTCTCTCTCTCTCTCTCTCTCTCTCTCTCTCTCTCTCTCACAATATCAGAACGCTACAGGATAGACACGTGGCCTATTGTTCCATTGTTTGATATTGAATAACACAAAAATACAAAGAATTTCAAGAATGTGTCCCTTATGGGAAATTATGGTTTTAATTGTACTGCAGGGTACTTTAATAACAGACCAGACATTCGAGAACTAAATACTAGCTTTAATTTCATTCTGTTTTGCACCAATCTTACAGTCTTGCAAATTCTCAGCAGGATGTAAATGATTAGTTTCTTACACCACCCAGTCCATTCCAGTGTCACTGTTTATTTACCTCAGCTGAACAGTAAGCAAGTAGATATAAAAGTGTAATGAGGCTTTAGAAAGTAACTGTAAAGCAAAACCACTTTTTTGATAATAGTCAGCGAGTTTCAATTATTAAAATGGTTTTTCATAGCAGCTTCAAAACATTGAGGAAAGCTGTGAAATATCACTGAGTTGTTTGTGAGAACATTGACAAATGGCGACACACATGCGATCAATGCACATTGATTTATGTTTGAAGCTCAGAAAGGATTCCAGCGCATTACCTCCCAGTGCGACCGCTTACGTGTGTGAGTTTGTTTTATGTCGCCACTTTCCTCAACGTGAAATTGAGGGAACTGATTCTAAAGGACACATTCAGCTGTGTGTCATTGGTGGTCCCTTACGGCTTTACATGCTAGCAGATTGTAAGCTATTCATAAGGTACATAACATTTCTATGTACAGAAACTCAAGTAAATAACTCCTGTGTGTGAATCTTAAGCAATCAAACTTGTGGTCACTGAACAGGCAAGCTCATGGCCTCTCAATTTTACTGTCAGTCACATGAAGGCAAATATATTCAGCAAAAACTAATATCGTTGTCACGGGGGAAATTGTGGGCAAAGATTGTGTCAAAGCTGGAGGATGGTACACGGGCTGCTCGAAGCTCAATCCAGTAGCTTAATCTGTGAAAGCTCATCCTGAGGGATGAAACTGATTTCAGTTTATAGTCAGGAGAGAGAGGACAAATACAGATTAAGAGAGAATTGCACGAAAGGCTGAGGGAGCTGATATAGTAAACGAATGAAGCTTTTTGGTGCCAAAAAACTATTTGACTTACATGATATAATTGTATTTTAATGATTCACTTGTCTTTACAGTGTTCTTTACTCCAACACATTTTCTTTCCAGGACTTCAGAGAAGCAGTGGAGACTGTTGGAGAAGACGAGGAACCTTTGTTAGAAAAGGCCAAACTAGATGAGATCCTTAGCACCCTTCCTCAAGTTTACCACCTCCACACTGAGATCCTTAATGAGTTGGAGACACGCGTTAAACAGTGGTGAGAACACGCATACATTACAGTAAAAATCAGCACATTAATCTTAACACATTCTTTAAACTCTATACCTTGGTTACATATAACATAATCAGCTTTACAAGATGCTGATGCATGCACACAACATTCAGATATGGGTTTCTCATCAACAGATTAGATTTGCTGTCTTTCTCACAGCAGTACATGTGATACTACAGTTGCACAATCAATTATAATGCCAGCATGAAGGCCCTTGGATGCCCTCTGAGAAGCCAAACCCATCTTGTGTCTCTCGTTCATATCCAGGGAGGACAGCCCGGCAGTGGTTGATGTCATATTAACGCGGCGGGCAGAATTTTCAGCCTTTGCAACCTACATTTCAGACTACGACCACAGCAAATCACTGCTGGAGGAGAGCTGTAGACATAATAAAGCTTTTGAAGATGTGGTGAAACAGTTTGAGGTGAGCTATTGTACCTATGGTTTACAGTTTGCATCTTACATATCATAAATATAAAAAATGTGGGGAGTGTATCACAATTTCATGTCTGTCAAATATTATTTAGTCAATAATTTGTTGTGCAATAGAAAAATCTAATCTTATGAGATCAACCTGCATAATTGTGAATGGTTATGGGTGTGATCATGAGATTAATTACCTGCAGTGTTTTAAAAGACACAATCAGCACACTGTTTCCACAATGTTCACGACAGAAGCTACTCTGAATCATTTCATTAGAGGATGGTCGGTGGATTCATTGGCCACACATTTCAGTGTTGATCGGGATCACCAACGACAAGAAGCCAGCTGTCCTCGCTCATTAATATGCATGAGCATCTGTATTCAGAGTAGCCTCCGTGGGTGGTAGACTCTAAATTGGACCCTTAATGTATAGGACAGAGAGAGAGAGAAAGAGACTGTTTTAAGCAAATGTCCCCTAAAGTGTGGCATCATTATCTTTTGTAGTAATGCAGAAGTGGATACATTTCTTCACATACGTCAGTGTTTTACAGCAGCATTTCTAACATTTCTATATTTTTAAATAGTGTGATACTGTAGTAGTTCAGCTGGTTTCATTTCAACTTTTTTTTTTTTTTTTTAAATATAAAGGCCCTTTTTTCCAACCAATATAAATTTTGGGCCAGGTAATGCATATGAATAAATTAGAAGAAAACGCTAATAATCGTTTATCAGTATGTCACTATATTGCATTGTTTTTTTTTTGTTGGATTCAACTTTTTCATTATTTTTATAGTTAATACTGTCTCAACTATATATAGTTAAACAACTTCAAATTATGAGGACTGTAGCTAGTTGCTTTCCAACATTGATATCCATGAATTGAGGTCTGTGACATGTTCATAAATCACGACATGCCTTATTTATAAGGCAGGAAGCCCAGTTTTAATCTTCAATAACATGTTTTGTTTTTAATCTTTAATAACATGTGACAACCTGCCATGTGTCAGCTTTCTCTTGTGACTTCACAGTCAATCACAGAAGCTTAAGATCCAGATAACCTCAGAGTAATAAAACAATGTTCTTTTTTTCTGTTTTAGCATATACTTTTCTTCACAATAGATTTAATCACAGTGTATTTTTTTCCTCTGTGATACATGCCTAAACTCAGTTCAGGTCCTGGTCACTGCAGGTGTAGTAACACATACAGTCTTTGACGGGTTGATGTATGGACTGGGCAGTATTAGTTGCCTGTGGTCACTCTGCACTGATGAAACCAATAGCGCTGACTCCCACATGCGAGTCAAGTGCAAGTCTTCCTGACATTTCTCTTAACCTGCCAGCCATTAGTCTAAACACTGCTGACTTCTTTTATTTACCCAATCTGTTCTGTGATGCTCCTCTTGGCTTGTTAAACAAGAGGAGATGCAGTTGTTTTTATTGATCGATGCCTCCGGGTGAACAAGTCAAGTGTTGAAAATATGCTTGTTTTTACCAGTATACAGTACGCCACCATTGTCAGAAATATCCCATTTGTAGTAATGCACCACGCTCTGTCCATGTCGAGTCATTTGTGCTGTTAGAACATAGATGGTCGGATGTTTAATAAGCAAAAAAAAGTGCTAAAAATGAATTTAAAAGTTAAACATTTGGACAATTTTGGACAAAGTGCTTATTTGTCATGACTTTATATTCATAATGCAACAGTCATATTGGTCTATAAATAGGCTTTTCTTTTATGTAATAATTTGGATGCATGTCTTTTTGCAGTATTTACCCAAATACTTCCATCTGTCTATATATTTTTGTTGTATTAATGGAATAGATTGAGGATTTTTATCCCATGGGGTTCCCTCATGCTGCTTTTTGCATTCAAAAATACACAGCCAGCATTCTGTCTTTATGTGGCTCTGATAGTGTATGCATTAGGAGTTCTCTTCTCAGGAGTAGAGCTGGTGTAATCTTATTTCATGTGTGTGCGTGCTGGGTTGATGACAGAGATGAAGTATCTACAGTAGCTGATCAGATCACCACTTTAGTCTGATAGGATTAAACCACGTGCAGCTAGAGGGTTTTCACCACTAACGTGTGCATGTGTGTTTACTTGTGTGAGCATCTGGGCATGTGTATATACAACATTCTGTCACATTTTTCTATTTGGGGAAAGTTACTCTTTTATAACTCAGGACACTTGGTAGAGTTCTCAGTTGTGTTTCACTGAAGTTTGAACCCTGTCCGTGTTTCTTTTAAAATTCCTCAGGAGAAATATCAATATAACACAAATTAGACAATCAGTATAAAATGAATGTGAATAGCATGGATCTGATACATTTAGTCTTGGAAGGTCAGATATTTTCATATTACAACATATTAAATCTGAGGTTGTGAAATTGTTGATCTTTCTTCTCGATTACATCTCACAGCTGTCTAAGAAAGACAACTAACATCTCGTTAATCTTATGCATGTGTACATATGAGCGTGCGCGTGCAGCGTATATGTAAGAAAATACGTGTATGCGTGTATATCATCAGCACACTACGTTACTCTTAAATTGCACAGGTGGAAAGGACAAGATAAAGACAGAACAAGACAAGCACACACACTGGTCTGGCATCTGGGCAATGACGCGCAAAAAGCTAATTAGCCGAGCAGCCTTCTTAAACAACCCTCAATTAAATCAGCTGTCCGTGCAGGCGCCGCTTCAGTCGGACTAGTGCCTGATTTGTGTAGCCTGTCTGTTTACTGGCATGAGCTTCCGTCCCCCTTCCAACACACTCACAGGCTGTGTCCCAACCCGACTGGGTCTGCCCTCACACACATTCATGCACATACACAAAGACTGGTCACTTCTTTAGCACTAATGTCAATCAGATTGTAATTTAGTGTTATCATTCTGAACGCGTCTGTTCATCAATACAATCGCATTAAACAATTGAGCCCAGTTTTGCCTAAACACTAGGAACCTGTCAGGCTTTATGATCAGGATGATGTGCATTGCTGTGACGGAGTGATACAGAGGGGAAGTAATTAGATAATGGAGCACAGGTGCATGATATTGAGACGAGAAAGAAAGGCCATATTCACACAGCAAGCCAAAGTGTGCGATTCAGATTTTCAACTCAAATCAGAGATTGTTCTTATGACCTTTAAATGTGACCGTGTCAGACAGTAGTCTAAATACATCATGTTACTAACCTGATCTGCATTTGTACAACATATGACATAAGTAAGTAACAAGGTACGAGAGGCTGAGATTTGTTGTAAATAAATCAGCCTTACTTACAAGTACTTTTAAGTATTGCTTTTATGAAACAGTTACCACACAATACAAATATTAAAGCCTAAAAATATGTGTCAGAGCAACTTTAATGAAGTAAAATCATAAAAAGTCTTCCTTCTGCTGGAAATAGACCGACTGTGATATACATTTATGTTGTCGTTGCTAAAGGTGCTGTTCATTGATACACAGAATCATTTTGTGAAGTGCTCATAGCTGTGCTTTATTGTCAATAAAACACAGCTATTGACCAATCAGAATCAAGTACTGGAACTAATCGTTTTATAACATTTTAATATTTAATGGAATTGTTGTAGAAGAAATTTTGACAAAAAGCAGATATATTTGTTATTTTACATTAAAATTTGTTTCCACATTGAGAAACAGATACTTTAAATTGCGCTGCGAATGTAGCTTAAGTGACAAAATAAGTAAGATGATGGATTAAACAATGATGGACAATGATGAAAATTTTGAATGATGTTGAAGACGGTGAGGATATGATACAAGCAAACAGAATAAGCCGGTGTGGGAGAGATAATGAAAGCCAGAGGGTATCTGTGTTGTGGGAATGATGTTGTGGCAGGTGTGTGAGATGGACAATCGCTCTTTGCAGTCCTTTATCTTGAGGCCACAACTCCCTCTGTGCTCATGTTTATTCACACACACACAGGTGGATGTATTTTTGTTAGAAATCCTTGCAAAGATATTGACAGCATCTCTTTCCCAGATCTGGTAGAAGGTTTTTCTGGATGTCTTTAGAGGAAGAAGGAGTCCTTACTCTAAGACTAAAGTTATTTGGCCCTGTTCTGCCCTCTATCGACCTTTCACGTCCCCCCAGGCTCCTCCGAGCTCACATGAACAATGACGTGTCAAAGTCAATTAGGCCTTGATTGATTTTTTCGTCTCGTGTTTGACTGATTCACTTGTTCACTTTTTTTCTTGTTGAATGATATAATTGGGGATGTAATTGGATGGAATGAGGCGTGCTCGGGGTTTTGTACAGGGGAAAAAGAAGGTCAATGAATAACCTTGGAATAGGCTTTTTTTAAGGGGTGTTATTGTGATCTGTGATACTGTATCTTGTGATTTGGGTCAAAGGTGCAAGATGGTCCTCAAAAACGACATTACGATAAAACTGTGTGAATGTAATTAGTGGACCGCAGGGAAAAAAGTTAAGTGATAGAACATTTCATAAGACATTTCTGTTTGAAACATCAATTCATTATAACTATTGATGCCTTGTGCACATCTATTTGTAATGTCCCTGTGTGTTTGTGTATGTCTTCCAGACACAGAACGCTGAAGGAGTTGATGTTCCTCTGGCACATCAGCTGCTGCGGGTCATTGTGCGTGTCCTCCAGTACCGCATGCTGCTAACAGGTAAACACTGCGTGTCTGTTGTTGTGAGATTTATTTGAAAATTCTGTATATAAAAACACAGATTAGTATATCATTTGCCTTTCTTTCACATTCTCTCCAGATTACTTAAACAACCTCTCACCAGATTCTAAAGAGTATGAAGACACACAAGGTATTGCTGTCTTACACATGCTACATGATGATGAACATTTAAACTGTGAAACCACTAATTGTGCCTGTGAACTTTTTATCAACAGCTGCGCTGGTCATCATATCAGAGGTTGCCGACCAGGTTAATGACAATCTGAAACACGGGGTGAGTTGTTTCTGTGTGTGGGAGAGTGTTATTGTTAATACAGGGGAGAGTAGAGATGATGTCATCAAAGTGTCCCAGGTGTCCAGAAACAAAGACAGCAGTGTGAAAAGGCCAGTGTGAATCACAGAGGCATCCTCAAACACACATAATGTCCGAGATACACAGAATCACTGTTCATTTCTAAGTAGATTCAAACACAAAAAGAGACAATCTCTAAATTTCTTTCTTTGTTTTTTTCTCGCATGTATTCACAGGAGAACTTGCTTCGTTTGGTCCACATTGACTACAGCGTGAGAGGCAAGAGAGATCTTCTTCAGCCTGGAAGGGTAAATTCATCTACAAAAACACTGGCTTACTTCCAAAACCCTCGTTAGCTGCATTGCAGTCTACTGTCTATATAGGCAACAAGTCTATGAAAATAGGTTGTGATGTTTTAATGTGACCATAGCGAGCGATTTTAAAGATATCTGTCTTTCCCCATTTAAGTAGAAAGGATTTGTGTGACTGAAATAGCTTCCTGGAGACATTGCAAATCTGACCAGAGTTCAGAATCTTTCCATAAAGGGACTTTAGATTGATTAATAAGCATATAAGCATATTTGCACTCATAAATATTGCATGAAATATTGCACTGTAGTGTATTTAGTAAGATTATATTATGCTAATACATTTTCTGTTCACGCTTCGTTTTATGTTTATAGTTTACTTTGTTTTTTACTGCCTGTAAAACCTGAAAGATTACTAACTGTTATTAGACATCTAAACGTCCGGTAGCCATTAATCACCTGATCTCTGGCACTTGTGTGTGTTGCAGGTTTTTGTGAAGGAGGGCACGCTGATGAAGGTCTCTCGTAAATGCAGACAGCCAAGACACCTCTTTCTGGTATCTTGTCATGCTTCTCTGCTTAATTCACGATTATGCATTTACAATATACTGTTGTAATTAATATACTGCTTTTATTAAGGCTTTTTGATCTAATGAATGGTTTGGCTGGCATCAGGTCTGCATTAATAAATTTTCATTACTTGTTTTAGTACACAACAACCAGGGGTGAAGTTTCTAGAGAATAAACAAGCTGTTACATACAGTACTGTATGTGCATGTTATGTCAGACACTGAAGGTTCCATTAGCTGTAACACAAGGCTGCCTCCACCCTTTATTCTTGTTGTTTTCGAGGGTCCTGCTTCCCCTCAGGATGTCTGCTGTAGGTCATTGGAAACCAGTTTCCTGTCTGTAGTGTACTGACAGCAGATTACTGACAGAACTAGACCTAGAGAACAACAGATCAACACTGATTCTCTATAGCTGAAAAACAATATACGAGTTTCTGATTTTTTGACCATTGAAGTACATTTTCATGCCTTAACCTGTTCCACAGGAGGACACTTTTTTTATTTTATTTTTTTACTATTCACTTTAATATTTCATAGTTGAATTCTCATATGCTGACGTGAAATGTGCATGTTCTCTCCACCAAACACATCCTTCACACACATACAGAAAATTAGTTTTAGGCTCTGACGTTTTCTTCATCTCTTCCGCTGTCACACTCTGTCCTTTTCTCACAAACCCTCCCTGAATCGGTTTGCCTGATGCTCCTTTATGAGAGCTTGTGACTTGTGTCATAGAGTCCAGGGCTGACTGGGTGTGATGTGATGATGTCAGAGAGTCCCCTGATGATGATGACTCAGACACAGATCCCAATGTAATTTATGGAGTAATAAGTGAATCTGCTCAAAAAAAAACAGCCAACCATCAGTCACACACTGATGCCCGAGAGCCCTTTCCTCCCATCAAAACCACCAATCACTGCTGTTTCTTTACCTCTACCCCACAAAAAGAGTAATATCTTTGAAGGACGGCTGGGTTAGAAACACTGAGGAAAGGATTGCCACCGTCATTAATGTCATAGCAGGCAATCTGTAAGTTGTGATTTGATAAAATGAAGTCATGAATATCACTAAGGTGAATATATGTTTTCCTTGTTTTTGCATGGGAGCTTAGAAACATAAAGTCACTCTCATCTTTTTACTCGTACAGTAAGTACATTTTACGTTCAGGACCTTTTTGCAGTTAATGTAAACGTCTCTTGAGGTTATAGGTGGGACTTTGTGTTTGTTTGTGTTCTCTCCCATGTTTCTTCACAGAGATTTACTAGCTGTTACAGGGTTGTTGTTGCGGTTAGTGTTGATGTTTTTGTTGTCCCTGTCCTTCGGCCTCCACCCAAAAGCCTTTCTCAGGAGCGGCCGGACTGAATTCCTGGACCCTGCCTCTGAACTGCGGATGTTTGGGGCACGCACATTTCATGTCTAATGATGTCACCACTTTTGTTTGGAGCTATATATGTTGAGCAAACACAATGGTTCGAAGTGTGGGGTTAGCCTTTGTGTGGGCGTGAGTTCGTGTTCTTTGCACAACTACCTCATTGTCACGACTGGAAAAAAATAAAATTAATTAGATTTTTTTATGGAGCATAACCTATTGTGTTGAACGTGTGAATTGCTTTTCTGAGTGCTGACGTGAACGTGCAACTTTTGGAAAGAATGGTGTACTGAGAAAGGCAGAAATGAACAGATCAGGGTGAAAAGTAGACCTATTTGAAGCTTTTACTGTCCTCTTGTGGTGGACAGATTACATAACATAACTACATTACATCACTATTGCAATTGCTTAATCGGTTACATGCAACTCATGCTGTACATTTGTAGTATGGTTATAAATTATATATTTTTGGGTTTATTGAGGTCTAAGTGATATTAGCTTAAAATCAGACTTCACATTTTCATATTATAGCTACTGAAGAAGCTGATAGACCAAAATCATACAGATTTTTGTAGCCAGAACATCATATAGATTTAGAGGTAGACTTTAATTTGCACCTTTTTCAACACATTTGCACCACATAGTAACACCCACCCACAACATCTGACAACATCGTGATGGCAAGTTTGCTGTTTGCATGGACAAGCACCACTCACACTTCCCTCAGAAACCGTAAAAACATAGTATAAAATAAATCATTACATTGCACTGATGGAAGTTAATGTTAGCCCGATCTATTTTAATGCACATCCACTAGAGAGCACCGAGTGAATAACTCAATAATGAAGTGCTACAGATTGCACTTTTAAATTTTTATTGCACTTTTACAGATTGTCATTTTTAATTGCGCATATTGTTCATAGATCTCATCAGTGTGTTTGTTTGTGTTGCAGATGAATGATGTGATGCTGTACACCTACCCTCAGCAGGATGGTAAATACAGACTGAAGAACACACTCACTTTAAGTGGGATGAAGGTAAGACAAACTTAATTAATTCATTTTTATAATAGGTTGTACTTATTTAAATGATTATTTGTGATTTATATTGTATAATAGAAGTTTAAGCTGTGCTTTAAGCTGCATGTATGTTATATATTTTTCTAGGTCAGTAAACCTGTTATAGACAATGCGCTCAACACACTCAGGATAGAAGTCAGTGATGTTAGCATCACACTCTCAGCCAGGTAATCACATTTCAATAATGGTTTAAATGTATCTGTACTGTCTGTACTTCTGTAATACAGTTACCTTCCTGCACTTAGTCTCTCTCTCTCTCTCTCTCTCTCTCTCTCTCTCTCTCTCTCGTTCTGTCTTTAATAGTTCTGTAGGAGAGAGAGAAGACTGGTTCCACACACTGAGTCGAGCTATAGCGGATCATGCTGCGGGTCTTAACACTTTCAGCTGTTCTAGTGAGGTGTGAGATCATCATCTTAAACGTTTTGTGAACAATCATTTTAAGTAAGGAAGTTACAAAATATTTTGACTTGTCTGGCAGGCAAGAGAGAAACTGTGGATGTCTCTTGGAGAGGCCGCACCTGTTCTGGTGCCTGTGTCACATGTGATGATGTGCATGAATTGCACGTCTGACTTTAGTCTAACTCTGCGGCGACATCACTGCAATGCTTGTGGAAAGGTAAAACATTGATGCTTGTTGACTAGTGTGTAATATTCTCATGTTACGTCATATAGGCAGTACATCAAACTGTATGCAAAGCATCTGGCATAAAACACATTTGAAGATTAAAAGATGTGTCAGCTCCCTCTTGTGTCAGGAAAGGGAAAGGTGTTCATTATTTCATTTGATTTAAACAAACTTATTGTTGGACCTTGTAGTGCATGTCTTGTTCTCTAAAATATTTGAGTGAATTTTAGGATTATGTTGTGCAACGTTAAAAACAAATTTTCATTGTTATATTAAAATGATCATATAATGTGTAGCAGTATTATATCACCAAAGATGATCACTAATGTTTTTTTTATTTTTAGGTGGTGTGTCGTTCCTGTTCGCGAAACAGATATCCACTTAAGTACCTGAAGGACAGGATGGCTAAAGTGTGTGACCACTGCTATGCCGAGCTCAGAAAGAGAGGTATGTGAAATAGACCTTTCAAGCTGTTATCTCAGACATTGTCTTATTCTCGAATATTAATTTTGTTCCCATTTAAATTAAAATCATCTTGTGTTTAAATCATCTTACTGATAAATAATTTTTTACGTGTTCACCTAGGCGGTCATATTCCCGGAACATGTGGGAGTTCAAGTCCCCACACACAAAGAGCCAGCAGGCCTCTGTCGGCTGTGTTTCAGAGCCTTCAGCCGCCGAGCCTGTGGAGGAACAGAAAGAGCACCTCACCTCTCACACAGGTACAAACCTCCTCTCTATCTCTCTTTCCAAAGAACTTCACTGAATTCACCTGTCCTTCACCTATTCACCTTTGACCCTATGAGTTATTTTAAACTAGACCTTCGACTCGAACACAAGTCTGTGTGTGTTTAGGTGTCTGTGGGGGCAGAGGGGTCAACTATGAGTGGCAGTCTACAGAGACGGAAAAAGAGCAAAAGGAAGTGGAAGAGGCTGTGGTTTCTGCTCAAAGACAAGGTGCTCTACACCTTTAAAGCACGAGAGGTGAGGGGGCCCAGAGTCTCCTACACCAGCATAAACACTAGATTATACACATGTATGCCTCACAATCTGGAGATTATACTGAGATTATATTGTAGGCACAATACAGGGCTCCTGTTGTCATGAACAACCTGGAAATAAGGACAAATGTTTTAGCTTAGACAGACAATTTTGCATGGCCTTTCCCTTGTCTTTGAGTGCACGTTGATATCTCTCTGTCTCTCTTCTCTCTCTCTCTCTCTCTCTCTACAGGATAAAGTGGCATCTGAAAGTCTTCCTCTGCAGGGTTTTACTGTAAAGCTATCTGACCGATCAGAGGGAGAGGACGCAGACAGTGTTTTCCAGCTTTACCATAAAAAAACACTCTATTACACTTTCAGAGCAGACGACCAACACACTGCGCGCAGGTAAAATACACAAACAATACTAAAATACCACTCCATAACCTTAAGAGAAAATACCATAATCATGAACACGCACACATTTACTTGCCTTATCTAATTGGGATATTCTAAAGATTTCTTTTGTTTTAACACACAGCTAGTTATAAATACTATAACATAACACATAATAGAGACCCTTTTACAATTTTAAAAGAATATTTTAGCATTTTAATAATATTTTTTGTATTTTTATAATAAGAAATGTCGGGTACACACATTTTATTTTTTATATTTCTGTCGTCATATTTGGCGTAGCTTTTGTTTCCTAACTGCTTATATAAATTAATATCTATAAAAACTTCTTTTTCAGGTGGGTAAATGCAATGGAGGAAGCCACAGTGTTATAGTATCTGCCTACTTGCTCAGTAAACAACAAGACTCTGAGCAAGACTCTAGACAGATAAACCTATTACGGTCTTAAACACTTAAGTCACATCACAGTTGCCTGTGCCTGAGAAACCAGCGGATTCACACCATGGACACCTTTATCCTTATCTTCTTTTGGCTGCTGAAAATAAGGACAGAGCGTGCATAGAGTCACACAAGACATGTGGTGCTTGGTGTTTTCCTCTTGCATGCTGTCCATTGCCTCACCTTCTTGACTTTACAGACTCATTAAAAAGTGCCAAATGTATTCAGTGCTGTTCAGTAAAGCCTCAGTTTGCTCAGGTGTTGTGAATGACTGTTATAAATCTAAACTACTTAATTGTGTGGACAAATAATGGAGAATGTTTTTTTCCAAAGTTTACCTTTCTATATGCAGTCATTTATACACTAAAGCAGTGAATTATTGTAAAATTAACTTAAGAGATGAGCCAACATAGGCTTGTTATAGAAAGTGTATTGTTAATTTGTTAAACATCTAAATATTTAGCATGGCATATTGTACCACCTCATATATTAAGAGTCCTGTTTTATATAGAATGATGTCATGTGACGTATATTTACAACTGAGGCGAGCTGTACATTTTATTAGAAATACTGAAACAATTTACATGTAATGTATTTAATTTGCTGCTAGATTAAGATATTGCTGTGATATGTTCATATTTTGTAGTTATTTTATGGCGGTCGTCATATTCTAGCCTTTCAAAAAAATTTAAAGGCCAGATAAAAACACTACAGTTATTGTTACTGTAAGACATATTATACTTTAACAGCAGTAACAATAGCTGAAGGATTTGGGATGGGATTTATGGTTGCCATGGTGATTTCCGTGCTTTCAGATGCACCAGCATCAGGGCGCGTGCATTCGAAGGACACGTTGGGTGGAACTCGATGCAAATCAATATGCAAATGATGTCGATTTAACCTTACATTAAAAACAACCAAGTGCCACGAGCTTTATTTAGCCCTTCAGTATTAGCCTTTGTTATAGCTGTGAGTCTTAAGGTGTTTCACATTAACACTAAACTCATTCATTGTCTAGTTACACGTTTTTATTAATGAACGTATTTTGACCCATGCAAAAGATGGTGACTTTTGCAAACAGTCATTTCAATTCCAACAGACATGGTGTGTATTATACAAGCTGGTAGGCTATAGGAAAAGCCTTGAATGCTCATCTCAAACCATCCTTACTGTACAGTAAGTAAAGGCCTGTAAAAACAGAGTCATGTTGTAGTGTTTTTGTATTGCATTTGAATAGATCGAGAGATTATAAACGAATATAACTGCATTGTTGATTGTATTAAGGTCAATTGTGTTGTATATTTTCATCACACTGGAAAGAACGATATATGACAAGCGTTAAACATGTTTTACATACTGTATAGGGTATCCAACTGAGCCTTTTCTTTCTACTTGCTCTTTTCATAGCTATTTCCATGTCATGTTATTTCTTTCTTTTGTTTTTGAATGTTATCTTGTTTTCTGTAAAACTGAAAATGTGACAGTATTCATTTTCGTTTAGTTGTTTTCTAGCGCTGTAACATTTTTTTCTGTGTGGTTTAATCATCTTTTTTCCTGAACGCTTTATACGATTATATGAAGGCCCTGCATACAGAAGAAGAAGAAGAAATGAAATGATGTAAATGTACATAATTAGAGGGAGGAGAGAATGCATTTCATCCCTGATAATTTCTAGACAAAATCACTCGGTGAAAAGTACAATGAAGTGTTTTGTTTTTCATAAAAGCAACGGTTTCATATTAGTAAAGACTGATAATAAGATTGTTTGGCCTCATGTTATAATTTTTAGTATTATATGTATAAATATATATTAATATATAAATAGTATATATTTATATATTAATGCAAATATATTAATTGTAAAATGAATATACTTACGTCAGTTACGTCAAGTTTCTTACGTCAAACTTGAAGAGAGATTTCTAGATTCAGCCTGCAGAGGGCAGCACACACTTCAGCATTCAGCCATGTTTTTAGTTCGTGTGGATGCTACAAAACAAAAAGCGAGGAGCTGTGAAGAAAATCATAAAACATATTATCGTTATACATTATACATAGAAAAATATATAGATATATAGAGAAATATATAGAAACAATACTGTATATCTTCTGTTTAAATCACATGAATAGTAACAGCTGACACTCTACTGTAGCATCTTTGATTAGTGATTCATTCACTTACCAAATTACTTTATTTATTTTTTTAACAATACCTTATTCATTATTAGAATTGATGGGCCTCCAATCCTTGCAACAAACAAATACCGCCTAACATTTAATAATGTACATAATAATGTGCTTATCTTTCTGTGTGTGAGCTCTGTTATCAAACTGCGGCCTGGTAATGTGATATAACTAGGTTAAGATAATTAGCTTCATCAAAGTAGTCTGTGGCACTAACAGAGAGGTTGATTAAGCAGCAGAATGCCTAAATAATTGATATGACAGAAAAAAGAAACTGCACAAAACATTTCATCCTATTTCTTTTCATCCTTTGAAATATTAATGATGCGAAGGTCCACTGTCCTATTGTACTGTAAGCCCCTGATAAAGGCTTGGTGGACACTGATCTGGGAGCTGTTTTCCCACACTTGTAGTGTATAAACCTTGTTCACCACATGAAAACACAACTCTGATGTCAGATCAGCAATAAATGCAGTTTCAGTCAAAAGAGTCTCTATTACATAAATAGTCTCTAGTCTAGTTGCAGACGTTACAGTAAGTAGGCCTCATTAGACTGAGCTTTACTAGGTCAGTCAGTCAGGGCACAAAGGATACGGACTGATACAGAAGAAGTTCGAAAGCAAAGGATAGAAAACGATGGCAATAGTGTGTGGCGACATGGGAAGAACTGAGGAAAAGGATGTTAAAGAGGGAAAGTAAGAGAAAAATGGGACTGTTCTAGTTGCCACACTCCCTTGAGTTACCCTGACCCAGTAATGAAAGAGTTATAGATACATTCTAAGCATTTAATTGCTTAAACGTTTATTTTATGGGGGACTATACGCCTGTTAGGCAAAGTAGGTGTACAGGTGGATGAAGAGATGGTATGTTTAGGTGATCAGTACAGAAAGGTTAGAAGGAGAAGTATAAAATGTTAAAAAAAAACTTTCCAGCATTTAATAAGCTGCTGAACAATTAAATGATAATACAGAATGAGAACATTACCTTGTGGATGCCAACTACAATTGTTTGGTGTGGTACTTTCATGAGACCTGATACATAGTGGTTATATTTTTACTTTTACTTTGGCCATTCTGCGAGGATCTAATAATCTGTGAACCTCAAGTAAAACAAAGCGTAACCACACACAGGTGCTCCTTTGTTCTTCATCCCATCAAGACCTGATGCACAATAGACTGTCAGGCTCAACTCTCACGAATAATCTTTACTTCCATTACTGGATAAAACTTACAAAATAGTTTTATTATTATAATTTCAAAGTTTTGTAACCTGTGCTCCTTTTTCCATTTGCCTGTTTATACATGCATTTGAATAGTAAATGAACCTGTTTTGTTAGCCTTACTCCTCCAAACCAGGTTAATGCATTCCAGGAAATGATCACCTTTGCTTTTTTCCTCATTTTCCATCATCCTCACCCTTAGCTTGTAAATATGTGCTATTTACGATATCTCTGGTTAAAGGGCAGAGTTCCAGAGCGCTATCACTGTATCCATGAGGTCACCAGCATTATCAAGCTTTCTTTTGGAGAACACAGTCTGGACATTAACATTCCTCTCTTCTCTTTGAAAAGGAACAAAATGCACAAACCAATTCGTTATACTATGTACCAGTTATTTAAATCCGGTGGTCTTTTTCAGAATGTGTAAGGAAAATATGTCACGTTGAATCCCATAGTTATAGCTAATGTGAGTTTTCACGACATAGTCGAATGGTTCCCTAAGCATTTTTACTGTATTAGAATGATATCAGCAAGGGCAGTAACTGACAGACAGAGTAAGGAATACAGTAGATAGGCAACAGTCGATAACCAGATGAATGTTTCTTTTGGGTTGGGGGGTTTCCTTTTTCCTCCCTACTGGGTTCCTGTCATTACTCACAGACTGCTGTTTGCCCTGGCACTGCGGGGACATAGCAGGGAAAATGGCACAGACCCCACCCTCGGTCAGTTGTTTGGCCGGCCTCACTGTGGAGATTGATTCTTGCCTTTTAGTTTGAGCAGGCGGTAAGGAAGATATAGCCATTAGAAACCTTTTAATGCTTCTGAGATTGAATGATGTTAAATATGATGTTAGATGGTGTGATTATTAAAAGGATACATTTTCAGAAAAAACAACACAATGCCAGAGATAAACAAACTATAATTTTCAAACAGACAATATTTATGTATACTGGACATATAAAATACATATAAAACTTATTAGACAGTTGAATCGGAAAAGTAAAAAAGAAGGAAGTAATAGTAAATGAGAAGTGAGACAAGATTTAAGTTATAATAGGAGGTTTGAGATAAGGCAGCAGAAATGGTCAAGGAGGAAATAAGGAGGAAAAATGAAACAGTAAAAGAGAAGAAACGTATACAGCTGACAAGAAGCAGTTTTAAAAAACAGGAGAAGTGAAACCGTGGATCATAAACCCACAAAACTTTCTGTCACTGTAGCTCTTTGACTAAAGTTTGGTAAGCTCTATGACACAATACTTTATTAAGGAAATCGGACAGTCGTTTGGAACGATACTAAATATAGAAACGCTGAAACTCCACAAGCTTTATACACCACTGACTGAGACCTAGATTGAAGGGGTGGGGCAGTCTGTGAGTCAGCATCATGTGACTTCTTGTGTACACATTGTGTGTGCCTATGTCTGTGTGTATTTTAAATGTTTTTCCCCATGCCATTTCTTGTAGAGGTGTGGGGTGGGCCTGAGTGGAGTTCCCAAAGATTTCCATGAGGAATCTCCTACCTTTAGCTAACCGGAACACCTGTGTAACCTTCCAGAAATGGTCAATCATAAACTAGCCTTCATCATAAACTAAAAACACCTTTTCATTACACGTTGTTTCAACATGTTGAGCAGATTGAGAACTTTATATCTTAGGATTTGTAGAAAGACAGACAGACAGACAGACAGGCAGGCAGGCAGACAGACAGACAGACAGACAGACAGATAGATAGATAGATGTTCTTTAAATAACATAAAAGGATTTTAATGTTCATGTGCCCATTTATGACGAAAATGAACTGTTATGAATGTGACAACTCTGAAAACAGCACTTTATCTGATTTAAACATAAGAAATGCTTTTAAAACCTTTCAAATGCTTTTACATATCGAGAAAGACCTCAAATGCGTATTTAAACAAGCAAATATTGACATCTCAGAGGTTTTAGTATGGGGAAAACATTTGGTAAAAACTTTATTTTCATGGTAAGGTTGACATTTGCATTGAATTATCCATAGACAGATAGATGCCTTGAACAATTAAAAAATATGATTTGATAGAAAGGGCTTTCTCTTTCTCTACCTGCGCGACGTCACTCCACACACACGAGGGGAGAGGGAGGGAGAGAGAGAGAGAGAGAGAGAGAGAGAGAGAGAGAGAGAGTGTAAATACTTCCTCAAACACGGCGCGCTCTTCATTTTACTCTCAACTTACAGTGCAGGACGGAGAATAAGAAGCGCTTTATAGAAACTTCTCGGTCTTTGAAGTTGGTAAGTTTAACCCTCGTTAACTTTTCACTTTCTGTTCGTTTTGTAGCTGTACGTCAATCCGCCCATTTGAGAGATGACATTAATGTATAACGTTGTCCACGTTGTCCGCCAACAACCAATAGATTTCGTTGCATTTTCGGCGTTTGTCGCAACTAGCATCCAACAAGACAACATTTCCAACCAATCCGTTTATGATTTCACGTGAAGTAAACGTAGACATACAGTAATTAGGAATAAGCGACGCTTTTTGGGGCCGGAAGTCAAATGTTTGCCTCCAAATGTGCAAGTTCAGGAGAGGAAAAGAAACTTGATAAATTGTCTTTATTGGACGAGGTTACGCGGAAGCAGCAGTCTGTCGTACTGTATAACGTGTTGCCATGAGGTTATGTAAGCACATACAGTACAGAATATGATTTTTACTCTCCATACTGTTTTAAAATGCAGCTCTTCGGCATTTCTTGGCGTTGTATTTATATGTAATACAACTTACAGTAACTTGTGGCCTACTGTTCAGTCTTGTTTTTCAGGTTCTTTGAGATGAACCGATAACTAGTAACTTGACAAAAGTGATTTCTTAGGATGAGAAGTGAAAGTGGATGGTGAACTGAGCAGGATATATAGTGCATTTGCTTTACACGCGCAGGTTACAGAAGTGGTTTCCATAGTTACCGACTATTGGCTTGCGAGAGTCAAATATGCCAAAAATATTTTTTCTTTGCTGCTTTACAAGATTTCTCTCAAACAGCTAAACACAAAGCCAGACCCACAGCTTCCAGTCACCTGCACCATGTTTTAAAAAAGCAGTTTTCCATGATCTGCCACCACAAAACGATCTGTGTAAACTTTTTATGAGACTATTGTGAAATCTCTGTGGCAATATTTGCTAAACCATTCAAAACTGTTCATGGCTGTTGTGTTCATCCACCGTCAAACAACAAATGGGACATGAGGAATATCTGGTGGTCCAGGTGTGTGAGATTGTGAGGTGGTGCTGTTGATGGTTTTTGTGATTCTCATTCTTTCTCTCTGTTTGTACATCCAAAAAACTGTATTCAGGAAACATTCGTAAGCTGTTGGGTTATACTGTACTGTTTATGGTGGTTTAAAACATACAGTATATTTACACAAATTATAAATGACATACAATGACAAAATAAATTAGAGGTGATGCTTATAATTATTTTATGTAATGACTAATAATGATCTGATGAATCCTGTTTTGTCTGAGCTGAAAAGATCGATAGCTGTTTTGTACAGAAAATATTGTATGTTTTAAATCTGTGAAATAATCCTAATATATTATACTTTCAATATGGGTAATTTCAGATTGTACAGTCCTAAAAATAAAGATGCTTCATGATGACATATAAGAACCACTTTTGCCGTTCCATAAGTGTTTTATATAGAACTTTTTGTGAAAGATTCTTTGCTGTGGAAAAAGGTTTTTTAGACTATTAAAAAGTAAGAAGAAATGGTTCTTTAAAGGAACCTTTGAGTAAATGATTTTTTAGAAAGCAAAAATGGTTATTGGCCAATATGGTCAATGTATTGAATACACTTTTTAACTCAATGAAGAGCACCATTAACCTATAACGTGAAGAACCTTTCTTTTGCAAAAAAGTAGTAGATCATAAAAGACGAACCTGTGACTTGAGAATTTTGATTTCATCACTGCATTGCTGAGAAGAACGCTTTTTTGTGAGAGAGTGTAGTTTTGTTTCTTGATTGTCTATACTTTGTTGCACAATTTTCCTTCCAACCTCAAACTTTTTCTTGTGCTGTATTACAACATTGTTCACTGTTGCCTTTTCACACGCCAATCTTAGTGCTAGTCTGTTGCGTTTCCTTGTATAATTAATTCTTATATGTTGTCGGTCTACCACTGCAAATCCACAACCAGTACGATGAACTGAACAACACGTTGTGATTCAGCTGGAAGGCACATGTTAGTAAAGGTCTTAATCAACAACATGTTCCTCCTCTAAATTATTTACTTGCCGAACTGCAGGGGACAAGAAGGCAGCGATGATGGTGCATCTTCACCCCTTCTGTCAACATCTGTGTTTTCTGTGTAACACACACCACTAACAAGCTAACACTATTAGGAGCATTCAAACCAGCCACAGTGCTTTTGGAATACACAAATACTGTACATAGATCATTCTAAAATTTTGTTTTGCATGTCTTTTCTTATTTTTGCATTGCTTTTTAACATACATCAACAGACGGTTCGCCACGTACTTATATGGTAGTGAGCAGACAGGGCGCTCTCTGTTTGTCTTGGATTAATGAAGCTTTTGTGAAGTGTGCGCAAGGCAGAATTGGACACCACTCTCATTGCACAGACCAATAGAGGCAAGCTCAGCTTCACCTTTGCATAGACATGCCAATACACACACACACACACACTTCTGTGTGCTCAATATTCTTGTTTTAGATGCCTGATATTAAATGTAGAACATACACAGTTGACAGTAAACTGGCAGTCACAGGGACCATGTTTTGTGATGGCTTGTTTAAAAAATAATTGGCTTTTCCACAATAACCTAGACCAGCTATTGTGTGTTTTGTGTGTGTGTCACTGTAGAGAGAGAGAGAGTGAGAGAGGCATAGGGTCTCTAGTTTCTTAGCCTGAGGGATGAGAGGGGTGAGAAATCAATGCTACACTAAAACAAATGTCACATGGCATTCAGCACCCAGCTGACCTTGAGGTCTCTCAATTTTCTCTTCCTCATTCTTTCACTCACGTCTACACAATCTCTTTCTTAACGCATGTTATTTTAACCCGATAACCTGGTGACATAAGTGTGCAAAAGAAATGGTTTTGCTCTTTGTGTTAGCTAACCCTCAAACAAATTCATGTTCAGATTTTTTCAAATCGATGACTAATTACACCTGCAGATGCGGTGTTTACTTTGAGTTTACAAAAACGAGGAATGCAGATATAGTCTGTGTGATATACCAAAAGAATTTTCTTATATATATTTGTTTTTATAAGTCTAACCTAAATGACATATTTTCCGTCTTTTATTATGAAAAATTCTTTGGTGATCATCTTGTTTTTCAACCCCTCCAAACCCCCGTCGTGCAAAGACCACCAAAAGTCCCACCATAGTTCTTGTCGACTATCCTGTTGCACTGGAAAATATCCGATTACAGAGGGAAATGTATTTGTTTTTGACCTCACACAGGACTGTATTATTGAGACTGCTATGCAAAGAGGGATTTTGGAAAGTTGGGGGATTATTTGGCTTCACATCATGTACAAACAGCAGCATGGTGCCTTATACTTTAACATCGAACTCTTCTGTGTGTGTGTGTGTGTGTACATATACATCTAGAAGATACCTATAATTACAAAAAATAAACTTGAAGTAGTGCCATCCAGTGTAACGAGACAAACAGGTTTTCTGGTGTTCTTTCAAGCATGGCTATTCTTTTCTTTTCTAAACGTGCTCTTGCACACATTCATTCTCCATCACATCAGCAGACTAATATTTTTTCTGACATAACCTGTTTTTCTGTGTTGTTCGGGGTTAAAGGGACACTCTTTTCATGACACATGTCCTTTCCCAAGACAAACAAAATGCATGATACAATGAAACAGGGACTGTGATTGTGAAAAAGTGTGTGTTTTTAGGAGTAAAGTTGCTGTGTTATCTGTGTTAACGCCACACTCTGTTCTCACAGACTAAAATATTGATGTTTTCTACACACTGGTAGTCACAACAGGAAGTTGCTTTGCTCTGGTTTTTACACTTGTTGTGTTTTATTATCTGATGTTTATTTCATCTAACATTTTAACATATTACTGTTCATTAAAAATAGTTTGAATAAATGGCTTTGTTCATTGCTGGATGCAGAACTAGTATATCCACCAGTTTATCAAACTTAAGATGTGAACATGAACATTATAGTCATCTCTACATTATTGCTATACATTTTAATGGAAACATGGGATCTTAACCCATGTGCATACAGGCATCTTTCTTTTTGGAAAAGATGCTCTAGCTCAAGCCTGGTGTCACAGTGACAATCTGAAAGTATACAATATGTGTGTGGTGTCAGGGAGAACAGATCGAAAGAA
>CM032813.1:2830000-3075000 GCA_019155185.1 Beaufortia kweichowensis | reverse complement strand
GATCACATCAAATAAGTAGGGCAACTAGTAAACAAACGTAGGCCAAAACAAGATATCTTTTTGGCATCGTTTATCTCATTGAGGTCCATAAACGGTTGTACTGAAAAAGCATGTAGAGAAACTTTCTAGTATTATGCTGTGTTGCTACTTTGGTCAGTATATTTTTAATTCAAGACCATGCGTATTATTAGATCTGTCAATCACATGCCGTGTATGAAGTAACAGTGTAGCTACTGCATCAGTATGTATTGTACAATACGAAGTTCTTTTTGTAATATTTGTGGTTATTATCCAAACGTAGAAAGTTTAGCCTACTTTCTAGGTCCAGTTTGTAGTCTGTTTTGTTTACAACCAGACTGACAAGGTGCAACATGTTTTGTTTACAAGCAGACTGACTTATTTTACTTAAATAATTTTTATTTTAATGTATAAATATTAACATTTTTGCCACCATACGCTAAAGGAATGACTATTTTCAAACAGGTTTCCCACATACCCCTCCCCCATCTGCTATTACTAAGACAAATTAGTTTACTGAAAGCAATGTTTTGCTTGTCGTTACATGACTTACTTGGGATCTTTCCACTGTAAGCTAACACGGCCTAGACAAACTTGGTTTAAAGGTGGATTTGTCTACTCTTTTGGGCTACATGTCAACAAATCGAATTCTAAAAATATATATTTTACACTATTGGTTAAGCCAGGGTTGCTGTGTTGTGCTAGAAGAGATGCTTCAGCTATGCAGAATTCTAGAATGAATGAAGCGCTTTTTCAACACTAAATCGGTTATCGATGATGAAATTGTGATACTGTTTGTGGGGAGAGGCGTCACGCTTCTGATGTCCCTGGTGTGAATTGGCTAGCTGACTAAATGTAGATATCAGTTATACTCATTTTGAATGTGCTCGTGTGCTTTCTTTTAGTGTTGTGAATGTAAGAATGAACTTATTGTTGTATGGGTGTGGAGGAAAAAGTGAGTTTACAAAAAATGATTACAGAAATGGTTACTTGTATTTTCTTAGCTGCAAGCATTATCTGGTAACTTAAACTGCATATTAACAAAGTGTTCATGTATTTTGTTTTAAATTGCTCAAAAACTTTGACCTATTCAATGAAAGATAAATGAACTTGCCCAATTATGAAACTGTAAAAACTCCATCTGATTTTGGGTTTAGGGAGTGGTTTTACTGAGCTAGAATACAATCCCAAGTAATAAATCTTGTCATTTTATCTTGTTCGTCCTCTCTGGCTGTTTACTTTCGTCTATGTTGACTCAGGTTCTACGAAACACAGATGTAACCGTAAGTGGAAGTAGAATTTCAGAAAAGTGACTTCCCCTTTTTCTTTGCCAACTGGTAACACAAGTCATATAACACTCGTTTACTCATAAGGTTTTGCCGATTTTGATTTAAAAACAAACACATCGCAAGTTGTGTTATCCTGTCTCCTTTCTCTATAAATCTATAGGCTTTAAATCGCTCATATTAATAAATAATGTTGTTTTGTCTTACTGTGGAATTAGTCATAGCTGTTCAACCCTGCAGTTGTTCTGCGAGTACAAACCAGTATTCAGATGCTTGATATAAATCATCAAAGTTTAGTCACCGTCAGAAGGTGTTGAATATGAATAAGGAAAGTATTAATTGGTCTGACATTTAAAGCAAGATTTTGGCATTAGTATAGTATCAGTGTTTGGTTCCTCTGGATCAATATTTTTAGCAAGAAATAAACAACCGGTTTGACCTGAAACTAGGACTGTCAATAGTGCAATAATTCACTGTCAATAAAATATTCTTAAACTGTATTAAAGTGCATAGGAAATGCAAATCTGCAATAATTAAATAAAACAACTTGCGTATGTAACAAAATGTTTTGCAACTATCTTTGACCTTTATTATCTGACCTATTTTATACTTCATACTTTGATTTATTAGTTTTTTTGTTAAACATCTCATCTTTTATTTATAAATTACAGAAAAAGAGAAGAAAAAATATAATGTGAAATTTGATAAATGATTTAAAACTGGAAAACATTAGAAATTAGAAATGCAAAATAACGAGGCACATTACAGAATGTGTAGCATGTCTTTAGATGACAGATGATTTTAAATTAAAACAAAATCTGTAGAGGAACGAGTGCTGAATCTTGAAGCGTGTTGGAGTGAGATTTAGTGGTAGTGATTGGGGGAGGGGTGAACTGAAGCTAGTCTTTACTCGTGACTCGTGCATTAGCTGTTCATTTGTCTCTTCCTGCTCTCTGTCAGACAGATGAAACCTCCGTTGCGCCCCTCCTCCACCCGGAGGCGGTTGCATACTTTTGTTGTGTGTGTGACCTGAAGGTCAAGTTCAACATGTAAATCTGCAGCAGTTTAGTGTGCTCTTTCTAGTATAGGGGGCACATGTTGTTTGTTTGAGCAATTGACTGAGGGAAGTGTCTAAGACAAGAATGCTTTAGCAGGAAATATTTTTTAAATGTTGTAAATGTTCCAGTTCAGCTTAAGGTGATGTCTGTGGCAATTGATTTAGTTTAATGTTTGACTGAAGTTAATGATTTGTTTTCGCAAATGCTGTGTGCAATTGTTAATATAAATGTTGTGAAGTTTTGACGCTGACACCTCTAAAAGTGATCTATGAATCAAATCTAAAAATAAGTACATAAATAGGTCATAAATATGCAGTGTGCTTGCCTTGTGTTATGCTCTTCAGAGCTGCTCTGCCAAGTTGTCTGTGGTGTTGCTCAGATAAGCTCAGTTGTTTTTTCCAGATTGTTTCAATGGTGGTGAATGGAAGTGAATGATGCAATGCAAGTTTGCCCGCTTTGACCATTGTCGCCTATGCAACACCTATGTGCTTGTGCTGAATATGATTACGAAAGGCTTTATTGGAATTGGAATGTCCGGTCGACATGACAAAAGTTAAAACCTGCGTTTTCTACAAAGTCAAAATACTTCCACATCTTGCTTGTTTGTTTAGTGGTCATTTCTGAGGCTGCCATTGTTGATACTACGAAAATGCATGCAGGATTTAAATAAAGATATTTTAGCATTTTAGAGCATTTTTTTGCTCTATACACTTCTTTAAAAAAACTTATTATTGTTTTATCAAATGTGTTGTAATAATAGTAATCATCTATTGTTTATAGTTTTGGCTAGTAGCAGCTGTACCGTCTAGTCTAGCACACCTGTGGTTAAAAATAGTGTTTTAGTAGTAAACATTTTGTAGTATTAAGATTGGCATCGTAAATTTTACTGTCAGTATTACAGACTGTCTAAATAGTATTGTGACGACACTTAATAGAGTACTATAACTGTATACTATTTAATGAAGAATTAACCTAGTTTTCTTTTATGCCTTATACGTGGCCTATTAAACTAGCCTAATACGTGGTTTTATTTTGGTAGTTTCCTACTCATGTTGATTGCTACGTGCTGCAAAATTGAATATTTTGCTGCTTCTGCAATGTGACTTCAATCCTATTTGAAAACTAACATTTGCTTTTAAACATTAAGGATGGCATCCAGGAAATGAATATGCTATAAAGTCTGGATCTTTGCCAACAAGATGCAAATCAAAAGGCATTCCTGTTAAATTGGATTGCAACTAAGCACAAGCTAATAGGACTGTGTGAAAGCCTGAAAAGAAACGCTGTATCCTTAGCAGGTTTTATGGGAGGAGGTGCCTGCAAGTGTCTTGTGTATTGACTCACTCCCTTGAGTTTGAAACGCATCGTAGTAAGACTCGGAATGCAGTCTTGTTTTCTTGGCAAAGACCGTGAGGATGGTGGAGGATCATTAGTTGATCGTATCTCGTTTCTAAATGCATGTGTGCGTTGGATTGCAGAGAGGATTTTCAAATGCATTTTGTTGGAAAAGAATTGTATCAAGGTGGTTAATTAATCTCCCTGGTTTAGGGTCAGAGTTATTGATGCGTTTGTCAATCCTCATGAGCCGCATGGATTAGAGAATGAGATATAGTCAAATGCAATCACTACAAAACAGTACCTGGGGAAGGTATTTATTGAAATTTAAAATATCTTGCGTTTGTCTTGTGATGGTTTCTTGGTTTGACAATAACATAGATAAAGCTTTGGAAATTATGTTTTAGTCCAATAAGGTAAAACGCTTAGGTGTTGCTTAAACGGCTCTGTACATCCCACATATGATCCAGTACAACCCCAGCAATTCAGTATCCCATGATCTGTTTTATCAGTAAACATTATGAAGAGAGATTATTTTTTGCACATTGTGTAGATTGTGTTGCATATAACATATTATCTGTCATCTTACATTTTTAAGTGTGAGTTTTTCTATTTTGTTTCCTTCTACCATGTCAGGATGGTTTCATTCAGTAGATTGATTGGTCATGTTGGTTAGACCATTATCTCACAGACAGCCATGTTGTCTAGACCATTTCTCTTGGACTTGCAGATAATATACATTTAACAATTGCAAAGAAGGACCCCGTCACTTACCCTAATTACTTTTGTCCATTAGACCAATGCTCGGACAAAGAAGGCCAGGCTGTATAATAGGGTATTTGCACTCAACATAGGGAATGGGAAACCTCGTCCTACCAAGCTGTGATAGATTGAGATTACGGTATCTGTCTGAGAGTGAAAAGCCAAGCTTTTGCAACAGCACATCATGTGGGATCCGGATGGAGGAGTTATACTTCAGCCAGAGACACGCATGACACCGCAGGTTCAGCATGTTTTAAAGATTCAGGTCAAATGCTTGAATTAATAAGATTGCAAGAAAGTGTGGTTATGTGTGCGATTGTTTTGGAGGCCTGCAAACGATTCAGTCAATAGACTGCGTTTTGTTATGATGGTGGATTGCAGATATGTAGACTATATGGATATGAGATTTGCTCAATGTTTTTGCATTTACTCAGTCAAGAATGTGTACTATCCATTGGAAAGGTCATCTGTCTTGTCTGTCTGATCATCTGTCTATTTTGGCACTAATGATCCAATTTGGGGTTATTGGCCAGTGCCGATGATCTCAAAACTACTGGTCACAAACTATGGCTAAATCTTGTACTCCTTAAAAACATGGGAAACATTTAAATGAATGCAAATCCTTTACCGTTGTGAAGATCAACACCAGATTATGGCACCACAACTGCTCACTTGCAGGCTGTTATTTTCACATGGTTGTTCTCTTTTTTAAGCTTTTAGGTGGAGTAGCTTTACAGACATCGTTTCATGTTAAAACTTTATGTAGGGCAGCTGTATTTCCTCCACTTTCCTGCACCCAACAGATATCAAGACGTGGTCTGGAACTAAAACAATGATATATTATGTTGAGCGTGCTCTGTAAACATAAACTTGATTTGATTTATCTGTTTCCAAGTTCCATCAGCTTCCGCAGGCTAATCCAGATGGCCTACTTCCTTAGTAAACAAGCTATTAATTGCGATGATTTTTGATTTGGGTTACCTGATTAAGATCGATCATGGTTTGTATTTTCCCCATTGTAAATTGCAAGCATGTGCTTGAAAATGGGGACTATGTGCAGACTGGACAGATAAACAATGTTTTTATTGATGAGGCAACCAGTTTCTTTTCAGGTGCACGTTTGTATAAACAGGCTTTACTGAGTGTTATGAATAAACTCAGGTTTTCTAACTTTGTCTGAATCTTTGAGATAGCTGAAAGGCAAAAATGCATAAAATGTGAATAAAAGTTTTATACTAGCATGATTAGTGCTGTACATTGAAATCGCGGTATAGCAGGGTGTGATTATTAAATTACAGTTGTAACATGAATTGAATCTCCAGGTTCACCTTTTCACCCTTTTTATAATTTCGTTCAGTGCTGTATTATAGTAACATTTAAGTTGACTGGTTTCAAAGAAAGAAATGAAAAGTGTAAATGAATAGGTTACCAACTTTAATGTACTCTGATCTTTCTCTTTTTGTATGTGTCAACTTAAGTCCAATATAAAGTGAATCATTTTCCAGTTAAGTCTTTGCGCTACCTGTGAATTGCTGTTTAAATGTGATTTTATGCCTTCATGCCTTGATATCCACATAGTAACAGATTGCCATATGCAATATTTGTCAAAATCACTATGATATTTTTGACTAAATCACACAGTCCTGAATTTATCCAAAACTAGTTTCACATGCAGTTATGTACTGCTACAAACATGCTCTTTGGTCATAGTTTCACACATTGTGTGTGATCAACAGCCGTAATTATGTCCTCGGCTGTCTTTGTGGCTCTTTGTTTGGTTCCGTACGGCCTCTCGATCAGCGTGCCGCCTCGGCTCTTTTTTCTCTGATAAGCAGTTTTATCGCGTTTTGCCTCCACTGACCTTCAACGGTCTCGCACGTCTCTTCTGCAGGTCTCGGATGACCCAATTAAACTCTTTCTCTCATTCCGCACCACCGCTGCTCTCACCGGACTCGACTCCAGACCACTAAAAGGGTGACAGTCAGGGTTCAGGAAAGGGCATCTCTATGGTGAAACTCTGCTGTGCAAGAAAAATATGCCATAATGATAGTCTAGCCAGAAAGTAGGGAGAGATGCTGTCATGTGCTGTTTTAAATACATGGAGGAAGAGGCCTAGATGAAGCACTTTCTTTTTCCATCAACTTTCCAGCAGATGAGAGAGAACCCTTTGTCTAATGTTACCAAGACACTCGTGTTCATCTTGGAGAAAATGTGTTTAAAATTTAGGTTTCATAATGTCAAAAATCATGTGGTGGATAAAAAGGTTTTATTTTCTTTGGAGCACTGCAGGCATTTGTTAATGTTGTTTTTCGGAACTGGATTCAGATTATAAACCGTTTTCCCAGATGCAATTTGCTATTTTTAATTTGCTGATGAGAATCAGAATTAAAGCTGTGCCTTTGACATCTAAATCTCGCAAATATTTTTGTTACAGACTTGTAAAAACAGATGAACTACTAATTATGAAGTGGATGATTTTAAGCATGTAATTATTGGTGTTATTTTGACAAATATCTGCTGTGTAGTGAAGAAGTCATTTAGAAGAAGATTCAAATAGATTAAGGTTATATATTCATGTGGCCAGAATACCTTTTGGTTGTGGACTTACTTCCAGTGCTTCTAAAAATAGTGTCAGACTCTTGTCATTTTAGTGTTCAGGTGAACTTTATACAATCTGTGAAGGGTATGTGGCTGACTTTTACAGCAATGGAGAGCTACAGGTTATTTTTCACAGTCAGGCTTGTTATTGAAGTACGGTAGCAGCGATCACCAAGCTCTTTTTATTATAAAAATATGTTTATAAGGCATCTTATGAATACAATAGTGAATGTGTCATGTTCTGCAAACACAGACTTATAACATGCAGATTTAGATTTGAACGTGAATGGATGTTTACAGTGTAAACAGGAATTGTATTTGGCCTTAAACTGCTTACTGACATAAATTATATTATAATATTGAATTCCAAACATAACTGTGGAGAATTGAACAACAACAATACTGACAGCAATATTTGGCTCAACTAGTGATACCATTTGGGCATTTTGGGGTGGATCTGTTTGTTAGACCAATAGAACATGAAGGGAAACATGTTTGGAAAACAATTATTTCCAAAACAAAAACTCACTTTACTTTCCTTCGTAGCATTTCTACAAGTAACAGTGTGTTTTTTCTTTTACTGCCAGATTGTAAAGACTTCTCATCTGCTAAAGGTTCACATTGGAGCAAGACCTGATCACATGGTAAGCCACATTGTTCATTCCTGCACTGCAACTGTTTGTTTTGTGGTCTTAGGGGTCTTGGACCATTCCACAGCTGTAATTATTTCACTGGATCCCGGAAGTGTCAGTCTGGGTTAAACCTGACCTGACCATTTGCTTGTTTTTGTTATCGCTTCAAAAGTGTTTTTAACAAAGTTTAGAGCTTGGCATGCACTGTTAGAGGACAAATTATGTATGCAAATTCATGTGTTCTTGTGAATTGAGTGTCTGCCATCAAAGGGACAAAGGTTTTGACTTCCTTTTTTATGACCTGAAATTACCAGTTATTTATTCTAGTAGTGACAGTGCATCCTGTTGGTCAGGGCCACTTCACAGATCCCCCAAAGGCCCCCTAAGCTCTTCACAAGTGCTCTAGCTCAGTGTGAAATGCCTTTTCTCAGCATAACTTCTCTCCAGCAGGGTATATTGTTTCAAGGATCAAAATGTTTGAGTTTAAGCACTTTCAAAACCACACACCATTCAGAACTGAAGTAGGACGACTTTAGTCATTCAATGTCACCGCTTTTCTATAGCGTTTGGCTATAGCAGTTCCAGATGTGGGATTGTATATTTTGTTGGTTGCTTTTGAAATCACTAAATTCTATATATAATTCTGAAAAGCCATTAAATGCTATTTTCAATCCTTTTGTCAGGCTTTCTTGAGTGTTGCCATAGAAACAGTGAATATGGATCGGGTAGTCTTGAGGCGAAGATTTGTTTGCCTGTTGACTGGCAGAGAATGATGGAAAACAGAGGTCTAAAACCATTTAACTCCTGTATTTGTTACATACGTTTTACAATGTGACTGGCCAAAACCCATACAGATTGAGGGTTGTGTATGTAATTTTTTTTTCAGCTATTCACATCGATGTAGCCATTTTTGGAAATATTCACCATGTGGGTCTCATGAAACTCTTGTTTATTTGAATTCATCTGAAATTGATGAAAGCCAATTTTGAGCTGTTATGCTTTCAAAGTAAAGATACGCATCTGTTCTGAATTGTGAAGGTGCAGTGTAGAATTGGAGCCAGACGAGTTTGCTTTGGTGTAGACTATATCCATCATGTAATCTATGTCCACAATATCAGGACCTGAGCGGTATAGCAGTATTGAATTTCCATGTTTTGGCTTTGGGCAAAATGTTCTCTGCCTAGTAACTGCACCAACTTTTAGAAAACAAAGCCAGGCTTATCTTTGTCTGGGCTGTTTTTACAAGATCAGTCTTTCAGAGATTTGAGAATGAAAGGGCACATAGTCAACACTTGCAACAACAGTATATAGTCTCATAGTCTGTAACAATATAGTCTCACTCCTTTTTGTTATGTGAAACCTGTAAATGGTATTAAGTGACATTTACTGGTAAACAAATGAATAAACCTGATCTAAAACCTACTAGCTCATTGTTTACTGCTGCCTTCTCGTAAATCATCTTAAAACCTTTTTGGACCTTGACTGATTGGGACCTTGTTTCAGAAAGCTTTTGCTCACCTCCAAAGCTCAGTCCCTGATTCATAGATGCTATCACCTTCCCAGATTGTTTAGCATTAACGTCAAGGTAACCGCCTTTAAGTGATGAATATGCAAAACGCAACCTTTGTACCCGAGCTAGCGCGGCTCCATCTAAATCACACATGATTACGGTCTTTATCCGCCTGCTTCCTGTCTGATGTAAGATCCTCGGAACAATAGAGAAGGTGTTTGGCTTATCAAGCAGGTGCATCAACAGTTGTTAACGAACATC
This sequence comes from Beaufortia kweichowensis, assembly GCA_019155185.1. Taxonomy (NCBI): domain Eukaryota; kingdom Metazoa; phylum Chordata; class Actinopteri; order Cypriniformes; family Gastromyzontidae; genus Beaufortia; species Beaufortia kweichowensis. Next base: position 3,065,540 of record CM032813.1, on the reverse strand, counting down.
CCTCTATGTTGCCTTACTGCTGGCGATGGGGGAAGGGAAGTATCTGTCGTGGCCTCCATCTTTCCTTACGAGAGACTGAAAGAGCCTCTGATAGCCCACAGAACTGGCACAGCCGAGCTCACAGTGGTGTGTAGGTGGATAGACAAACTGCTCTTTGAAGGAAATGGTGACATCTGTTTCCTTTTAGCTAGTTTATTGTGAAGATTGACAAAAATGATTTGTGTACTCAAGTATGTGGAGTTCCAATTTTGGTGGCAGACTTTCTTAAGAAAGGTTTTTTTGTTTAGAACGTTATGAGAACGTTACCCACATTGAAAAATAACATACTGTTTGTCAAGCGTATACATTTAATTTTGTATTGATTACATTTATTAGATGAAAACGGGTTGTTTTATATCAAGGCCTGTTGGTTGCAAGTGGACCCTGGTTTTGCATATTAGATAAAGTTAATCAACTTTGCAATTGTTGATTTAAACAAAAGTCTTGATGTGAAGGCTTAATGTAAGAAGGTAAAGGCTTACCTGAGCTAAACCCGCTCTCATCCTGTTCCAATACTGATTTTATGTTGCCATGGTGATCTGTTTCACTTGAAGGCGAAGTTAATAGTGTGACATTCCTAGATGTGTGATATTCCTAAATTAATGCATAAATTGGCATGATAACTTGCCGTAATCTTCTCTTAACATCAGCCTGATAGTGTTGTTTTGTGTGGTGGGATGCCATTATCAATAAGGTTGCAACCTAAAGCCAAAAACGAGTACACGGATGCAAAAATGCATTTCAAGCATGTGGTCCTGTTGAACATACTAGTGTTTTACTGATGGTTAATAGCACTTTAAAATTTATAAACCATTTATTTTTATTCTTATATTTATTTATCATTATGATCATATTTTGATTTAATATGATAATATAATAATAATGATATATTTTTAGGTAACCAGCTATTTATCTATCACCTCTGAGGTTTAAAAGAGGTTTCTTGCAACAAGATGTGTTTCTAAATTGCCTTTATTCATGAAAGTTGTGTTTTATTGTTAAAATACTTTTCTTGTTATTGTTATTTGTTTAGAGACAACTATACAGATCTTTTGTAGTTACTAGTTAAGTTCTTAGTGTGTTTGTGTTAAAAACATGACTTAAGAAGACTTATGAAGCTTCATTTGACAGAAGTTTAAAGCAGAATAAAAAAGTATCATCTATGGATTTTCACATTGTGTGCAAATTGGCAATGCACTTTTGGTGACTGCTAATCAAACTAATAGAGTAGATTTCCAAGTTGGTTTTTAACCAGTCTTCGCCCTCCCCTTGCCCTCGTTCAGACTTACTTTGGCCCAACATCGTAATGACACCTGCTACTTCGCTTAGCAAATTCAGGCCAATAATCTGAGCTAATTGGAACGTGCGGCATGCTAAAAAACAGAGAGATACAGCAGGTGCAATAGCACAAAGAAGTCTTAGAGACCCAGGAGACATGGACTTAGAGCTAGTTGCATGACGGAAGTAGTTTCCACCCTTTCAGAATGTCTCACTTCAACCATAACCTTTCCAGACAAGATGCCACTGAAACCCGCCAAAAGCTGTTACTTAACAGCCACGTCAGTACATGCGTTTCAATTCTTGCCTGTGAAATTGAACACAAACGTTACGGCACATTTACAGTTAGCAGCAGATCACAGTGATTCATGAATATAAAAAATAATTCCGGACCAAGGTTTAATCTGTGCTGGGAATGCTGCCCTGAATGATTTGTTGTTTTAACTTTCAGGCTTGATTTAACTCATGGTATATGCCAGGGCAAGTTTTTAACGTAGGACCATATTTTAGACACCATGTTTTGGCGATGTGACAACAGGGTTTGTTGATGAGGAGATGGAACTTAGCATAAATCGCTCACTACTTTGTTTTTCTATACAAGGTGAAACATTCAACAAAGCAATAAACTCAGAGTTTTTGTAGCCGATTATACTTTAAATAAAATTTCATAACATCACAATTGTTTTTGCAATTTTATAAATAATTTATTTGCAGTGTTTTGCCAATCACAACGCTAAACAATGATGTACGTAGTTGCTGTAAAAGCTGTAAACAACCTAGTACCCAACAATGTGGACAGGTTGTGCGTCAATTTTACATGAAGGTAAAAACCTGTTTTGACTCTGTATGTTAAAGGGGTATAGGTGTGCCCTGATCTTAAAACTGCCAATGCGCGTATATCATCACCATTTTAGATGGACGAAAATGTCTTCTCCTACAACGCAGTTAAACTTTTAATCTGGCTGGTGTTTATAAACACAGTATTCTGTTTTTATTGTGCTTTTCATTAAATATAAAGACCAAGTGGTATAATGACTGTATGATTATTGAATGAATGGGACTTTTTTTTTTAAAGCTTTGCAAGACATTTAATTAAAGGAAAATTATGTCATATGCAATGTCTCATGGCAGTGAATGTTCACTGCTGAGTTTTTGTCATAGTTTATGCTTCCACGTTAACAGTGTAAGTTAAACATTGCTTAATTTGATCTCATAGTAGATTCATTGTTTTTTACTTCAAGATTGTTTTGCTCAAAGACAGATTGACTGTCACCCAGCTAAAAAATTCAAACCTATCTTTTCCTACAAAGTCCACAAACACGCATTTACTGACCTCATAGGACTTGGTTAAATTTCAGGTGTATTGCAGGTGAATTTTTTTTTAAGTCCAGATGCTAGACAAATGTTGCTTCATTGACCTTTTTTGTAATGTTATTGCAGGTGCTGAGACACTTGGGTTGGATCCTTAAAAAGCGTTTGCCTTGCGGAAATAGAGCTGATAGTGTGGTGAGTATAAATGCACATTGGTGCTAAGATGGCTTCTTTTTCTATCCTAAGGAGAATGGAAAACACTATATTTAGCAGGGCTCTGTTTTTGACATGGAGAAGGTGCAGCTGTTTCAGAAAGCGTTTAGAACAGAAAAATTCAGGACGGGCTGTTCTGTGCAGTAGCATTCACATCTCTTCTAGTTTGTTGTTTTATTTTCACACCTTGTTATGAAATGCCCAGTGACATTTCTTCAAGATGGTTTCCTCAATGTGAAACGAGATGGACAGATTCATAGTACTTGTTTTTTTTAGAGGGAAGGCAGTTTGACGTGCAGGGAATCCTGAAAGTACTCTTGTCTAAATGATGTAGAGGGAGGCAGTATGGCTATTTCTCAGCATGAAGTCAATTGAAATATATCAAATATATTTTCTATGGTATGTCACACGTGCAAAGCTAATATATTTTTAAGTGAACATTTAATTTGAGGGTTGTGCATTGGACAAGAAGTGCAGCGTCTTTAAAAACTGAACCCATTGTTTTCTATGACTGTGCACACCGGTGGTGCCATTTGGTCTGTCCGCACCTTAAGTCTGTATTGTTGTTTAGGTTTGTCAAAGGTCGTAACCTAGCCTAGTTCATCTTCATTAGCAGTACATAAAATGTATACAAACAATTTGTACAGTCAACATTCATTACAAGTTGGCTTGAAATGGATGTGATGATGTTTTTGTTCCCAATTTTGATGTTTAGCCAAGTAAAAAGGTTACTGCAACTGGAAAAAAATAGGTGAAACTTGAGTTTGAAAGTTGTTTTTTGTATGGATTGTTGTAAGTTTGAAGCCTGGCCATTGGACTGCAATTTAATCCCGGCTTTGTGCCGAGACATGTTGTCTTGAAGAAGTAGGTGAAGTATTTTTTTAAGGCACATGAATTTAAAACAATTATAACATGCATGGATAAATCCTTAACAATAAAAACGTTTGATTAAAAAAAAAGTGTTGCTCGCTGCATAAAACCTTCAGCAAATCACAGAACTGGATGATGCCCAGGATTTAAACAGTGTACTTTTTATAACGGGCCAAAGTTGTACATTTATTCCAAGTTGTCTTTATTGGTCACTGTTGCAATTTAAAAACAAACAAAAGCTCCTTACAGCAATTGCTAATGCACTCAAAAGGGAACAATCAAAGAGTTTGTCTACTGGAGCTCTTCTATCCATAGTAACTGATTTTGGCAGGTGGTGATATGATGTAACCCTTCTCTTTGTAGCTCCACTGAGATCATGTTCCCGCAGACCTTTAGGCAGGACCTAACCCGCTTGCATTAGGCTAGACGAGAAACAGCCCATCCTTAGAGTCTGCGTTTTTAAAATAAAAACAGCACAATTCTCAACCAGCAGGAGCATCAGGCCAAAGGGGGGATACCTTTGTTGTGTAGTTCCTCCATCACTGCAGATAACAACTCGCCCCGGTTAACAGAGTCTCAGCAGACCTTGAATATGTTACTCATTAGTCATTTCTGCTCTCTGAGTTGTGTTATAGAGAATTCCTGGAAACTGCTTCAGTGCACTCGTTTCACCTGCAGATGATGAACTGGCATATTTGTGATAAAAGCTCACTGGGGGTGGTAAAAACCCATTTTCTATTGATTATTGGTTTACTTTGAGCTCTAGTGTTGATGACAATCATTTATTTGCTAAGGGAGTTATTACTTACTCTTCTGTCTGGAATATTTATTAAACATGTATTATTTTGTATGAGGAAAAACCTGTTTAAAGACCATATTAGACTATTTCATTTTTGTATGCACACTATTTTTGATATATTTATTATAATTTTTGCATTAAATATGGCCCAGTACAAGATGTAAAAGATATAAGCTATGAGGTTCAATATCACATTCCTTTATTGTTGCACACAATTTATCCTTTATTATTTACATTTTTACCTAATTTTTGTGGAATTTAGTGATTCATATTATAAAATTCAGTTTCGAGCTTCAGCTGGCTTACTCACCGTTTACCTCTATAGCTGCAGGTAATCAGACCACATTCAGTGTCATTCCTAACAGAGGTAAATGATTTCATTAAACATCCCCAGCACGTTTGGGTTTCTGTGTTTCTGGTTAATAATTGAACTTCCCAAATTTTTTTAAATGATGTATTTTTTTTGTCAGATGTTTTTATCCAAAGCAAACATAACGGGGCATTCAGCCATACATGTAAGCAGAATGTGCATTCCCTGGAAATCCAGCCCCATGACCTTGGCATTGCTAGCGCCATGCTCCACCAGGTGAGCTACAGGAATACTACAGCTGTTGGCCAATCCCTTCGGTCCTCCAGGAATCCTGGCAGTTTAGATGTTGTCCTCATGTTACTTCTCATGCCTCCCATTCTTGTTGCTCTCTGTCAAGTCCTGAGTGGAGCAATCTGGCGCCTCCTCCCAAGCTGTCCTCCACCTGTGCACCAAAGATAAAAATCTGTGATGCGTGAGTGAGAAAGGGAGTCAACATTTCATTTCACAAATGCTGTGAAAGCCACCTCAGACAGAGAAGTGACAGCCATTCTCACCCAGCAGCAATGTCAAAACATATTCAGATAACCTTGCCTGCTTCTGTAATGACCCACTGTTACACCACCCACAGACCTTGCTGCTAGGTGGTTCAAAGTTAGCCGGTGGTGTGACTGTGTTTAAAACTGAAGTGTGATTTTTACATAACTAGCTCCAGCAGTGAAATTGCAAGAATGATTTGGGCTTTGGCTGGCTGCTTGGTATTTTAAAGCAAACAGAGCAATGTTTTGATTGATCAAATTTCCTAATCATGTATTTTCAACAAAGACATAAAAAACATTATACAAAAATTTTCCATTTTTACATGGAAAATGTTTTATTGTGTCAGCGTTTTATCAGCTATCTTTCAACATGTTAATATTCTGATGTATACTAATTTCAAGGATTGTTGATATTTCCAGTCAGACGTGCACATTCTGCTAAACATGCTTTTGCCAAGTCAACGTTTGTCCTTTCAGAGAAGTTGCCGAATGACTTTGATCTAACTTTTGCTGGAGCCAAAACAAGAAATGCGCTTTAATGATCCCACTGTGCCAAGGGTTGTGTGTTTTATGGGAGACAGGTTAGCGGGGAGTGCTATCAGTGGCTCAGTTGAATGTTCTTGAGTAGAGCGTTTTGGGAATTGCTTCTAGAAAGATATTAAAAAGAATAGTTTCTGTTTGTAACAACTTTATGATATCTAAAATTGGAATTTGGCAAAAGTAGAGTATCATCTTCACATAGATTATAAATACTATTTGCTTTTGGTTAGCAATTATTTAATTATTTAAAGCAAAAGGTTCAGCATCCCGGAGAAAAGAAGTGTTTTAGTGCATTTTTTTTTTTTAGAGCTTAAGAAATAAAATTTCTGGTACATTTGATATCATGTTTAATTTTTTTGGTTAGGAATATATACATTTTTTATTATGACCTTCGCAAGCCATTTTAAAGATGTCTTTCTCCATTCAAGCACATAGGTTCTCATATAATAGAAATTGCAAATACGACTGCATAGTCCCTTAAAGAGACTTTGAAAATTCATGAACGAATATAGAAAACTGAATTTGTCAAACCAGTTCATGTCACCTTTTAAAGAAGGCAGCGTTTGTGTATGTAGCAAAAAGTGACATAAATAGATCACCATGGCAACTTATAATGCATGATATTAATCATTTATGATAATGAAAGGACTGTAATGGCAGATCAATGTACAGAGTAGTGGTTAAAATATTCTCATAAAAGCGCAGTACTGCAAGGCTTCAGGCAGATGTACTTGTTTGACTACAGGCTTTGCAATCTATTGACCCGCTTTTAGCACATACCGCAAAAGAGGAAGAGCAGGGAGATCCATTTATGCCACTAATGTGTCATATTTCCCTCACCGTGCCATGTTTGGACAGACGCTGATGGATTCAGGTCCCAAAGTAGGCCAGGCAGGGTGACTCGTTAATCACGCCGGTCTGGTTAGATTCCATTTTTCTGTCCTTTCAGAGAGTAGGTTACATCAGAAGAGTTTAGGCCAGCGTCTTAATCGCTCATGACAGGGTTGCTAGTGTGCACTACTCAATAAGCAGCGGCCATTGTTCCTGCCCGATTGATTGGGATGCTTTGCCTTTGAACTCGACCTGACTGTTAGATGCTGATGTGAGCCATATGCTGTTTTTTCTAAGAGCGGCTGGTGAAAATGGTGTCGACACAATTGGCCTAAAAAGAGGAGAAAAAATGGCACCATTGTCTGCTTTCGGGGTGGTGGTAGCACATCTGCTTTGCTGCTAATCTGTGATCTATTATAAGGTTACTTTGTACTGTTATGTGCATTAGTCAAGTGTTTTATTCTGTAGACATTATGTTAGGAGTAGGGTTTGGGATGCCAAAATGGGATGATCAGTTCACTTTGAATTTAAGCCTTTTTCTTAACGTCAAATTAAATGTGCCATGCATTGTGCGAATTGAGTTTAAAAGTTGGAACCAAGCCGCCGGTGTCTCTTGAAAAGCAGGTCAGACGTAATCACCCATAATTCACTGGACTCTCAAGAACGATTTTAAAGGCTTATGCTTTGGTGACACTTTCTCTTGAATGTAATTGGTGGAAGAGGAGCGCAGACTGTGAAGAGTTTCTTGAGGAATTTGCACCCAACGGTCAATGTTACACAAGAACATAAACTCTCCAGGCGACACACTGTTCACTGAGGCCCTCAGAGCTTTTAGGGGATCAAGTTCAATGTTGTCAAGGGAGTTGTGTGAAAAGCTTAGAGTACCACTACCAAATGCACACGCAAAGGTGTGTGTTTATTCTTTTAAACGTTAAAATAACATTTCTTCCAGGTAAATATACAGATGTTACTATTAGTAAGCGAACTAAGTAAACACTAAACAAACGTTTAGAGCGGGACTACAAGTTTTGGGAAAGTTTACATGTAAGATGCAGAGTTTGGCACTTTTTATCATTTGCTGTTGTTGGGAGGATTCATATGGCATTTTCGTGTTAAAATCTTCTAGATTTTATTAGCAGATGTAAATAGTGTGATAGTGTCTCACACATGCAAGTGAACACAGACGGAGTGAGACAGAAATTTATGCTCGGCATGTTTTGTCAGTTTATGTAAGAGAGACTGATGTAAGAAAATTATATAATAAGACGAACATCCTCAATCCATAATATTAGGAGTGAGGTCTAATATTCCCCGTCTGTCATCATATCTGTTTAATTTAACCTGTTAACCATAACCGTTCCTCAGGAGGAACACCTATGTTATTTCCCTATTATCTTTAATATTTCATTGTTGAATTATATACTAATCATGACAAACTAAAAATTGATGGAAAGGTATTATCAGGTTAAAATATCTTTTTAAAGTTGGTTGTAAACCAAACATTTAAAGATGTTTACAGCTAATTTATTTTTAATGTATAAAATTTTTGGTCCTTGGAGTGTTTTGCTGAGAAAAGCGCTCTTTAAAATTCCTCTAAAATGCTCCAGAACATCTAGTGCAGAACACGTGTATTATTCCACGTTTTAAATAAGAAAGAAATGTGAAGATGTTTCAAGCTCATAGCAATTTATAGTTTTGGGACGGATGTTTTTTTTTCTTATTTCTTTTTCTCACATGCTGCCGTTTTATTTATATAAAAGAGTCAGTATGTTCACAAATGGTAAAGCTGAATTAGTGTAGTTTCTACTGCTACTTTGATTAACTGTACTAAGAAGTACAATGCCAGTTGTGGGGTGAGTAAATAATGACTGCATTTTATTTTATCACCTTATAAACACCTGTAGAAAAAAATCTTTTAAAAATTAAATGAATAGGCGCATCTAGCATAAGCCCTCGGGATAATGAAAGGCTGTGTCAGGTAATGCTAATGCTCTGCTTTTACACCTCTCTCGTGGCTGTCTTGTCACAGCTTGTTTGAAGCTTCTTCTGTCAGTGTTATTCACTGCCATTACAGTCAGGGTACAAATAAGGATTCACAGATTAAGTGTATGAGACAGGAGAGTTTTCTCACGGTCTTCCTCTGTGAAACTGACAGTCACCAGAGGCCAGAAGAGACGGTCAGGGACGACTTTCTCATTTCTTTCTCCTCTTCAGTAACCAAATGTGTATCGGTTGTAAAAATTGTCTGTGCAACATTACATTTACGTTGTGCTAATGGATCTACTAATTGTTTGGCTCTTAGCATACCAATGATTTCAGCCCTAGCAGTCTATTACTTTTATAGCTGGTATACAAATCCTCAGCTTTACAGATTTCCCTCTCTGGCCTTTAATCAAATATATTTCCTAATGTCAAATTTGCATATATCTGCTTCGCCCTTCATCTGTCCGTAACCCAATAGCTGTCCGTTACACCTTTCACCAAAACGGTTAAATAGTGTTTCCTCTCAAACTCTGCCTTAAATAATACAGTACAAACTCCCTCACCCTTAGATCATGTTTTACTGTTACACAACCCACGCTGCCTTTGATTACACAATAAAGATTAAACTACACACTAAGCATCTTCCAGCACGCCAAAATCCAGGGCGAGGACACATCGGGGATATTTGCATTCCCGAGGACGATTTACGAGGCGCGGCTGGCGATGTATCTCGCGGAGGTCTCCGTTTGCCGTGACCCGTTTCGTTTAAAGCTTTTTCTGTGTCACATCTAGCAGGGAATTTCCCCACACATGGTTTCATTACTTGAACTAATGTTGCCGACTGTAAATGCCTGGAGTTCCCTGCTCTGCTTTATAGACTAGGTGGTCCTAAAGAACACGGCTGATTTATTGGAAGGTAACAGTCCTCTTCTCTATTGATTTAGTCGCTCAATACTATAGATGTGCGCTCTGCACTGTTGCAGGGATTTAATTTGGCTATGCTGTTAGATAAAACGCATCGATTCGGTGGCACCGTTCTGCCTGATTTGATTGGGCGTCTCTGTATCTTTCTTATCTGATTGGCCTTGACACTGTGCCTTTTGATGATGTCCCTATTTGCATACTTTTGCATGCCTTATGAAGGGAACGCAAGACGGACTACTCCCATCTTTGAGAAATTTAGCCAGCTAATTGAGCGTTTGTCGGCAGTCTAATGTTACTGAGAATCAAGCTGTAGTTAAGTGAGAAAAGCACATTGGTGTTGCATCAACAGCCTCTAGAAATAGATCAAAACCTCACCGCTCAAAACAGACCATGAAACAGAATCTCCAGCAGTCAGATTGTTGCAAACAGACCACATACTATGACTCCAAACAGCAATTTATTTTATTCTGCGACGGTGTTTTCCAACTCACTTCTCTGTGTGAATGAGGAACGTTGATGTGATGTGAAATGTCTGACACTGGGCTGTGGGGAAATGGGTCACTTTTCAGAATTAGCTCACTTGTAATTTCGATGTGGAACTGAAAATATGGTTTGCAACAGTCTGTTACTTCTCTGGAAGTAGTCCAATGCTGAGCGAATGTTTTGATATTCTGGACTTACAGGTGAAGTCTTATGGCATTATGGATGTGAAATATACATTTCAGAGAGTGAATTTTATTACCAATTTCACAGATCATTGACGTCCCTGATATTGAAATACACGGCATACTTAAGATTACAATAGTTATTGTTATTTCTTTGTAAACAATCTATATTTTTAAAACTGTGTTGCAAAATGTAGGTCAGGTACAATTTTCAATATAATTTATTTTTTAAAAAAGTGTGAAGGGACATTTTATCAAATCCATAAACACAAAATGTCAATCTGTCAAACTCTTGTACACAGAAAGTAGCCCTCGTGTAAACATTTTTGGTAGGAGATGCCATGCTTTAGAGTTTTGATGCAACAGCTCCACCACAGTGCACTGGTAACATTTGGTATTACAACTTGTTATTCTGCCATGCAGGGGCAGTGAAGCCCTTGGTAACCTCTGGCAGCATAGTACACACTCGGGTTTCTGCTGACAAAGAGAGCTTTTACCCCCTTATTAGACTGTAACTAAGACTTGTTGTACACTAGATGGCTCTCTCAGGTCCCCCGAGTACAGAGCAGAAAGCCTTTCAATATAATAACTCTTCCATTGTTGTCATCTAGTGTCATTCTGTGAAAGCACTTTCTGATATGATTTTCTTCTCTTTTCTTCCAGGCTTGTGTCCTGTTTGCAGACCTCATGGTGTAAGCAAGTGTGAAGATGAGTATTAGCAGCGATGAGGTCAACTTCCTGGTGTATAGATACCTGCAGGAGTCAGGTAGGCGATTCTTACCCAAGCTTGTATTGTTGCTCATTCATAATTATATAACATCCACATCAAGGCCTTTTTAATGGGATATAATCTGAATTCTTGATTATACTAGATATTCACAATTCTGCTGTTGTTTAAAAAAGCTCCCACGAAACCATCTCTGTAATTAAGAGATGGAGAGAAAGTTGATCCCAGCAAACATCACATTAAAGTGTTTATCATTCCCTCTGGCAGGGTTTTCCCACTCGGCCTTCACATTCGGCATCGAGAGCCACATCAGTCAGTCCAACATCAACGGCGCCCTAGTGCCCCCTGCTGCACTGATCTCCATCATCCAGAAGGGTCTGCAGTATGTAGAAGCTGAAGTCAGCATCAATGAGGTGACAACAGGACACAGATCACTCACATACACGGCAAACAAAAAATTCACTGCGATCTGGAATACTTGATTCTGATTGGCCAGAGGTGACATTCAAAAGGGATGTTATTCTACGATAACAACTAATAATACTGTAACTATAATGTAAATAATAACACGGCGCATCAGGGTACTGTGAGACAACTTGACCTTGAACATAATTTACTTTTAAGTAAATTAAATAGAACTAATAACATATACAAGATTATATTACAAATTATTAATCCAAATTGCATGTTCCTTGGCTGACAGTAGTGTCTGAAGCCAAAAGAAAACATTTTGTATTCGTTATGTTCATTCATTTACTTAAGATGCAATCTGTGTAATTACAGAATAAATTTTAAGTTTATTTGTAAATTGTAAAAGTTATTGTTAACTAACACGTTGACTCCTTTCCATAGGACGGCACGCTGTTCGACGGGCGGCCGATCGAGTCTCTGTCATTGATCGACGCCGTGATGCCCGATGTTGTACAGACCCGGCAGCAGGCGTACCGAGACAAACTGGCCCAGCAGCAGGCCGCCGCCGCGCCCTCTGCCACCAGCGCCAACATTCAGGGTAACGCCAAAAACGGAGAGAACACCGCAAACGGAGAGGAGAACGGTGCTCACGCCTTACCTAGTGAGTTTAGAATACAGACGTCTCTGGATGAATCTGGAACAGTTAGTGAGTGCGAGTCCTCACGGCTCTCCGTCTGTGCAGATAACCACGCAGATATGATGGAGGTGGATGTAGACGTGGAGATCCCTCAGAATAAAGCCATGGTGCTGAGAGGTCACGAGTCAGAGGTCTTCATCTGCGCCTGGAACCCCGTCAGTGATCTGCTGGCTTCGGGGTCAGTTACTCTCTGCTTACCCATTACTTTTGGTTTAGTTTCTTGTGTAAATTTTGGATAATATAGTTTTAGACGTATTTGTAAAATCATCGTTGTTACAGTTAGTGATACTAATACTATCCTGTGGCTCAATGTCCCTGTCTTTCATTGACTCATTTGAGCCCTTCATCACAGCTGAGTGATAAGTACACAGAGAGAAATCAATGGGTGTATTTAATTCACTCCCGCTGGCTCTCCACAGGTCAGGGGATTCCACGGCACGGATCTGGAATCTGAGCGAGAACAGCAGCAGCTCCTCCACGCAGCTCGTCCTCAGGCACTGCATACGGGAAGGCGGCCAAGACGTACCCAGCAACAAAGACGTCACATCGCTTGACTGGAATGTGAGTTCTGCTCACACATGACTTCCTGTTCTGCATCCCTGCCAGTTCTGGGACTGACATTTCCTGTTATCTGTTTGTGTTTGTCAGAGTGAAGGTACACTATTAGCCACAGGCTCTTATGACGGCTTCGCAAGAATATGGACAAAAGATGGTAAGTGAACAGGTTTTTTAACTTTTGCTGTGACGTGCCTTCCTTTCCATCATCTTTGCAGTCTTCTAATTGTGTTTAATCACAGGTAATCTGGCCAGTACGCTGGGTCAACATAAAGGTCCAATATTTGCATTAAAATGGAACAAAAAAGGAAACTTCATCCTCAGCGCTGGTGTTGATAAGGTGAGTGACTGAATGTGCACTATCATTCTTTTCAATTTATTTGTCATTTTTGCTTTTATCAAACAGAAATCTGATTTAGGTTTTAGGAATGTTTTTTTCCATACGGTCTTTTTTAGTTTGTTTAAACAGTAGCAGCTAGTATCTTGTGCATCTGAAATATGTCAGAGTAATTACTTCCTAATGTTATGTTCAAACTGTGGCTACTTACTTAGTCAGGCTTCAGTTTTGTTATTTTTGCTGTTAGGACTATAGACTAAATATTTACAGGTCAGATATGCCAAAATATATGCCAGGAAAAATTTGATATTTGCTATCTGATTAAAGTCATGAGTTCAGATGACTCAAATATTTTTTTTTTTTTTTTAGACAACAATCATTTGGGACGCTCACACAGGAGAGGCCAAACAACAGTTCCCCTTTCATTCAGGTTTACACATATTTCTCTTATTCTCATTAATATTCCAAACAAGACTGTATTGATTATATAATGTGGGATCTCTGGCATCAGCATCTCCTCTAACCATTGTGCATGTCCTAAATGTATGAATAATTGTCTGTACAGCACCTGCTCTGGATGTGGACTGGCAGAGCAACAACACGTTCGCCTCCTGTAGTACAGACATGTGCATCCACGTGTGCAAACTGGGCCAGGACCGGCCCATCAAGACATTCCAAGGACACACAGTAAGAACAGTCTGCTCACCCCACCTTCCTGCTGTTTCCTACAACTCCAGTCTGCCAAAGAGATGAACATCATCAAACTACTCTCTCTCTCTCTCTCCTCTCCAGAATGAAGTTAATGCAATCAAATGGGACCCGACCGGGAACCTGCTGGCGTCGTGTTCTGATGACATGACTCTGAAGGTAAAGCTCTGTCTGATCTGTCAGTGGGATGATGCGTCCACGCTGACTGCGCAGTGATGAAATGTCTCAGAAGTTCTGTTGCGGTGGTCTAAGATGTCGTTTCATCTGATCTTGTAGATCTGGAGTATGAAACAGGACACTTGCGTTCACGATTTACAAGCTCACAGCAAAGAAATCTACACTATCAAATGGAGCCCCACAGGTCCAGGAACCAACAACCCCAACGCCAATCTAATGCTGGCCAGGTAGTCATAGCACCATCTGCAATAAACAAAGATGTTAGCACCCCCTTGTGTTAGCTAGAAATACAACTTGTCTCAAGAACTTGTTTTAAATTTCCCTATATTCAAATTTCACTTTCCCATCTAGAATATTTCACGTGCATATAACGGTGTTCTTTAACAAAAAAAGTGCCATATTAAAATTAAAACTCAACTAAAGTCTCTTTTCCGACACCTCCAGTGCTTCCTTCGATTCCACTGTTCGGCTTTGGGACGTAGATCGAGGCATCTGCATCCACACACTAACCAAACACCAGGAGCCCGTGTACAGCGTGGCCTTTAGCCCTGACGGACGCCATCTAGCCAGCGGCTCGTTCGACAAATGTGTCCATATCTGGAACACGCAGGTAAGACTCGTACAATTGCTGGTCTCTTTGTGCAAGGCAACAGCTCAGTAATAATCCTTGATGATGCAGATGGTATTAATGCTCACGTGACCTGTGATTTGGCTCAATATCACTTTCTGACTCCACTAAGTTTGTGATACTAAATATAAAACCTTATTATTGTTCTCATTTCTACAGACTGGTGCTTTAGTCCATAGCTACAGGGGAACAGGGGGCATTTTTGAAGTTTGCTGGAACGCAGCAGGAGACAAAGTAGGAGCAAGTGCATCGGACGGCTCTGTAAGTTCAAGTTTTTTTTGTTTTTTTCTTAAATAAAATTGATATAACCACAATATAAGTAAATGTTTATGCAAGTAGTTATTTTCACTTACAAAACATTTCCAGTTCTCAATCTTATTTCACGTAGCAACATAAACACGCATCACAGTCGGTCAGGGACTTTTTTTTACCAGTTGCATTAATACATATTTTTGTTTTATAAAAGCAATAAGGTACTCAAGGCAAGTTCCGTAGCTCATTGCTTACATACATGAAACCAAACACCAATACTGAAATACTGCTGATTTTTGATAAGATTTGAAAACGTGTGTATATATAAATTTTTATGCCACAAAAAACACATTATGATGTTTTTCCAGGTTTGTGTATTAGATCTGCGGAAATAGCGCTGCTTGCTGGAAGCCATGGACCGACTATGAATGTGTACATAGCCAAAATGACTGTCCCTGACCCTCAAACTGCTACAGTCCCTAGTGAACCATGGCCAGCCACTACAGACAAACAAAAACAAGCACCCCAACAGGCCGAGCAAGCGGAGAGGATGCGATTCCAACCAGAGACATTCAAATGACTTTTGTAAGTGACACAAGTGGAAAAACAATATAACAAAGGAAGAATGACAACAGGACTGGTATATGTACCAAATTTGGAAGATATTTTACTATTTGTTCTTCAAAACCAATCTCATCAAAATAAACGAACGGATTTTAATATTTGTTGGTAGATTCAGTGTGCAGACATATCAGCTTTTTCTTACCCCTCTTTCTTTCTTTTACACACTTTTGTTTGGCTCACAGCTGCATGATACCTGGACTCATGTTTTTTCACGTCTTGCTAATGGACGTTTTGTGATTTCGACAGTGTGGGGACATAAACATTTTATCTTTTCCTTGTTCGGTTTTAGGTTTTTTGATGCTGTGGTGTTAGTTCTCTTACTGCATTTATCTGAATACTTTCTTTTACCCCCCAAATGAAAGATGACTTATATTTAACTCATTGCAGAATGAACACAGACAAGTCGAGCAGATGCAACTGTTCAATCGTACCTCTATATCTAATTCTTGATGTCCGTTTTTATCAGTCAGACTTAAGTGTTAAATGCTTAAGTTCCTTATTGTTAGAGCATACCAGGACAATTGACATGCATGTAAATTAGGAAAGGCTTACTTTAAGTCTGCAGTATTTCTGAATCCCATTTTTTTGTTTTTATTGGAATACCTGAAGCTTAAAGCAAGTCTTTGTCTGGTCAAAACAAACATCTGAATCGCATTATTCAGAAAGTCAGTGACAGGAGGGTTTTCCTGTGCAGTTATGCTATCAGCGTGTAATGTAACGTCTGGTCATATGATCGTTCTACCGCGTAATGACACGTGCTAATATTCGTTTACAGTTATCGCATGAATCAGAACGGCATCTTTCAAAAACCTTTAGATATTTTAAATGGTCATAGTTTTACTACTCTGTCTGCTGTTCATGCTATGTTTTATCTCCCTGTCTGAGTTTAGACATCAGTGAATCTTTTTGAAGCCTCAACCAATGAGAAAACAGAATTAGTCACAGGCCCCAAACGTGTCCCATCATAGAGGCTTGTCTGCTTTGTCTCTATATTTCAAATTGTTTTTAGGACATCACATGACCTTGCATTTTAAGACTAGTTTTAAATATCTGAAAAATCCATCTTAACACTATTTATTACTGTCTGCGACAGCAGAAGGATATTTTAATCCCCGTCTTGTTTGTCTCAGCATCTGCCTGCCCGAAGTTTCCTTTATTTCCTCGCTGTCATTTATTCTTACTGCATCTGTCCCCTGGACTTTTTGTACTCTTTTAAAACTTTTGTAATTCATATTTCTTTGTAGCTATAAAAATGATTAAAGAAATAAGCAAAAAAAGGAAAAAACAAAAACTATTGGAGATGGGTTCAAGGGTGTAAAGCTCGGTTTTGCTCACTCTGAGACCCGTCTCTCACATGTCCCCACACCTGATCTCTGTTTCCCCAGTCAAACGTTTTTGGTTGCAAAATTCCCCCCCTTGCATTGCATTGATCTGTTGTCATTTGAATCAGATCTGGAGTCCAAAATAAAGTATATTTTGATATTACTGTTGATGTTTTATTCTCCTTCCTGATTTGTCTGAAACTTTTACGCTGCAAATGAAGGGGTTCTTAAGTCTTACTGATGGGATTTTTAGGGAATAAATTAAAAGGTGATCATACACTCAGTTACTTTGATAGATTTGGATAGAGCTGCAGTTTGTTATTTTTGGTTCTCTATCGCCATCTCTGTTTAAAACATTAAATTGCAGGTTACTTTGTGTGACCACGTCACGTCACGTCTCTACAAAATCTGACCTGATACATCAACTTACAAATCAATAAGTTTACAGTTGTGAATTGGGTTAGGGTAAGGAGACTTAAAAAAGTATTTAAATTTAAACACAGTTCCTGCTCAATAACAATGTTTTTTTTAAGCAAAATCATTACAGACTGCAGCATTAAGTAATAAGTTATATACTTACCATAAGAAATGATATCCACCATCATGTTATTCCAAACAATGAGTGATGATAGATTTTTTTAATAATGGTTTTGGAATGACATGAGGGTGGGTAAACAAAGACAGACGGTTCTTTAATAGTTAAACAATAAATAAATATTAGCAGTATCAAGTGCCTTCTTAGTTTCTTATAGCTTTAGCTTATAATATTATCTGATTATTTAAATAAATACAAGAATATCTTGCACTTGCACAAAAAGATCTTGTTTTTGATGATACAACTGCCAATTTAATCACTGTGACCTGTTAAAAACAATCAAAATAACCATCCGGTTTGTTTCCTGACTCACTGAGAGCCCATGCAATTTACTGAATTAAAATGAAGGAGGTGTACGAGATATTCTTAGCATGCGTGTCGGAGGGGACGGCGATAAATCTCTTGTGTGAGGTGCCATCAGCAAAATAACCACGGAAAATGCCCTGTGCTCAAGTTTAACAACTGCTGTGGTATTTTAAACGAGGTTTTTGGGCAGGATTGCCTTAGGCTCATCCTGTGATCAGTGTCTAATATGGCAATTCTCTGGAGCGGTGGAGATGTTAACAATGTTCTGTGTGTTTGGATTGGGTCATTGGCACAGTGTGCGGTTATAGCTGACCTTTCCTGAGGGATCTCCACAGCATACGCTGCCCCACCTGACATCCAGAAATGTCCTTCTCTGCTCTCTCATCTGGGTTTCTCAGAGGACAGAAGAGTTGGCGTGGAGCGTGCGAGACATGTTCTCTGTGATCTCTAGAAGATGTCACAGGAAGTAAATGGGCAGCAGCATCTATGTACATCTTTACACTGTTATTGCAAAAAAAAAGTAAATTTATGTCTATACATAAATATAACCATATACAGAATAAGTGCTCAGAGTATGACAAAACTACTATGTGTATATAACATAAATGTGCACAAAAGCTCAAATGTACTTACTTGAAGCGCTCTTATCTGGAGTTTTTCAGCTTTGGAAAGACAAACAAGCCCACCTCCATGTTTAAAGAGAAAGAAACCACTTTGTCAAGACAGAAAATAAAATAAAAAAGTTTTCTCTTATCAACACAAATATTGAAGGAAAATGCAATAATATGATACCATACATGATATGATAATACTTAAAACAAAGTTAACTTAAATTATATTAAAAAGTATTTAAAATTAAAAAAATTCTACATATAATTAACATACATGTTTCATATTGTTTCTTGGAAAAAACATCACTACAATTTCTGAAAATGAACAGCATGTTTTACTGTTATAGTAAATAAAAACAAATCTGACAATATCACTGCAACATTGATCTATACTGTGAAGCCCTAGTTTGAAACTTGCCAGGTAAACTAGTATTAGTAATCAATAAACGTATTCTTCACACATCCTTACATTAACTACAATGTATTGAAATTTGAAACTAAAGACTAAAAAGACTGATAAACATGGATCGCCAGACACTGTAATAAACAGCAACTAGTATCAGCCACAAGCTGAAATGACAAAAATAAGACCGAAAGCCAAAAAGGACATGAAGCTACTGAAGAATCTGAAAAAGAAAATCTGTGAATTATTGTGATTTATCAAAGCCAGTTTTTAATGCACCAAGAGCCTTTTCTATTAGCAGAGTAAAGGAATATGCTGGATGTGTAAGCAGTGACGGGCTGTAAAAGCTTAAAGAAATGGTGTGTGAAATGATGTGCCAGGGCTGAATGCAGAGTTTACCGTCTGCAGTGCTGTAAGCTCTGGGCTAATGTCCTCCACCGTGAGCTATGGGGCAATACCCTCGTGCTGATTCTCACCATCCATTCTGCATTCTCCTCCCAGTGTGTGCTGACGAGGCCATCGACTGAAAGCAAAGATGACGGCAGGTCATGAAATTTGCACTGCGGCGATCTGACGGCTACATGCGAAACAATTACATAACGCTGTCCAGAGGATGACATGAGGTCTTTTGCACACTATTGCATTGTACAATCATTTTCTAGATTTTCAGCATTCTAAGAGCAATTTCTAACTGATGAATGAACCCATGTTAAAAAAGGGTTTTTTGTTAAAAAAAAAAAATATATATATATATGCAAGTGCATAAAAATATGTGTTTAAAGCCGTCTCCTTTAATTTCTCTGTTTCAAGTTTATATTAATGTACGATTTCACAGAAATGTCAGTTTTAAACAGAGATGGTGATGCAACTTTGGGCAGGATGCAACATTGAAAATATCATATATTTTAAAAAGTAATCTCAAGATTTTGAGTATGAAGGTAATGAAGCATTATGAAAGTAAAGTGTAATGTCAAAAGAAAAGTAAAAGTAAAAAACAGTAAAGAAATGTTCATATCACTAGATTTTTATCCACTGGTCAATGAATGTCTATCCAAGCGTTTCGAAACCAAAGGTAAGTTTTTTTTTTTTAGCATTTGGTAGTATGAAAATCTTTAAGGTTTTCCTCTACGTTTTTTAACACAGCATAAACTCCAGTGTGCTTCTGTGCTCAGATTTTCGCAGTTCACCTCAAGTTAAATTTTAATCGCATTTTTTTTAATGTTAGTTTAGAGACTTTTCTCAACAAAAATAATCTTTCAAGTCTTTTCAACAAACACACTTCTTGGTAAAATCTCTTCTCTTCCCCTTTACACTAGCAACCATAAGCCAGATGCTGTATTGTGATCAGTCAGAATTAACAGATGGAGTATGTCACGTGCAGCCCAGTCTAATGTGTAACAAAGGCTATTTGAATTCATAGCCTAGTGAGCTATGGGTTGTACATAATTCCCACCGACACCTTCTGCTGAGAGCTTTGCTGGACTGAACCCAGATACAGGCTTCAGTCCATGTGAGAGATGCAGCAGTCAGTATAAAAGCAGTTTGAGTCGAGGCTGAGGATGAATAACCTCAAACAGGGACCTCGCTCTCGTGTAGGACATGCTTACAATTATGTGTTTTAAGAATATTCTTTCTGTGCTGTTTAATGTGAAGCTGGAGTTGAGGAATAGGACTGCGATGCTTTTCTATGTCCTCTGATCAAGAAAATGCTGCTTCTTTACTTTTCAATTTTTAAATAAATTATTTGCATATTCACATACATTTTAAGTTTCCATGACATCAAAATTGAGCGTAATGGTTTTAATAATGCATGTTTTTATCTTATATGTGTGTTTAACACTAAAAATAACACATTTTTATTTTATTGACTTACAAGCATAATTTAACATGAAAAGGTATTACATAACAATACAATGAAATCAAACATACTTGTGTGCTTCATGGCTGTGCCCATCACGAGGAAGCTGATGGTTATACTGATGGTGATGAAGATCTGGATCAGCTCCGCCATCCTGGAGAACCGGCTGTACCTCTGTGTTATGACCTGAGGAGCATACAAACATCATCAAACATGTCACAGATAAATTATCACACACAAGTTATAGAAATGAAAAGAAATGTTGCACTGAGGAAAGGACACAGACACACAGAGCTGTTATAGCAGCAGTTCACCACGAGAGGACATCATTTCTCTTTTCTGAGCACAGCTCCACTAAAACCCTGAATTTAGTGGATGGCTGCACAGAGCTGCAAGCAGTTAATCTTCACCGTGAGGCGCATAGGTTTGATTAAATAAAGTGAAATAGAGAGATCCAAAGGAGAAGATCAAAACAGCCATTTAGGAACAGCCTGGAATTAAAAAAATAAATTATTCGGTAGCTGGAGCAGATCTCTTCCAGCTGAGTCGGCTTTCTTTCAAGGTTTTTTCCTGCACTGGCTCAACATCTTATGCAGTTTATTCTGATCCATATGCCACCTTTAGAGACCATAAGACATTAGTTTTTTGTAAAGACAATATGTGACCCAGTCTGTTTTCTACATAAAATCATCCTACATAATAAAAAGAATATTCTGTGTGAATTTAACATTGATATATTTAATATTGTTTGAGTAAGATCATGTCAAAGATTGAAATCAAAGTGAAATTAATAGATGAAATCAAACTCTGATGTTATCTCAGAATTAGATTTTTAGACTTTAGCCTGGTTTTCACAGACTGGGTCACATACTGTGAAAAAAAGTGATGCAAATAAAATGACTGCTTGAATTCATAAAGCCTATGGACCATCATCATTATAAGGCCCTGGACGATGTGTCCAGCTGTCCTGAATAAATTATGAAAACGAAATTTACGCCGTCTTGATTAACGGACTTATAATGCAATTCTAAAGTCTAAATATTCTCCATCCAGCTCATAAAGTAAAAACAAGGCCAGATTGTATATCTGCAGCAGAGCAGCCCATTGACATTTAAAGACCCCTGACCTCTCCTCACCTTCCAGAAGAGGATGCTGATTGTGTACTCGAGGTCACATGTATTGTAGAGGTTTCTAGAAGTTTTAAAGGTCAACACTGCCTTAAACAGATCATTATGCCATTTGTGGGCCAAAGATAGAAAAAAGTGCTTTTAGCTAGAGCAAAAGCTGAACTTTGTGCTCAAACGCGCTTTGAGCAAAGGCACAGCATGCTGAAAATGTAACTTGTGGAAAATACTTTGATTGGAAAAGTTCTTCTTCTCCATCAATAAATCAGGATTTAACTCAAACAAGCCTCTGTGTGGGATAGAAAATTTGGTGAAGTATTTCTGTGTTCTATTCTGATTTGTGCCTGGGTGCGAGCGCCCTGATCTTTTTGTGGTTGTTTTTGTGCCGCTTCTGACTCATCTGACATTTCAATCTTTCAGTTCTGTCTGTGGAATCTCAGCCTGGCATATCATCCCTGGGCTCTTTCTTTTCCTTGACCCGACATGCTAAGATGGAAATATTTGGCTATGTTTGTTCTGATATTACATTTGCTCACTCATGATAAGGAATCTTTAGAGGAAAACTGACACCGACAACTCACAGATTTGTTATAGTTACAAACGCTGGTTGACACTGTACAGCTATAAAGTGCATTTCTGTATTTTCCAGCCTTTTGATCGTATACATACATACATTAAATTGACATTTATTCATTTAGCATATGCTTTTTCCCAAAACAACTTAATGAGAGAGAGTTTAACATTTTGTCAAAGAGTTAACAATGAGTACAGTTTACTAAACCTTGTTTAAACTGTCAATATATATTTAATATACATTTAATTTTCCTGAAATGGCTTATTGTCAACAAGTGATAACACAAATCAAACTGCTAAAACTGTTTAACTGTTTCAGTGAAATTGACAGTTTGTATTGGTTCACAAAACTGAATCATATTAACCAACTTTATATTATATCCTTATATTTGCAAAATCACAAGAAATGCAAGGATTGTAACACTAGTCTAAAGATCTTTAGAAAACTTGAAGTTGCATTGTGTAATATTTAGGATCTTTGGACAGACATGGAATATAATATACAGAACTATGTTTTCAGGGGTGTGTAAAGACCTTACATAATGAACCGTAATGTTCTTATTACCTTAGAAAGAGTCATTTCTATCTACATACACCGCGGGTCCTCTTACATGGAAGTCGCCATTTTGCGCCGCCATGCCCTAAACCAGCTAATCAAGGTCTAATTAGGCATACAAGAAACTTTGAAGTTTCTTGTATGAAGAAACTTTGAAGTTTCTTGTATGAAGATCGGTTTACTGAGTAATTAAGTTAATATCATTACTTATTTTACTTTCGTACGCAATTCAACATTGATTAACTAACTACTCTCTGCTGTCTCGGACGACGACGCGTTTGTTCCGTGTCAGCCACCGTAGATGCTTCGAAAGGGAGGGGTGAGCGGGGGACGGAGCCGTTGCAATTCGCAACTTCACCACTAGAGGCCGCTGAAATCGAGCGCACTTTTAATAGTCAAACAAACAGTAGTTGTTGTTATTATCGTTACTATACTGGCGATATAAAAATGAAACATAAAACATTATAAAAATGTAGTATCACACCGTCCTAAATGGAATCATATAAAACAATATCATCATAACATAATAAGTAAATACAGTATTTAGTTATGTGACCTTGTCTGTGAAAATGATTTACTTTCTACATACAATTCTTCTGTATAATGTAAATAACATTCTGTAAATATAAAAACATTATATCTTTGAAATCATTGTTTAGGATGCAAACTAACACAAAATAATAAAAAATAATGCAAAATAGTTATGTGTGGTAAAATCATTTACTTCAGTATTTAAAATCTTTAGTTTCAGTATTAAAAATAAAAATATGAGTACCTTAAAGTAATTTTTATTTTATTTTATTTTACATAAAAGTATACTATGGTATGGTACTTTACTACTTTTTTAATGTAGCGATTCACCAACTGCAAAGCAGCTTTACACTGGTGAATTATTTCTTTGAAACACAATAAAGGCAGTGAGGCGTTTCTCTCAGCTATACTGGCCTAAACACACATCTGCTGAAAAACACTACTGATACTACATCCAAATATATAAGACCACACAGCTATGCAATCATAAATTTTCTCTTTAACACTGATCATCAATGTCAAGAGATGCCAGGCACCTATCCTGTGCAAGGTCCATTCCTCTGAAAGGTTCATGCCATCCGGTCTGGAAAAGTTTTGAGGGGCCGGTCAGTCTAACACAAAAAGCAATGGTGTGTAGGGAGCCAAAAGTCCAAAGAGAGGAGACTCTACACCTCACTGCCTTTAAATTAGATCACAAATTCTCGCTAGTGGCAGTGTCACACCACTGGCCCCTCGGGTGAAAGACTGCGCATTATTGTTTAACACTTTCCCTCTGTTCTCCTGTCACCGAACGCTCTTACACACTAAAATTAAAGCACATTAAGAGCAGAATGAAGCAGTACGATGTTAAAAAGAGGAGAAACTGAAGGGAGGAATGATTAAAGATGATGTTTGACTGACACACAAATTGATGTCGTTCCGAACTTGTACGATTTTCTTTCTTCTGTGGACGGCGTGATTTAAATTTGCACAAGTATGTGATTGAAAGCTACTGGGAACCTTTTTAGCAAATAATGGCTTGAATTTTGTACTTGAATAGGACACTATATATACTTTCATTGTAGGTGAAAGAGCAGGACATTTTGGTAAATTTGCTCAATATCCTTTAGTGCTCAAGTCAATGGTTTGGAATGACATTGAGAGGAATCAGTAATGACAGATTTACATTTTCACTACGTCTTTAGATTCAAACAGAAGTCTAAAGACAGAGGTGCGACTGCTGTTATCAAGTTTTTTTGATTTATACTCAGGCACTTGGAAACGGAGTCAATGATGAATGATTTGCTAGGACTGTTATCTTTGCATCCACTGTGATAATTCAATGTGACTGTCATAATCCAGTGTGCCAAAAACCCTTCCAGAACATACGTTAATAAAACATGATCCACATCAAAATGCCATTGAGATGCAGACAATTTGTGCGCTTATCTAGTTTAGGGTGCATGAAAGGAATACAACATCAGTGTATCATAAATCTGGGATGTTTTCATGCAAATTAGCATTCTAAAGTTTCTCATCATCTCGCCCCTCAGAGAAGGAGAGACTTTATTTAGATTCTCGATGCGGCACATATGAAATTGTCAGTTTGATACACGCCGCCTCAGACAGGCAAATGAAAAGTGGTTATGTACGTATAAATAGAAACAAGCGTTCAGATCCATTACAAGGCCGTTGCCACTGAGCTTCTCAAAGTGTGATCGCAACTTCTCTGAAACTCTCCGAGTTATCTCTGTGAATGTTGCAAAGTCGCAAAGTTACTTTGTGAGTTCGGGAACCACAGGCCTTCTGAGCATCTTTCATCGCAACTAAACTGTCAAGCTTCAAAGAATGCGATTCGTATTGACGTACATATTTCATTTATTTTTAATTTGTGTGTCCTTTTATGAATAAGCTCACGCTTTTAGCCTGTAGCTCAAATTCTCCTTGTATTAACCTTAAAGCTTCTGCTGTTTTATTTTCTGATTGGCTTCTGCATCGCTGTAAACTCCTGAGGGTCTGAACTGAGTGGACTGTAGTTGAAAAAAAGACGTGAACAACCACAACACAGCCCTAAACCCTTATGTATCCATTTCTAATATCTTAATACAACAAAATCTCACAAAGAGACAAATGCAAATAACAGTGAAGATAACACCTCAAAAGTATCACCGTTACATCAGTTAAACATATTTCTTGTTCCTTGCAGACTAAAAATAACCATGACTTGCAGCCTTTCTGATCTCTACACGACTTCAGGGAAATGCCACCCCGTCCGGCTTCGGTAGACAAAAATTTTGCCAGCAGCTGCACAAATCAAACCTACTTTCCTAACAAGCAGGAGATAACCTTTAGATTAAGAAAACACCTCCTGTTGACAGAAACCTTTATCATTAATCACACTGTTTGAAACTTCCATTAAAGAGTCATTTTATATGTCAGCCATTCTTATCGTTTCTGTTTAAACGCATTAAAATGACATCTTAAAGGTTCCCGTTCGGAGGCAAACTCAAGGTCAGCTCAAGGCGTGCTTTGAACAGATAGAGGAGTTTTGATTGATGGCATTTCTCAGGTCAGAGCCAGCTCATCATTATGCTAATCATCTCCAAGACAAAAGATCTTTTGCATTGATCCTCAGTTCAAACACAGCAGCGGACACTGATTGGACAAATTTACACTTTGGACGTGAACGTTTAGCTAAGAGGTGTGCGGGCTTCTCAGATGTTTTCGGGAAGAGGCTATTTCGCATTGAGAATGTGCCAGGCTGTTGAATTATGTATGTGATGATTCTTTCTTATGGACAGTCTTGGTTGCAAACCTTCAGCAGGCTGATATTTTACACTAGGGATTCTCACCGAGCTTTAGTTCAGGACTTGGATTTTATTTGAAACGTGAAAGTGGAGACCCAACACAAGATTGTATACAACAATGTGCTTAAAATCACATTGTTCTTTTACCCTGCATAGTTTTTTTTTCTGAATTTCAAGGATAAAATTGTCATGCAAACAGTTCATGTTGGCGTATAATTTGGCCAGCTATAAAGTAATAGATAAATTTGCACTACAGACACAAATCCTTTCAAGTCACCTACAAAAGATATAGGAAGCATTTTTTCCTCAGGCAATTCCATGCAAATGTCAACCTTACCATGAAAATGTTTTTAACAAAGGTTTTCACCATACTGATAGCTCACATGTCAATATGTTATGGCACTCTTATAGTTTTTTAAATAATTTTATTATTTTTAAAGCCATTTAAAAGATTTTCCAGTCCATATTCCTCATAAAGAGGCATAAAAATAAAACAACTATTTTAATGTTATTTTAATGCGAGTAATACCCCATTTGTTGGGTATTATTGTTTCAGGTTTGTGCATTTTAATTTACAGAAATCCTACAAAGTATGTTGTCTCTTAAAAACGTCATTTATATGCATTTATATTTTCCTGCTTGTAAATAAAAGAATATGTGTATATATGTATATATATATATGTGTGTAGATATGTGTATATATATTTGTGATGTCTGGACTCTTTCTAAAGGATTTATAAAAATATACACACATGGTTTAATATATTAGTAAATACATTGTCTAAGAATTCATATTTCAAGTTTTCCATTCCCTAACAAACCTGAAAAATAGTTAAAACACTCTTCCAGCCCAAGCCCAAAAAAGTTCAGCAACATTTAAAATAATTGTGACTGCTATTTAAAACAGTTTGTCATAACCAAAAAACAAAATGACATCCCTGCACACTACTATGTGCGAGGCATGCAAAGTAATTTCCATGGAAACATAAACACGTATTCAACACAGAATTAATGAAAACAGCCGAGCAGAAGATGAGCAAGCCTGTGGGAGGATCTCCAGCAGGTCCAGAGAAACTACAGAGCGTTTCCATCATCGCCCAGGAGAAAGTCACCCAACAGAGAACCTCAAAAGACAGACTAACAACGTGATGCTAAACAGCCCTGCGTCTCCCAAATGCCTAGAGCGAAGCCTGAATAATTGATACAGTGCCTGGAATGTCAAGACCCTGCGAAATCTCCGTACTTGTTCCGTGATCAATGCGAGGGACCGTATTTCCTGACACCCAACTTATCATGTTTACATTAAGAGTCTCGGCTACCTCTAATGCTGTTTGATCATCTGTTTCAATAGATGCTTCTGAATTAAGGAGCTTCGCTTCCCGGCCGGGAATATAAAGTGGTCAATGCAAGTCATTCACATGTATATTCCCTATAGTATGCACGCTGCATGACCCTGTGGAGAGCTGCACGATCTGCCGACGCAAGCGAAAACGCTGGAATTATACAGGACCGTTGGCACAGGAACTACTGTGGACCCCTGGGGTTTTTAGACCATTTCATTTTGTTAGCAGCTTCTGTATAAACCAACTATTAAATTGAGAAACAATAATTCAGTACTGTAAACAATTTCATCACTGTTACAGCATCATCATTTTACTTCTTTCTACTAACACTGTTTTATAAGCCTTCCGTGTTTCAACTAGATTTCACTTAAATATTTACTATAAAAAGTAACTTTAAGGGTAACAAACAAAACATTGGCTTTGTATTTAATATTTGTATGTGTGGTTATTGTTTTATAAAAGTAATAAGGTACTTTACTGGCTAATCCCTAACAATGCCCTTTAATAATAAAAGACAGTCTCTTTATTGCTTAAATTTGTAATAAAAACGGTATGTCAAAATAAACCTCTGCTTGTGTATTTGCAGAAGATATCACAATTCCACAGGCAAATTTAGGCTTGTCAGCTTTTACTGACCATTTCTGTTAATGTCCTTTAACAACACGTTCATTGCTTTGCCTTGTCAGATCTTCTTGATGCAGAAAAACAAGTTACAGCTTTCCCTCTATTCTAATAACATTGCGTTTTGCATACTATTTGTTCTCCATCAGTTTACCTGTTATGCTTTAACCGCACTTCCATCATTTCCCACCTCCTACTGCTTCAGCTGTGAGGATTCATTGGCTCACTACTCCCATCTGCATAATCCTCCCTTACATTGTGCGGCTCAAGACAGACGAGCTCTTCAAATGACATCAATCTCAAAGCTGCCCAGCACTGACTCACCCACATTACCTGTTATTAGCCTTCGACAGCCTGTCTGTTAACCGGAATGCAAATGAGCACATCACATTTCATCCAGAACCTCAAGAGCAGGATTACGGCCAGTCACCCGCCATCTCGCTCACACCGATCCTCCTAACATCTCATGAGAGGAATCTAATGTATTCCTTATACGCTGAACAACATAATGCTGAGTCACCACTCGCTTCAAAAGATTTCTGCTTTACAGATTTATATCTGAAATAAGGACCAAGGTTTTTTTAGGAGGATACTTCATACGTTTTATGCTTTTCAGCAGTCTTAACGTCGAGGACGTGTTACTAGTTGAACAGCATAAAAATAAATGTAAGAACATGATAAAAATGACTAAGATCTTGAAATCTTTTGCGTCATTTACTATTATGGCATATGGTACAAAGTGTCAGTGACAGAAACTTGAGAGTGTAATGGTGTGTGAAGCTAAGCCAGAAGTGAGAAATTTGTCCAACTTCAGGCGAAATGTGTTAAAACCACAAACATTAAAACTGAGATAGTAAATCTGTGTTATCTGCTTGTTAAGTCTGACATCACACACCACTGCTTCCAGGTTGATGCCAAAGACAAACAACAAATAATGCTAATATACACTCACACCGTGCTGTAAAACTATTGACGACTGCAGTGTAAAATGTGAGTTTATAAAAGTTTATCTTAAGTATTCCTTTAAATACAATTTTGACTGGATCATTTTTGCAACTCGAAAAAACAATGTTTTGCTTTTTTGCAGTAATAAGATAAACGTGAAAATGAGTAGTATGCTTTAATCATATGCATTTATGGTGAAAGTTTTTATCTCAATCCGTGTTCATCGACAAATATAAAAATATATAATGCAATGCAACGCAATGGCCACACCGCGTCCGTGTGCAGTAGAAATGCTCTAACATGTTAACATGGGCACAGAAGAAACAAGCACTGCAACCACGTCTGTGAAACAGGTGTTAAAATTGTTGCCTAGTATTTTTATAATACCCCACCAAAGAAAATCTTTAGTGAGTTTTCTCATATGAATAGTTTTGGTATGGTAAACTAAATTGGAAGCCAAAAATTCCCAACGACTCTACAATCAATTACACCCGGTGCTTTGCTGATGTCTCGACTGTGAATCTGTGTGGTAACCACTTCTACATCCCAAACCAATAAAAAACATCATAAATAATGGAGAGATAATTGTGAAAATGGATTTTCCCCATCTTCAGCCTCAACTCTGATATGATTTATTTTCTACCAATGCTGTTGGACTGGTAAGAAACTATTTTTTTCTAATTCGTTCAATATCACCATCGATTTGTTCCTCCTATAATGTACATCCTCCAAAAATGTTCATCTTTCCTCTGCCGTACAGTGTCGACCGAGCTCTTTGACTTATAAGATTCAAAATCTGAGTCCAAAGGTGTCACCTTATCGATATCTGGCTTCTCTCGCTTCTGTCCTCTAATATTTCATCTCTACCAATGTCTATTCATATTTCTTCCCCCTGTCACCTTAAACCCAATTATAAAGCAGGCAGGTCAGGTCTCTCACATCTATTCATTTTAACTGACATCTCCCTACAGTGTTCCCCTGGACTTTGGCAATGGATGCGAGAGGTGAATAATGAATAGATCTCAGCTGTTTTAAGCTGTGCTCAAATGGTTCTGACAAATATTGACCCACAGTAATACAGAGAGAATTCTTAATACATCCTGATTGGCAGACACATGCTTTCCATCACACTCGCTGAATTATAAATCTGAGGAAAAATACATGTAACTGTTTTCCAGTGAAATAATATCTCAATCTCTCTGAAAAAACACACTCAAACAATAAATGATAAGAATGTTGAACACTAATAGCATGTTGAATGTTACTTAATCTTTTTAAACACCAAAAGACATATTAGATGTGTTGAATTTCACTACATGTCTAATTGGATTTGTGAACGTTGACTTTTTGTTAGACAGATTCAGGGCGCAAATACAGCTTATGATTAAAACACATTTTACCTTCAGCATGACTTTGAAATTTGTTTCTTAGACTGAACACAACCAAGTCATCTCAAGTTACCAGAGATCATTCTAGCTTAAGGATAATTATACGTTTAAAGTGGTTTACACGACTTCTACACAGATCTGTAAATAGTTAAATGGTCTTTTTGGGAAATTAAAGTGGTAAAATCATTTTTGACAGAGCAGTTAGAGATCATATTCATTTAAATGTGTCGTAATAGCTCTTCAATTGTGGCACAGCTCCATACAGACAAACCTAAGTGCAATTCTTCTGAAGAGAGAACTATGGGTAAAAACATAACACGCAGACTTTATTGTAGGTTAAACTAATCTTCACTGTCCATTACTATACAAAAGACTGATACATTAGCTTAATTCATGACCTGACGGAACAGCGTGTTCATTAAATCTGCTGCGTGAAATAATTGCGTGTCGTTTTGTACCGGCGTATCTGCTCTTAAATGTTTTTCTGACCGGAGATGCAGTGTGCCACAGTCATCTGTTCTGACTCACTTCATCATTCAAGCATTCATAACACACAACACCATTAAAAGTGAGAAATATCATCTGAATATCGATGGTGCATTTCAGGTAACCACCCACACCACCACCACCTCCTCAATGAATGTGCTGCCATTAGAGAATTGTTTTTCTCAGAGTATTAAACCTTCAAAAAACCATAGAACGAAATGAGAACGTTCTCTACAGATGAAAGAACTTTTCAACTGCATTATCACGAGATAAGCTTTATGTAAAAAAATACACTAAGGACTGGATTTAAAAGACATTAAATTACAGTTTCTATTGCAATATATAAATGATGCTGTCTATGCTGTCAATGTAAACAATAGGAGAATAAAGGAGTCCAGACCACAACTATAATGATACACAGAAACGACATTACATCACTTTCTGAACACTTTCAGCAGATAAACAAAAAACAGCCAATAATCAAAATCCATCTGCCTTGAAACCGATATGAACTAATATGGAAGTATGAATAAAATACAAAAGACCACAACTACCTCAACAGAGTATGTACCCGACATCATCTGGGTTTTCTTTGCTATGTGTAAAGCAACAGGAACAGAACTAAAAATAAATGCCTATGATACCAATACCAAACTGCACATTAGCAATTTATGTCACATCAAGACGAATGGTTAAATTGTGAGAACGTTCTCTACAGATGAAAAAACATTTCAACTGCATTATCACGAGATAAGCTTTATGTAAAAAAAAATACACGTCAATAACTAGCAAGTATAGTAACTGACTTGCCACGGCAGGGCAGGTCGATGTATGATAAATACACGGCATGTTAGGGATTAGAGGCGGGTTAATTATAACCTCAGCATAGCATACATGGATGTTACTCTGGTACAGTAGGCCTGTCACAGGGGAAGTACATCAAACCGGGCGTGTCAATCACACTCACTGCTTTAAAACCTCCTTTCCCCTCTTTACTTGTCTCTCGTCTGACTGGGTGAAATGTAACTGTGGCAAAGAGCTCATGTACAATTATGTTACTGGTGCCAGTGGTTCCTTGCTTTCTTTGAAGAAAATATACAACAAAGTGCTGAAAACCAGTGGACAAAAATCCCACATTTACTTTAGAAAATGAGTATATGTAGTTATTTATTATGTAAGTATTTCCTAACCCAGAAATGAAAATTATGTTGCTATACTGTCTCCTTTTTTATGGAAAAATTTTGTAGCTTATCTTTTTAATCTCCTTTTCTGTTCCGCATATTAATGATAAAGTGAAAAAACACAAGGGTATATGCACAGTTTAAATATACAAATACAATATTTATTCTGGGTGAACGATTCCCTATTTTCAATTGTTGCATAATTAGTTTTACCTATGTATTTATTACTTACTTAACCTGTTAACTGTCACTGTTCCTCAGGAGGAACAATGTTATTTCACTATTCACTTTAATATTTCATAGTTGAATTTTAATCTAATCATGACAAACTAAAAATTGATTGAAAGGACTCAAGATTAAATATTCAACAGATTTTCAAAACAATAAAGCTAAACAAAAAATAAAAAATGTTAATGTTACTGTAATTTATAAAAATACCTAAAGTTATTTTTTAAAAACTTAAAAAAAAAGTTGCAATCCATAACGTTGGCATTGCCACATTTGTTTAATGCATAAGTTAAATAATGTCAGACAGCTAAAATGATAAACAATTATTATAAGATAACCGTTGTAAATCAGGATAAAGTAAGGGAGATAGATTTTTATGTAACTGCTTTTTTGGTTATTCTTTATAAATGACTATATATCCCTAAACATCAATTATAATGGGTAGGTGCTTGGATATTAAAGACTTGGTGCTCTTTCTGAGGTGTTGATGCTAATAAAAGCAGTAGGTGCTTCAGAGGTGATATCCATAAACAGACGCCCACTAGATCATGTATATTTTCATAACAAATAGATCTGTGAGTCTTTCCTCACAACGGCTCCTTGTAATACAGCACATCACTGTTAGGTGAAGCATGAAAGTTCTGTGCGTCTCAAACGTCACAGGGAAAGCAGGGATGTTCGAGACCGAGCGTATGTTCTGCCAACCCAAACGTGGCAGCATAAAATGAGCAATGTTTACTAACTAGGGCGATGAACCCCTTGACGTGACACCTGAACAGTGAAGTTGCACTTACTGCGGCAGCTGGCGATAAACTGATTCCCTTTTGTTTAATTGATTTTCAGGATAAATGAAAATGAGGTCAACATTTGGTTCAACATCAGCCAGTCTGATTTGGATGAAACATTACAGTGTCACGAAGAAAGTTGTGATAACTCGCCTCAAAAACGGGTGAGAGAATGCACCAAGCAAAACGACAAAGCTGGAATCCACAGTTGTACGATGATGCGCATTACCCACAATCCCTTGAGTTGAGGCTACGATCTTTGTGTGCTAACGGATTGGAATGGAAATATTTAGCCTCATTACAAGGTTGGTAAGACTCAAGCAAACCGAGAGGAGTGCCAAGATACAAGCGCGTGCTTGAACATATTTAGTCATGCATTATTCATTATTGTGATTCACATCGTCTCCTGCCTCTAAGCTCATTTCCAGAGTAGCGGCCATAGGCAAGAGACACAGAAGAGTGATTTTCACACTTGACTTGCTACACTATTGCCAAACAGTGTTTACATGAGAGAGGATTCTCCTAAAGCAAGGTCTTGACTTATTAGTTCACGTTCTTAAAAAGCTTGTTCGTAGTCTTTATGTTTTACAGGGAGTGTGCCACTTTAATTATATATGAATGTTATGAGTGCTACCCAATATTTTATTTATCATAGCTTTAGATTTGTTGTCATGTTTTAAAGGCTTAACATGTAGATGTAAATAATAAGCAATCTCAAAATGTCTTGGAGTGATGGTAAGACGTAAAGGGATGGTTTACACAAAAACTCATTTTTAATCAAACCTTGAAATATAAATTCTTACTAAATGTATTTATTACCAGTATATTGAATCATCTGTTTATATTTTACTAAAACCCGGACATCAAAACATATCAGCCTATGCCCGAGTTATCTATTTAAAAAATGGAAATATACATGCGATATGGATGAAAAGAACACACATTTTTGAGAGGCAACATACTTTGTGGGATTTCTGTGAATTAAAATGCACAAACCAGAAGCACTAATACCCAACAAATGGAGAAGAGATGACTCTACAAAGAACATCAAATAGTTGTTTTATTTGAATTGTTATGTGCCCTTTTATGAGGAATATGGACTGTTATGGATGCAACACTTCTGAAACCAGCACACCTGAATATGAAAAAGCATGCTAAAAAACTTTAAAACTATGAGACAGACCTCTCATGGGTATTTAAACCACCAAATATTGACATTTGAGCTATCAATATAATGAAAACCTTTTGCAAAAACCTGACATATGAAATGAATTACCCTTCAGCATGTCTCATATATTTATAATGTGTGCACATAAACCACATGTTTCACAGATGACGACATGACAGTGAGTCAACAATGACAGAATGTGTGTTATTTTCTTAAGAAACCTCGAGAAAGAAAAACAGCTTTAACAAATCACGACATCAACAGCGTGCAGACGGCAGTAATGATCTGTGTTTTAGATATAGACTCTTCACAGGCGCATCGAGATTACAGCCTCTGATTACATCGTCATACAGCAGCTTCTGACTTCCTAGAAAAACACTCAACTTTGAAAGTCAAAAAGCACTTAACCGTACATTATATCACTCCATGGGCTAAATCCAGCAGCGGCATCTTAATATTTACTTGCTTTTGGCCTGTCATACATGCAAAGCATTCCAGGCGTTTCCATCCTCTTACTGGATTACTAGGTCTGTATACTGGGATTTGATAGACACTTGACAGTCTGAGAAAAGCATGATGGTGTTTACCTTGGTTATTGGTATTGTCGCTATCTCTCCTGCCTTCTCTGACCTGCAAAGATAAAAGAATATGTAAATATTACATATTTTCCACCATGATAAAGACAAACAGTGGCTTTCAAATGTGTGAGCTCATATGTCGAAATTTTTGCGAACTGTAGTTGAGTTTCAGTGTTCCAACTTGCAGTGCATTTAAGGTATATATTTTATCAGTAGTTTGCTTGCTTGCCCTGTTTTTCTTATATCACTCATGTACTCATGCTGATATACCTGATGATTCATGTAATATATAAATGGTTTGTGAATGTTCCTAAGGACGTCTTATGTTTTCTGCTTTTTCACTTTGGTTACTGAGAAAGAATAAAGAATCTTAAACATTATTCAGGTTTAACATTTTCAAAGTTCTAAAACTTTACTTATTTCCAGATTTAGATTATGAATCAGATCATTGAGATCTTGTTTTTTTGTTGTTTTTACATTAACATACTACAAGTGTACATCACTTTATTTTCTAAAACAGAGCTGTGCAAACTTCAAAGCCTTAAGCATATACCAAAAGCTTTTTAAAGGTCTTAATAGTAAAAAAACATTATTAAAATAGATACAGATAAATATTCATATAGTTTGAACTCCCACATGAAAAATACGGTATTCACTTAGTTAATATTACAGAATACTACTTACAATAAAATATAATACAATTACTACAGCATACCACTGTATTCTACCATTTTCTACAACTTACTATAGTATTCCACAGTAATTTATCAAGGGAAAAAAATCACAATATATCATATTCAAATATATTGTATTTGCAATCCATAACACTATATAGTGTGTAACAGAAGTCATTTCACCGATCTTATCTCAGTACAAATTATCACTATAATTCATAACTGCTTTCAATGAAGATTTTACAATTTTGATTTCGCTCAAGCCACGCCCCCTGCCTCAGCCCACAGTTAGGAAAGCATGGTCCTAAAAGTTCACAGTACTTCTAAATCATAATAATTAATCTCACACATGAAGTATAGACTGACACATCAGTGGATTTACACCTCCTCTTACCAGCTAAACTGGTTTGAAGATAAACAGATGGTGTTGTGAGAAATAGTAACCTAGCAAATGAACTCAGAGCGTATAATGCACATTTTGACACGAGTAGTATGTCTTGTGAGCAAACGCATTGAAAATCTCCATACTATATGCACTGTTTACATCATACTGTGTTTCCTTCAATATTACTACTGCTCAAGATAGATACAACACTATTAAAAACATCATTATTGTGTGTGTTACTATGCAGCACAGATCTGCTCGGTCTCTGCCAGATTATAATCTAGTTTTTTATTATACCAGTCATGTTGAAGAAGAGTTAAGCAGTCAAAAGCCTAAGGGCAAGGCCAAAAGGTCATTGCATGTATAACGCAGACTGAATCAGTTCCAAGCATCCAGAAAACTTTTCTAGGTTTGGTCTACAGGGTAAAATTTTGCTCCAATCTTTCAAACATTCACCCCTTTGAGAATGTGTGTACTGATTCTCCATTCCACACTCATTCGCTGTTGTGTCTTATAAAGTCCTTGCTTTTGACTCAGCGCTCGTGTCTTTGAAATTCAAATATTTTTTGTCTTTTTTCTGTGTGGCTTTGTAGCCAGAGGGTTGTGTTTCAGAGGTATTAATCCGCTTTTGGAAAGAGGAAGCCTGCAGCATCCGACCAGTTTTAAATCATTCGGGAGGTTATGTGTGATAGAAAAGCAACCAGATTTAACCAGATAACTGCACAGCTTCTTTTAAATACACAGTTTTGTTTCTCACTGGCAAGCATCGAAAATCATTCTGGCAAGTGCTTTGCTTTTGCTTCTGGCCAGCAATAAGAGGCACTTCTGACTTACTGCTGTTGGTTTAACTCGGCCATGTTTTATATTGTTTTATAGAGGTTATACAAATCAACCAATATATATTCCATAGAACATATACCAATATTTCCTTGAAAAGGTAAGGGCAGGTCACCTAAAATACTATTATTTTACTACAGTAACACACTTTTTGCTCTTATAGTTTTTTTTTGGAAATCTGACACTGTTCGGTTAGATAAGAATGGAGGAGTGATTGACTAAATTGGTTTATTTTATTAGTCATTTAAGTGTAGGAGAAACCCAAAAAACATGTTGTTACAAAGATAACAACAAGTGGTCTTGGCAGTTTGGGCTCCCAGTCTTTTAACAAACTTTATTAATATTTTTTCTATAAAATAATAAACTACTTTTTTCCTACCACATGATGGATGCTGACCCACGCACAACAATACACAGAAAAATTTATTTAAGGTGGACCGCCACCTTAAATAAAGCACCACATTTCCAAGCGGATCAATAGAAACAACAGCATTATCAAATTCAGTCCAAAAATAATAAATAATTATAGAAAATATCTCTGCTCCAGCTGTAAAAAGAAAGTCTTAACGACTGTAGACAAATCAATCGTAAGACTGACAATATAATTGCCCGCGCAGAAGAAATATCGAGTAGCTCTACTATAGAGCTTTAATTGAATTGAAAAAGCAAAGCTCTGAGTCAGTGCCTGGAACCCATCAGTTGTATATAATCAATGAATCCAGAGGTTATCAAACGGAAGACCTTTTAAAGTCAACGTCCATTGCACGCTGACCCTCTGTCTGTAGGTTAATGCCTGTGCCTGCTTAAGTATACTTCTGTCTCAATAATGGAGCCGGACGAGAGCGAGTCAGGTCTTTAAAATATTTAACTCGGGTTTTTGTAGGACAGACACTCTCCGTGACCTGCGACTTCTCTTACTGCTCAGGAATCCATCATTATGTAACTAAAAGATGTGAACTGCTCAAAAGGCCGACCTTCATTTTTCATAAAATTTGCTTTGCGAGAAAAACGTATGCCCTACATTTTCTATCCAATCCCTTGTGTCCTCGCACCCAGGTGTGCGCCACATCGTCTCCAAACCTTTGTTGAATTTCTGTGGTGCGGGCAGAAAACTTGGAGGGCGACGCACGTGAATACGGCAAGCATTGGTCCTTATACAGTAGCTAAACATGGGGACTGAAAGGGTCAATAAAACCCAGTATTGAAAGATAAGAAGAAGAAATTTACCACTACAACTTGGAGAGTCTCTTGACAATCACACAATTCACATGGCGGCCCTGACGGGTGGCTTTTACTCATTAGTGAGGTGCAGCTCTAGTGCTGAGACTGAGAATGAGAGAAAGAGCCTGAGACAGAGATACGGCCATGATGAAGAAAGATGCACTACAACGAACGAAGCTAACGTTAAGATAAACTCATAAATAAATACTTGAAACCCATAAACAAGTAGCCACGTATTGATTTGTGCTCAAATGCAAGTTATTTCGTATGCGCACGCACGTATGTTATACCATGTGCACAATGCAACATAAAAACATACTTACACGCTAGCTGGTTACATCTGCGTATGGTTGAGTGGATTTTATTTTCAGTTTAGTTAGAAACATTATACTGAAATCTAGCCAAAGCAGTCTCATGCAGTATCTCCGGTAAGCTCCGGGGTGCACTGTTGCTCTGCAGATCTCTCACCCCAGACTTTATGTCCTCTCACATAAACTACCCACGACACCTGTCGTCATTAAGGAAACATTCACATATTCAAAAAGAAGGGGTGTTCAGACAGCTAAATTAAATAACTGTCAAAATAGTGATGTGAAAATCTGAAATATAAAGGACATTTTTCATGTGAACAAATCAAGTGGCGGGCGTGTTTAAGAGCAGGCCTGCAATTTTCCTCTTGATGTTGCGTTTTCTAAATTACGCCTGATATATCACCTTTACAAGTAGTGTCTGAATACAGTGTCACAATTATTCCTTTTAAAGTGCCAACAATGGCTCTCAAAGCAAATTATAGAGCAATAACAGAAGTGTGGTAAAACTGGCTAGTAAAGGTTTACTAGATTAAAAAAATGCACAACCGAATTGTCAACCTTAAGGTTCTTATCATACTGATAGCACAGATGTCAACTTTTGGTGGCTTAAATACCCATGTGAGGTCACTCTTAAAGTTTTTATGTGGTAGCAATTTTTTTTATATTTGAAGTATGATTTTTTTTATAGTCAGGTAAAGTGCTGTTATCAGAATTCAGTCACATTTATAACAGTTCATATTCCTTATAAATAAATACATGAAAATTTAAATAAAATGTTTTAATAAAACTTTATGAAAAATAAAACTTGATGTTCTTTGAAGAGTTATATCTTCTCTATTTGCTTCTGTGCATTTTAGTTTACAGAAATCATACAAAATATGTTGCCTCTCAAAAACGTTTCCTTTTTTGTCACATTCATAACGCATGTAAATTTCTACTTTTTAAAATGGATAACTCATGTATAGACTGATATTTTTTGATGTCTGGAATCTATCAACAGGGCTTTAGTAAAATATAAACAGATGGTTTAATATATTGGAAATAAATACATTCAGTAAGACATCCAACACATCCATAATGCTGTAATTGCCCATATACAGCTTTATGAATCTCCTGTCAGAATTATGTCTGAGTAAGACATCAACTATTATCTCCAAATATCCAAAATATTTTAAACTAAATCCTTCATTCTATTTAAAAATGCAATTTCCTTAATTCCATCTTTCCACTTGGTCATAGCAGATCAGATTACTCCAACAAATCAAGCAGATACAAAACCGGAAAGGGAGGGTAGGCAGAAACTAGATCTTGGTGATCTCCAGGTGACAGAGCTCAAAAGAGGGAGGAGGGTTTTTAAAGAGAGATCATTTCTGAGGGAAAAAGCTTATTTACAGGGTCCTCACCTGCTTAAGTGCTGCTTAGTCAATCATACAGGCTCGGTGCATCACTCGAGGTGTGTGTACTGGGCTGAAAATGTGAAAATGAATGGTGGGTGGTTACATGAGGAATACTCATAGCACCTCTATCCTGACTGACATGTCTAATCAGGCTACTTCACCCACCGTCAAGCAAACAACTCTCCATCATTAGGGCAAAAATATATCTGGCTGTATTTACATCTGAGTCTAATCCAAATGGAAATTCATTTAAATATTAATACAAAAATTTTGTAGTGTATGAATTCCTAAAAGTGATGTCCTTCGTTTCACATAAAAAGTTGTAGACAGCGATTAAAAGCTCAAATGATTTTTTGTATTCGTGCTCTGACTCGTGTTGCTCATTTTATAGAGCTGTAATATTTCGTGATTCGCACCAAACATGCTTCAGGTCGGTATCTGCCGTCTCGTGTTACAGAGAGAGGATGTTCTTTTCGAATGCTTAATACTTACAAACCACAAGAACCAAAATGGCTCGATGTCCGATGTTTAAGAAGAATTAAAAAGAGCAGTTCTTTCCAAAAATAAAAAAATAACATGAATTTGTAAAAAATGGATGAAAACTCTGACCCATGAAATCTTTATGATGAGAGTGTTCTCAGACATCTGAGTGATTTATGCAGGTGATGTGTATGTACTGTACAATAACCATGTATATACTCACTCCTCCAGGGAGATGTTGGAGTAGACAAATGTGTGTACAGACAGAGTCGTCTCTCTTTGTCCTGCGGTGTTGTTTAAGACTCTCTCCTCCAGCACCGATTCCACGGACGTCTGGGGAACAATCTCTAATACTGCCCAACACCTGCAAAACAGAGAGGAGGGAGAGAGAGGGGGAGAGGGAGAGAGAGAGAGAGAGAGAGAGAGAGAGAGAGAGAGAGAGAGAGAGAGAGAGAGAGAGAGAGAGAGACTTTTAAAAAGGTACAATATATAAAATATTATATAAAAACACATAAATATGCACAGTACATGTAAATGTAACCGGGGCAAATTGTCACATACAGTAGGAAAGTTGTCATAAGCAGCTATGATTTGGAGTCAAAAGTTATAATTTTATCATAAATGGTTATAATTTAAAACTCTTGTTTATGCCAGTTCTGTCATCCAAACTAAAATCACAATATTGTTATATTTTGTAATATCTGTTGGGTAAACAAGTGAACACAAAGCCACACACACATCAAGGAAAAAGTCGACTGTATAATGAAAGAAGCTTTGTACTGAACTGCGTTCTCTTCAGTTTGAGTTTATAAATGTCAGATTGTGGGAAGCTGTGATGTGTTCAAATGTTGTAATTTAAATCTAAATGTTAAAATTTGGTCACATATATCTGTCTGCCAAACAATAGTGTGATATTATAATTAAGGTTATCCATTTTCTGGCTCATAAATTGCTTGACAATTGTTTTATGGTTTAAATGTTATCTCTAGTAATGCTTTGACTTATAATAGCATATAATTGACCGTTTAACAACCGTTCTAATGTGACAACATGCCCCACTATGTTTTGCTCAGATATTCTTCCAAAGCTGTAACACAATTTGTGTTCAATAGTTGTGTTTTTTGCAGCCAAGAATTGAAAAAGATTCAATGCTGAAAGAGAAAAAATGAGCCACAGTCTTCCATTTGATAGATAATTAATATAACATACAATAAATGGCAAAACATATATTTTAAAAAGGCCTTAACAAACATACATTTTGTAAAGACCTTACTTTTGCAATCCTTATGCATTTTCCTTTAACATTTGAAAGTAAATGTGCAATTTCGTACCAGTAAATGTTTTCAGAAATGTTTGTTACAAAAACGCTTCCATACATGAATAAGACTCAAGAGGACATCTTTAGCCAGTCATGCTTGTTTACATGCACTAAACATGTTTTCACTGCTTGTTAATCACTGCTCAAATGCTCAATACACTTCAGATGAAAGAATTTGCCTCAAACATGTTTTTACTCTTTCACCTCAATGCATCACGATCACTGTAGTTGACATCACTTCACATCATCCTGCTGTATTTATGTTTCATCATTTGACTTCCTGGTACTGACACGTTTACACTGTGTGATGAATTCAAATTCTGTCATTATAGGTTTTGGAGGATGCACTATTTGTGAACTCCCAGTGTGCTGGGTTTATTATCACAGAATACGAGTGTCTGTGTTTTCAGATTCTCTTTACCTCCTGTACCTGGGTGTTCCACGCAAAGCCGATTATGCGAAGGTCCGCGTCTCTCTTACACCGTGAACCTTGTGGTGATATTTCAGCGAGAAAATGGGTCAATGCCAAGCATCAGTGGCCCGCTGTTGCATATTAATGATGAAGCTTGGCTGTGACAGATGAGATCGGCCCACCGAGGGTCCTCTCTCTCTTTCTCTCTCTGTCTGTCTGTCTATATATCCGCCTTTCTGATGTTGTATTTATGCTCTCCTATATCCATTTCTCTCTTTGTATACCCTTCTTTCTCATACTGACATTCACTTTCTTATCATCTGGTTCTATTTATCATCCTCAGTTTCTGCTTCCTTTAAGCACCACACCTGCTCTCTCTCTTCCCTTTCTTTTTCTCTGAGGGTCTCGAGAGAATAAACACAAAGCCTGACTCTTTTGGAGGCAGTTCAGAGGAGACCCTGTTATGACTGTGGCATACAGTATAAAGCCGCAGTGGCCGATACGCTTTCTCTGGATTTCAATCGGGCAGCTTTACAGGGCTATCGGCTTCAATGCAGAGTCCAAGGACAGGGTCAGGCCGTGAATCAATATCACCCTACCCTCTGAAATAAACTAAAGCTTGTCTTTCAGACGAGACTTGTGATGAGTAAAACAGGTTACTGCAGTTCAGATGTGAAAAATATACTATTAGACACCACCTAGCTTTCATTCTGTTAGGAGTTCCTGTTTTTGTTTATTACTTTGTTTAACTGTTTTAGTTAGTTGTTTCAAATTTTGGTGTCTGGTTTAAAGATAAAATGTGCCTTACATTAGGAAATAAAAGCACTGTACTGGTAAATGTGTTTAAAAAAGCATTATTATTTTTTGCAAGTAAAATATATTGTGAAGCTGAAAATATCTGTTTGAACCCTCTTCAATTTTAAGGTTTAGGACACATAATACTTGAACAAACAGGTTGTGCCATGCTGGGTGACCCACATTAAAACACAAGCATAAAAGATGCTGGTTTCATTAGCAGGTTAATGGACAAATTGGAGAAATAATAAATCCAACAGAAAAAGAATCCAAATCTGGTGCTCTTTGACAAACTGTAATGACCAGGTTTGTGACAGAAGAGAGAGAGAGCGAGAGAGCTAGAGAGAGAGAGAGAGAGAGCTAGAGAGAGCGAGAGAGAGAGAGAGAGAGAGAGAGAGAGAGAGAGAGAGAGAGAGAGAGAGAGAGAGAGAGAGAGAGAGAGAGAGAGAGAGAGAGAGAGAGAGAGAGAGAGAGAGAGAGAGAGAGAGAGAGAGAGAGAGAGAGAGAGAGAGAGAGAGAGAGAGAGAGAGAGAGAGAGAGAGAGAAAGAGAAGAGAGATACCTGATGGTGAAATATTATGTCAAACACTGTGTCTAGCTAACACAGCCACTCAGGGTTAATGGCCCTCCATGAGTTTTGGATGATTTAAAAAGTCGCACGACCAGAAATGATTACAAGCTGCGGCGTACTCTAACTAGCGTTAATAATGACAGCGGTGCCATTCATACCCCTCGAACCTCCATCAGAACTACGCAGCCGTTTACACGATGACGCATTCATATCAACGGCAGTGCCGCTTTTCAAACGTCGTCCGATTTATGGCGCTCCTCAGACGTGATGCGTCACAGCGTGATGGTTTTGAGCTTGTTTGGAAGACTTAATCATTTGACAAACAGGCCGCTCGACGTTTCTGATGTTCCTTCGCGCAGGAGTCGGGGGGAAGGGGGTCTCATTTTGGTGACAAATCTAGCATGGCGGATCCTCCGGCAATCATCCATCAGTCACAGTCATCCCGGTGCTGGTCGCATTGGCTGCAGGGTTCATTAATGCTGTGCCTGCGGGCGAGCTACAGTCCGACCTGATGATGACTCAATTACGATAGGACGCCAGCCACCCAAAGCAAACTAAATCAGAGGCAGAAGCATTAGCGGCGCCGTACCTCACAGGTGACAAAAGAGTGAGTTGTTAAACGTCAGATTGGCGATATGTAACGCAAAGGCTGACAACGGCGCTGGTGCAGCGGTGAAATACTGGATGAGATCAGCAGATAGCAGAGACCCTCTTCACTATAGTGAAGCATCTATAACTGGTATTATGTTACAAATAAAAGTGTATTTCAGATTTCATCATATGCCGCTATATTATACAGACTCTTTTATTTCAAATTACAGTAACTAAAATAGATTTAAATGTGTATGTAGTCTTCAACAACAATACTTAGGTGTATGAAGATTATGATTATATTAAAACAAAATTTGAAATATAGGGTTACTCTACTTAGCATTGCCAAAAAACAGCCTCATTTCAAATGAGAGAGAGCAAATATTAAAGTGTTGCGTGGCCAGACCACCAACAAAAAATACTTGCCCTCGGCCCACTGAATTCAACTCACCGCCCTGCAAACACGCTGTGGGCCTAGTGTTTCACCATAAAATCCAAATATCTAAGCCGCAGGCCATCTTGTGTACCAAAGCCATAAAACCCAGATATATCAAACACCCCCAAATTCCCCAAACAACTACATTTATAAGTCAAGTAAAGCAAAAGTTGATATTATGATTGTAGTTTAGAAGATGAAAAAGATCATCTTGAAAACACAGCTTACTAAAATCAAAGGAAAATGGTCTGCTTTAAAAACTTCATAAAACTGTTTTTCTCATTCTTCAGGGACCACCGGAGATTTATCTGCTAATCTGTACAGGCTATGCTTCAAAAGATCTCAATAAAATCCAATGCAGCTCTCCTCCTCTGCT
Source organism: Beaufortia kweichowensis (assembly GCA_019155185.1). Lineage (NCBI taxonomy): Eukaryota > Metazoa > Chordata > Actinopteri > Cypriniformes > Gastromyzontidae > Beaufortia > Beaufortia kweichowensis. Next base: position 3,020,934 of record CM032813.1, on the reverse strand, counting down.
CTCTCAATACAGCTGAGGAAATAGAATTATGCTCCGTTTGATAATTAGATATTGAAATTATGAGCTGACAAAACAAAAAAAAGGAAAATCACTCTGTGCTTGACAGCTTGGGTTAAAAGCCCTGATGCAAACGCTGATAAAAGAACATTAAATAATGGATATTTCACTGAGAAAGAGTGTATGAGAGTTGAACAAATGTCTTGGGAAATCAAGGATATGTGTGATTTGATATTTACATCAATTATGTTGGAATGAATGAATATTCTGTGGTGGCCAAGTCATTTACTTTGTTGAAAATCCATTCATTTGCTGAAATAATGTAGAAATTATAATGTAAATAATTTATACAATGTTAAGATATTGCATTACACAAGACGTCTGATGCATAACATGGAATTAAAAATATTTATAACAACTTAAGATATTTCATAGTTGAATTCTAGCTTTATCATGAATTATTAATTGATGGAAAGGTCTAAAACTCAAGAATAAATATTTCACACATTTTCATAACAATAAACATAAACAAACTATTTTTTTTAAATGCATAAAATTAAAAAACAAAAAAATTTGGCAATGCAATATTCTAAAATGGCCCAAACTTCTTTACTATACTTGTCAATGCACATTAGTCCTTGTATAAGAGAGCATATTTATAACAAAAAAATTGCACATAAATTATACACTTCAATTTAAGACAATAAACTGCATGGTATGGCTGTTATAATGCTTAGCACCTATTAAGAAAATAAACAACTTAAGACCAAATCTGTCAGACCTGTCTGTCAGTAGCTGTAACAGACGGAGAATAAAATACCTGCACAGCCTTAACTTGTCTGGCCAGAAATGATGCGAGAGTTCAGTCAGTTAAACCAGCGAATACAGACCGCAATTAAATCAAACAGGCATTCAGGTCAAAGCAAGAGTAAATACACCACAGAAAATCAAATAAAGCTATATAGCTGGGTGTCTAATACAACAGAATCGGGTCTGATAAAATATATATGAGAGAAAAAGCAGGCTAATAATTCTTTCTCTGATGCACAACAACAGACACCAAACTCGCTGTCAACATGCATTTTACAGTCTCATGGATTGTCTTAAGTGGACTGTACTGAGTTCTTTCATTTAGTAATGAACAGCGAGATGATAATGAGGATGTGTTGTCAAATCATAGAGACTATACAATACAAAACATACACACAGTACCAGTCAAAAGTTTAGACACAATTGAGAAAGATGTTTCTCATGATGAGAAGTATTCTCATCTGAATATGTATGTTTCAATGTGTTTAAACTTTATTTGAAACACATTTTTTAAATTGATTACTTGGAGCAAATAATGAATAAAAAATGATGAATAAAATAAGAGTTCAGCATCGATTCCTTCAGTGCTGTTTGAAAAGCTTCTCAGGTTGAGACCTCAAGAGGCTGGATGATAAAATGTCAAGAGTATGATTTTACAAATTCAAGACAAAGTACTTTTGAAGATATTCAAATATAACACAACGAATATAACATACTCAATATAACATTCAAATATTACTACTATTATAAAATGTGAAAAAAATCAGTGTTTCCAAACTTTTGACTGATACTGTATATACACACAATTGTTTAATTGTTCACACGTATAGTACCACATGGGCTTTCTGGGACTCCAAAGAGTCAGACATGAGATATCATCTCCAGAACCCTTCTTCTCTCATCTCATCTCCTGCAACATAATTGCTTTGGGTCTCTTGAGTAACGGTACTGATTGGTAACTCAATAACTTCTTTACAGATGATTAGATGGAACGGCAGTGTGTCAGAGAGTTTTTCAGGGTGTGCTAAAATCAGACAGACATCAGGCACAGAGGACAAGCGGGCAGCTCAGGAGGGGGTTGCTCCCATCTCCTGTATCCCTGTACTCGAAAATGGAAGCTGTTCGGTACTACTCTTTCTAGGTCAGTTTAAAGCTGTAAATGCTTTCGCTGTGACAAAATGAACACGGAGGGCTTTGCATTGTCACCGTTGAACTTGACAGTCATCTAATGTTTAAATTAAACTGAAGGACACGTCACCTTTGGAAGGAAAGATAATGTACCTGGCATTGAAGTTACACTGCGATTATACACTGTTGCGCAATAGCATTAAAGAAATAGTTTAACCAAAAATTCACACAAATAGTACAAACAGTAGTCCATTTTCTAAATATCCGTTTTCAAAACATGTGCTTTATAATTAGATATGAAAGACACAAGAACTATTGGGACTTATATTCATCAATGCTGAAAAACACAAACGAGAACATAATACAAAATAGGTATGACATAAAGCTTAAATTACTTTTTTTTATAAGGCATATACTTTGATTACTATTATAACTTAATAGTGATAACTAGTGGATTAAAAAGGTCTAAACTTACCATAAGATATTCAAGAGAGAGCATGTGGCAAGTCCTCCTAATAGAGCTCTCCTATAAAACCTGTTCAAGACACTTTTATTAGAAACATTCTCTCAAATAAATGCTGTTAAACACAAAAACGTTACACGGGGATTACCTGCGTTTCAGCATGGGATATTTTAGAAAATAAAAATGGCATGATATTGACTATTCCACCTGAAAAAAAAACAAGAAATCAGTATGTGATTTAGTATTAAAAATGGCAATACAAAGCATACTGTAAACAGCTATCAAATAAGATATTTATAATGTTTAAATCTAAGACATGAGTATAATCCAAACGGAATATAAAACAAGAAATATCTTATTACATTAATTAAACACTAAGACTTAAGAAGTGAAACAAAAGGTCAAGTTAAAGATCAATATTTGTAACTCAGTGGCCAGTGGAAGTGCAAAACTAGGCCAGATTTCCACGAATGACTCTACTTTCAGTTTTAGCAATTGTTAATAAAAACCAGAGAATTGAGAGCAAGCTTATAAATGTTCTTTTAAAAGTGCTGATAGTCACAACTCTTTTTCCCTTGCATCCAATGAAAATCATCAGTAAGATAAATGCGAACAAGGAGCAGGGGACGAAACCCAGCGCGTTGCAACAGATGGCGCACAGCGAAAGGTAAGAGCCCTTGTAATTGCAGATGCTCCCATGAGTCCACTGCTGGAAATCAGACAAATAAACCCAAGCATGTGTCTTTGTGAGACTGCTCCACTTTTTGTGCGTATTCTATGCTATCTGCATTAACCAAATTGTTACCAGCAACCTTCGGACACTACATAGTATGCGGACATGACTGTTTTTTCATAAAACGTTATTGGTTTAACACCCCCACTGTCATTGTAAATAAAGCCTAGCCTTGTGACTTCTTAAAAGCAGAAGCCACACAGGGGTGTATACGGGACCCTTTAAAAAGCTGTCAGGCAAGCGACTGTCTATTCAAAGTTGTCACAGCGGACCTGGCTGTAAATGAGAGTACGGCGAAGTGTGAGACTCTCGCGGGTGAATTTTGTTTGTTCTGTTGACAGAAGCCTCCTGTGAACCACGACGGGTTGGCTTCCTCGGGACCTTACAGCTCCGAGTGTGGCAGCCAATTAACAGGATTAGAGAAAGGGACAGAGAGGGTAGAGAACATTCCCCAGACTCCTGGCTAACATCTACATTGTCACTGTGATAAGGTTCGAGAGGTACTTTCATTAACTGCTCAGCACACCAGCTGCAATATACACACACTGAGGTGTCTCGATAGCTCTCTGATCTCCTCACCTCACCCAACCTGAACATATGAACACACCACTGACAACAAACTGCAGGAAAGGAGAAACACAATATCTTTTCCTGGCATACAGTGAAAAATTTTTGGACACTTTACCTGTTAACTCGCACCATTTCTTTGTTATTTCCCTATTAACTTTAATATTTTATAGTTGAATTCTAATCTTATCATGACAAACTACAGTATATACTGATGGAACTCAATATAATAAATATAAATAGTTGACAAATTATTATAATAATACACCAAAAAAATGTATACAAAAATGTTGATTATATTTTAAAAATACCTAACATTATTTTTAATTCAAAAAAGATAAAAACAAATAAAATTTAGCACAAAAACATTTACAATTCCTTTAAGTTTGCATGTTATTTTTAATGAAAGAAATTCATATATGTTTTATTAGCATGAGTGAATAATGGCAGAACCTTTTTAGGTAATTGGACAACTGACTTCACATTTATGACTTTTAAACAGATCAATTGAAAAACTGCTCAAATATTCATTTGTCTGCAGACGCCCCTTGCCTTAACACATTGTTATTAAAGCAATGACATTCACACATTTCTGAGTGTGACTTATGTGTCAAAATGCTTTTTGCGGCCACTGTATCCTAGATGCAAAAAAAAGGTATGTGTGTCTTACCGAGAGCAACTGTTCCCATTAGAAAAGGTTTTCCGATTTGGGGCGAAGTCATTTGTGGTCTCCTGGTGAACTTCTGAACCCACAACAAATGTCACGGCCACCTTGGGGCAGAGAAATTATGACAGGCTGTAAGACTCACGACACAGAGCATCCGATGTAATCCAGACCACCAATAGATTCTCATTTCATATGACATTTGCAGGGATATACAAAAGCAGAGAAAAAGTGCCATGACAAATATCTTGGTAGTTCCTGTCAAGGGTTACAGGAAATGCCTTGGGGGCCCACAACCGAAAAGTGTTTTACCACAAATTGATAGCTTTTAATGTCATGACCAGTGGAAGTGAGAAAGAGATGGGTACATATGAAAAATGAGAGAAAGAGAGAGATGGGCAATAGTCCTTGACCTGGATATTTGCGGTGCATGTCTGCCTCACAGCTGAAATAATATTTACAAGCACTATCTGATAAACAAACAGCTTTACTGGAATATTTTTTTATTAGTTGCATGATTCCAGGCTCGACATGGTGCAGTTTTTAATCCAGTACAATTAAACGTATTTGTCAGGGGTCAATAATATAGATCCTAGGACCAATGTGTGAGGTATTTGGGCCAGCTGACGTAAGCATGTACTTTCATGTCTTTAGACCAACAGTTTGAGATATCTGTAACATTGTGATGCATGTAAATTAACACAATTCACAACAAAAAGATAAATGTACACAGATATGTTTTTGTGGTAAATATGAAGACATTTTTTTATTTCTTAATGAATGATTAGCTTTTACTGTATGTTGCACTGCAGCTGATTTATTTTCAACTATGAAACAATAAATAATAATAAAAACTTGAGATATATGTTGTAGTCTTTTTTATATTTTTGTAAAACAATATTTTACAAAAAATAAACAAAAGAAACCTGAATGTCATTACATAATAACTTTTTTTTATAGAATGAGGAATCATTACTGTGGATTACAAAGTCAAAATCTACATTGCTATTACATTGACTTTAAAATTAAAATAGCTTGTAATGCATCAAGAGTCCCAATTCCACGCTGTAAAACAAACCTTTGCTGCCTTAATTTTTTAGGTCCAGTCAATTTGACAACTTGGCTTATAAGTCATTTACAGTCAACTTGGCCTGGATTGTTTTAAAGTGCAGAAATACCAGTTTCATATCTTAGTTTCCCTTATGCAATTATTATGTTCCAGGAAGTCACAGGACCTTCCTGTTGTGTTAACCCCAATTCTCACTATAGCCGGACTGCAGGAATACACAACCGCCTGCGGAGGACGGCAGTGCAGAACGGAGGGGCTGCTCTTCTGTCGGAGGATGACAGCCCACCTGCGCGGCCAGACTCGGTGTGTGGCCGAGTCAGAACTGTGAGATTGTTAATGGAATTTTGTGGCACTACATGCTGGTGAGAGAGAAATGAGATTCTCTTAAGAAACACCCTGCCTACATCTCACTGCCCACACATGCACAGCTAGAAAATTACTCCCAATTTCTCTCTAGTACGGTGAAAGAGTGACAAGTCTGTTAGGACAGACATACAGAAAGATTTTAGGTTTCTTGCGGCAGTAAACTTGAATTGAAGCAATGAGGGATGGACATCCGGAAGAGAAAATATTTGACAATAGAAAACCAAAATGATAAAATAAACGATATAAGATCAACAATACATGTGTAAAACAATACATTTTTCTAAAGTAACCCTGTCTAACAGCAATACCAATGAAGAAAGTTTCAAACAGAAAATGAAATACACACACAGTCACATAAGAGGAGGCTTTGATTGGCTAATCTATCACAACCTTTTGACAAACCAGTGTAAATGGGTCAAAATGGATGAGACTACTGTGTGTAATGAGAACTTGTTGACTTAAAATCTATAGGTTTTAATAACAATAACAGAAAAAAAGTAGTAACTAATAATATAGACTTAAACCATGCTTTATATTGTATTATTGTTGTTTTATCAATAATGTAAATGCTTAAAATACACATGATTTTTTGTTTGGTGACTAAACTTGGTGACTTGTGTTTTAACAAGTAGCATGTTAATAAAAACATTTAAAAATATTGGTTGCTTGATAAAATTCTCAAATGCCTTGAAATACATCACTAAATGCTGCAAGAATCTAAGTGTACTTCCATTATCTTACCAGAACAAGTGAAAATGTGACCGTTAAACAACCATCATTTCAGAAAAGCATGAATATGCACTGTATTGGAAGCATTCTCTGTTCCCTGAACTGGATGTTTTGCACCTTAGAGAGCGTTTTTGTGGAAACAGAAGAAAAAAGTTGGTGGAGAGGTTTACAATTGTATGTACTGTAAGTAATCATTTCGATACTAGAGATGAGTGACCTGGATTGCTGAGAAGACATTCCATTAGGTGCTCACATGTGGCTTTTGAGCGCAGTAAAAAAAAAACAAGACCACTCAAAAAGTGGCTTTTGGTTTCCTTGCATGAAAGAAATAGATCGAGAAAAGACTGTGATTAGCCTGCTTCCAAAATGACGTTGTCAAAAACCTCGAGTGAGGACTAAGAAGTGAAGTATAAAAGCACATATTACCAAACAAACATTCTTCAAACCCATTTGCTTTGTCTGAAGGCATCTATCTACCCAACCCTTCAGCATCTCTGCCTCTCTCTCCACCTCCATTTCTGCTGTTGTGAGTGTGGCCCAAAAGGGGAAAGGTCAAAGGTGCCATTTCCCATCAGGATTAAACTCTTGCGGCAGATGGTTATGCATTAGTGAAGGGAAATAATGCAATTTTTTTACTATTTGACATAAACACACACACGGGCACGCACATTCACTCTCGCTCTCAGATGATAAACACAAAGCACACAAACTGATACAGTCGGACAACAAAACACACATCCGCCAACCAAACATCTTTAGCACTTTGTAAGTAAAGCAAATCCTCTCTAAATGCATGGAGGCCACAGCAGTGACTCCAATCTTCTAATGCACACATGGGACCAGATGATGGACTGAAGGAATCTATTTCACGGAGGATCAGGAGGATGGTTGAGGACACACGGAGGGAGATGGCCACCGGGCAAATATCAAGACTGGATAAGCCGATGTCCCAAGTTTTGGCGGTGCACCGTTTGCAAGTCAAGACATGAGAGAGAACTTTTACTTTTACCCGACCGAGCTAAGCAGCTGAGAAATCTTGCGAGTCAAATTACGATAGTTATTGGAGTTGATCTTTGCTTTGCTGTAATGATGGTTAAATACAGCCTGTGGTGAAGAGAGACACCTCAACAGCTCTGAATACTGAAAAGTGTGATTCGTGTGTATTACAGCATGACAAATCTATAAAAGCAGCTCTGTTTGTGTATTTTACAGAGTTAACGTAAATACAAACTTGCAAAGGTCTAGCGCAGAATAAATAGGTATATTTTTACAATCTGATTGGATCATAAATATATGTGAAATGACAGAAATTACTGTATACAGTAGCATCAAAAGACTATCAATATAGATCCTGTAGCTCAATTGTTAGAGCATTGCAAATAATGATTTTACCTATTAATATTAGTATCATTTCAATCTTTGACATATCATTACTCAATATTAGGTCAGATTGACATGAGGGTGAGTAATTGGGTAGTAACAATATTTTCATTTTTGGGTGAACTATTCCTGTAATGTGCCAAGTTAATGCATTGCTTGGCAACAGTAAATGGCTTACAGTCAGACTAATTCTGCTTCAGTAAACAATTGGCTAAAACTGTAAAAATCTCCTTGTAATTTATTTTTTCCGTGTGAAGTCACGGCTAACTGCAGGTCACTGACTGATCCACAGTGTCACAATTGATTATGTCGCGAAAAACACAATTAGCTAAATAAATGATAAAGCTAAAAGCTTCATTTTTGTTTCCCAAAGTGAATAAGAGTGTGAATAAATGGACACGGCTGCTCGCCCAGGCAGTGATGTAGCGTAAAAAGCCTACTCAAAGGGTGAGGTATAAATACTCTCTCACAAAATGGGACACAAACCTCAGGTAAGTAGAAAAGAGAGTGGATGTTATTTTGAGAGCGCCAACACTAAAGAACACAGCTCTCAGACAAAGGGGTCATTTCCGGAGCGTTCACACAATAAAATGAGCAATAAAATGCTTAGTGAACTTTTCAGCTGTCCGTTTGAAGGACAGTCATTCAACTACTGCCCACTGGAGGCTTTAATGCTTTATTAACAGAGCTGAACACAGTGTGTCAAACACTAGAGGTGTAGATCTACTCTACTGGCTGATGTGGGCAGAGCATGGAAGAACGTTTGGTCTCCTGACATTCATCTGTTTGCTTTGTTAAGCCCTCACAGCGGAACCGATGATATCACAGAAAGGTTTGGTGCCAACTCCAAAACCAGTGAAAATCAATGAGAGCTGAATGCAAATACAGTGCAGTTCTTTGAACAATAATTATCTTATATATCCGTCTTCTTACTTTAAACTATGAAATGTAATGTAGGATGGCTTTTCTTTTTGGAAACTCAACCAGTAAAGTCCACAGTCACGAAGCGAAATGTTTAAATAATGGTAAGTGTATTGTATTGAAGAATCATTTTACATTTAAACAGTGGAAAAGAACGGTAATATATGTATGAATTGTACAGAATGAACAACGAAATAAAACTGAATACAAACACCCTTCTGTAGGAATCGTGCAGGTAACCTAAAGGATTAGTGTTTAGTTTCTACAGGACTTCTGCAGGAATCCTAATGAAATATTATGTACTACATGGAAGGCCTCCTGTATAGCAAAACACTTCTAAGCAATCTAGGCGATTCAGGTACTTTCTAGGTGACACTGGACTCTGAGAAAAGAAAACGAGAAACAATACGGCCTAAACTTAAAGCTCATTTTAAGCATATACAGGAATTACACACATATGCTGTAATACTTCGGTGCCTCATCGCTCAGTGTTGCAGTGTAACAGCGTCCCTTTTATGTTGCCTGATAAATATGAGTATACATATATAAATGCTGAAATGGTAATTTCAATTGAAATACCTACAATTTTAAAATCAAGTGCTGGTGGTAGATCCTACTCCTGTTTAGCACCTAAACACAATTAAATCCAGATTAAAGACCCATCTCTTTAACATAGCATACATGTAGTCGACCCGTTTATAATACAAATCCCCTAAGGTATTGTTAGGCTGCATTAATTAGGTCAACCGGAACCAGGAACACTTCCCAAAACAATCTGATGCACTTGTTGCATCCAAGACTCTGGAATAGTATTTTTCTCTCAGTTTGACTGTCTTTTATTATTCAGAGGTTACATTCAGTCCATACCCTGACCTGATGTTGGATCTGACAGAAGGAGGCGTGACCCCCAGGAGAACATGTACACATTCATGCTAATCTTAAAGCTAGTTACTACATTAAAGGTAATGTTATTAAAAAATATATATATATTTTTTTAAAGATTGCGTTTTTTGTAATTAAACCAAGAAACGGATGTCTTCACTAAAACGGTAATCAAGGAGATTTAAATAGAATAACACTTTTCATAAGATCAAAATTACAAAAAAGCACATTACATGATCATCCCTATTCCAATTCATTTTGTTTCTCTACACATATCTATATACTCTCTCAATTTCCATTTTAAAAGTGCATACAGTACCACAAATGTTCTTAAAACTTAATGTCACACACCTGTATGTATCTAAAAAACAGCCTGGCATAATTATTCAGCTTCAATCTGCTTCAAAGATAAAAAACAGACAGTGAATTTTGAGACCTGAAAAAAGGAGGCACATCATTTATGTGAAGTGCTAGTCAAGAATAACTATTCCAACAGTGCCAAAACTCTTCTCATTTCCATTCCTCAAAAGCACCCAAATAATGAAACTGATCGATTTCAGATCGTCTTGACAAGAAGACCAGAATTCATTTCACTCACACAGATACAGAGAGCTTCTAGTTGAGCAGCTGACTCTTAAAAATACATCCTTAACCTTCTTAATGTTATTTGTGTCTGAAGCACGTACAGCATAGCTGGGAGTATACTAGCTGAAAAAACAGCAGATTGCCGACAGTTGTCCATTGGCAAAGATCTTACACTGCGCAGCAAGCGAGACAGACTACAGTCGAGCTTAATTGCCGTGTCCTAAAAACCCGGGCCGTGAGCCGGCAGGTTGACATTTACATGCTTTGAGAGATATTTTTGATTGTGGTTTTATGAATTACATGATTAGAGGAGATTTTGCTTGCTATTCTGAGACACGCTGTAAGCAGATTGTGCTGATTAGCTAGATAGCGATTCCCAAAAGTCAGGCCTCACGCTAGCTGCGACATTTAAAAGAAATGATTTACCAGCCCGGCAGTGAATTGTTATGATGAGGTTACAACCTTATGGATTCCTGGAGTGTGGTTGTGATGGAGTAGTGAAGCTCTTCAGCAGAGACAATAAATAAATCATCATGGAGGAAGAAAATTGATTTTTTTCTCTCTCTGTCTTTTGCCTGACATATTGTGAAATCAAAAAATCATTTGGAACTTTGAGGCAGAAAGAACCATTAGTATCCAGAGTCTCAGATATGAGACAAACTTGATTAACCCTGCTTCATATTGCTTTTAACTGCACAAAATGAGCAAACACATGGAGACTCATGGTCTTGCTACACTCCAAAAAATTGTGCTAAATAGCACTAAAAATAGTTCTTTGCTCGTAATCATTTTTAATGTTATATAGCACTCAAATAGTGTTATATAGCACCTTAACCACCCCAAAGAACCGCTTAAGAACCTTACAGGTGCTTAACAGGTTCTTTATACGGTAGCGGTGCTATATAGCAGGAGTATTATGATATTATGTTGTATGATATTAACAAGGTACTTCTAATACTATTGTATTACCATTGCAGCACTAGCTATTACTTGTAAAGTCAACAAAAAAACCTTTGGGAACATTGTCCCGGACCATGTGATAAATACTGCATGTCCAAACACGTCTATGGCATCTGTGATGTGTTTCACTGTAAAATATAACAGTTTTCTTTCCAAAATTTCACACACAATTAAAAACTTGAGAACATGAGGACAAAACCTTAGTTAGTTGTTAATGACAGAATAAGCTGTAGTTTGATTTAAGTGGAGAGAAGAGCCCTATTAGTATTGGCTGAGTGCTTTCCTTGACACTGCCAAGTTGGAATAAATGTGTCATTTTACAGCACAGGCCTATAGACTCATCTTGTAATTATTTTAACTGCTTAACCTTGCCACAACGATCACTTAAAGGTCATTTTAAATTCAACTACAGTGAAACAGTTTCACAATATACACAACGCTATCAAGCATGTTTTATTCAACAGCCCTTCAGAAGGAAAATAGCACATTTGTAGGAGATGGTTTAGGCAGAGATGAACAAAAATGTATCATGTCTAAACGTGTGTGTGCGTGTGTGTGAGAGAGAGACAGCCCTTAAGGCATCTTAGCCAAACAGTCATTAGAGACAGTGTCGCTTTAATGGATCGTGAGCCGGTGGGGTGCGATAGTCTGACACAGGCATCCAGCCCTCAATGCCATGTGCTCTTAGCTTTGTTTTCTAATGCCCCTGACACAGGCGCTGACACTAAGAATCAGTGACCTGAAAAAGCTAAAGCATCCAACACACACACACGATATGAGGTCCTGTGCAAAATCCGCCCTGCCTTTGCATCTTCCCACAATCCCTTGTGTCAGAGGCCTCACAACAGAAGTAAAGTGATTAGAGGCAACAGCTACATCCCTTCAGCCAACACAAGCGTCCAAAACAGCATTTGCGAGAACACCGCAGAGGCCTGGCCTACAAACCAGAGGACAACGATTTTCTTCAAGCTTTTCCTGGGAACGAGGCTTATACATATTTTAGCACAGCCGGCTGACAAATAAAAACCTTCCTCAAAGAGATGCGGCAAAAATAAACCGATCGTGGTTCAGCTGACAACCCACTTCAACCACAATATGCGGTGCTGTGCTTCAAACAATATACTGTTATATTGAATATGGATGATATAATTTGCCATGATTTTGCTGATGTAAGTAAACAAAACTATAGAGAAATAGTGCTGCTTATGAGTATTTGCGACCCTGTCTCCAAATCTAATCATGAGATGAAGCATCAAAGTAGTCATATCCATAAAAATGATCAAAATAGGTTATGTGGAGATTATATGATAGATTTCAGGATACAGTATTCAAATTGTTATTTGCAATACTGAAATTAATGATTTTAAACACTAAAAATTATTATTTTATTGATTTGTTTATTATTTTATATCATATTTCAATCTTTGACATTGTCTTACTCAGTCAATATTAAAAATATTAAGTCTTTTAATATATTTTTAATATAATATATAATATTTTAAATTTGTCTTTACATTATGACATATATTTATATAGAAAACAGAAAATCACATAAAATGTTTTCCCTTTTTTTTACATTGATAAAAATCTTATTTTGATGTACATTGCACAGTAAAAAAAAAGATTATTATTATAGATTATTTTCAAGTAAATTTTTATTTTGACTTTTGCATCAAACATTTTGAATCTGCTCGACTAAAATGATAGTTCCTCTGAAAATGAAAAAAAAAAAAAATCATCACCACTTTTAGGCATTTTAAATACACTTATATATACACATGGTTATATATTAAAAAATGATATATCATAAAAATACAGTGCTTTTTTATAGCTCTGCCCCAGTACTGATTCCACAGAGCTATAAATCATTTTAACAACAACTGTTCATTCAGCAGCCAGGCATTGTCTTCCAAAAGAAATATTTCATGGACCCATTTGAAAGGCATGCCATATGCATGCTTAATGAATCTATATTTCAGGTTATGATTCTCTCTCAGGAGTTAAAAGAGGTTGGTCCAACATTAACAATAAATCCTCGGAAAGCGGCAATTAGCGAACCAGCATCTGACAATCTCCCAACACACACACGCTACACCTGTTCATAATTACTGCCGGTCTGCTTTTCTTACTTTTATACCATATTCAAATGGAAACTTGGCACATATCTTCTAAAACTATTTAACATTGCTACTGACCCACAGAGAACAACCATGGGAAATTATGATGACCGAGATCGGCAACACAATGTCGCCATTTTTAACCTTAGCAGTACCGCCGGTCTTATAAACAGAACTTAAGCATGCCATCAAACATCAATGGGTGGTACAACCGACCCATCCACACAGGAGACGTGATCCTTCTGGCCTCATTTAAGCAGAAAAAGAGCAATTATCTGCCACTTACGGTATGGCGCTAAATTACACCCACTTTAACTGGCGATTTGGTGGAGGGCATTTCATGGATCACCGTTACATTGGGATTGTCATGAAAATATGTTGCCCGCTGTTAAACGGAAGAGTCAGTCACAGATGATATCTCATCACGGGCAGCGGAAGGCTCTTCGGCGGCATCTAGGTGATATGATTCACGGCGGGATGCGGGAGGGGCCGTCCACGCATCATAAAACCCTAACTCATAAATGATAACCGCCCAAATTATAGATAAGCACGGACATTTGGAACAGGGATAATACATCATGGCCTTTGATTGATGGCTTGGAATTTGACCACTGATGAGACGGGGTTGAGAATTACTGTTAGCCGGTTTAGTGACCAGAGGCTGGGGGGCAACGCTGTCAGTTGATGAATGGCTTCCTGTGATTATACGAAGCATTGCAGTGGAACAGCAGCCCGGCAGCCTGACTTAAAGACTTCAGCGGTGCCAATGCATGAGTGAAATGAGGAGTTTGAGATGAATTAAAGGTAAGGGGTCACAGAACAACGTGCCATCTGGATTTAATGAAGGCACCGAGGTCTCGGAGAGAGAGGGACAAAGACATTTTCTCCTAAACTACTTTACTTACTGACAGTCTGAGAAGAAAACGGTACTGTAGTTACAGTCCAACACTGAGCGCTGGATTTGCCAATGTTTGAGTATCAAGTTATTTTTTTTCTGCTTTGTTTGTCAGTGAAATAATTTATACTTATAGCAGAGATAAGGTATGATACCAATGTCACATGACGCATCGTCACAGATACAATCAATTATCAAAAATTCCGCTCTTAAATAGCATCTTATTTTTAACTAAACATTGTTATAATTTGGCTATGAATACACTCTTAAAAACAAAGGTGCTTCACGATGCCACAAAAGAACCATTTAACAACTAAACGGTTTCATAAAGAACCCCTAACCTGTTAAATGTCACCATTCCAAGGTGGAACATTTAGGTTATTTCTCTATTTATTTTAATATTTCATAATTCTAATCATAACAATATTGATGGAAAGGTGTAAGACTCAAGAATAAATATTTGACAAATGTTAATAACAATAAACAAACAAAAAACATTTAATGATATTTTTGAAAAAAAAAAGTAGTAGAACAAGGTTCTTTAGTAGTAGGTTCTTGTAGTAGAAAAGGTTCTTTAGACTATACAAAATGAAAGAAAAATAATATAACCTTTGAGTAAATGGTTCTTTGGAGAACCAAAAATGGTTGTTCTGTGGCATCGCTGTGAAGAACCTTTTGTAGCAGCTTTATTTTAAAATATGTATCTAAATACAGCTTTACTCTGAGGCATAAATTCCTCATGAAGTGTAAACCTTTATCACTGACTGAGCTTTGCAAATTATCAAGAGAAAACTTCGACAGTTCCTCCCTTCAGCAAAACATCTCAAAGGAGCGTTTCAAACTTTTTCTGTCGTCTCGTGAGGCTGAAGTAAACAGGTCACCATCTCCACCATAAAACACAGATCTCCTCGTGGAGAACATTGAGGACATTGCGATGAGAAAAGTTAACCGTCACAATATTAAAAATCATATGTATTAATGACGTTTTTCTCGATATTTCCTGAAAGACACTTTTGATTGCAGAACTGTATTTGCATGAAAGTGTGAGGTGTCACTTATAGATCACAGCGCGTTCATTAGAGACGATACTCTCCTCTGACCTTATTACTGAAGTGAAGGAACATGCACACATACAATATACACACACTCTCATCCTCAGAAACAGCTCATCACAAACCATTATTATTTCATAATTATCGTTCATTATGTCTACAGTGTCACATCTTCCCAGATTTTTCAGTTCATTAATTTTCGTACTTCACGGCTCCTCCACAGATTAATAAGGCACTCGTTCTGTAGGCATAATTAACGATATAAAAAACACAAATGAAAATAAACACTTGCATAAAATATGGGAATATTAATGTTTCGTGATTGGTAATGAGTCGAACTGGGAATCTTGACACAATATGAGCTTGTGAAAACAACATTTTTTTAATCATGAAAGAAACTGCAAGATTATTTTATATGATTACTGTGAACGTTATTAGCAAATAATAATAGTATGATCAAATTTTGGTGCTATTCTACATTTTAAACTCCTCCTTCATTTTGTTCTCCACCTATTCTGAAGCTTATATACAGTGATGAATGAATTTAGACCATGGGTTTGGTGCACAGCAAGGGCATCTTTAAAATTGTACCTCATCTCTGCATTTGAAAGTGCATTTTGCGAATCAAACACTGCCTTTGTTCTTTAGAAAAATGTGTCTTTCCTTTGAAACGTATTCCCATAATATGCATTGACAGTCCCTGTTGACAAACTGATCTTTAATCTAATTTGAGTTGATGAATTAATGTATTGAATACAAATCAGATCTGTATGCATCACATGATAGCTGGATACGTGTTGCTGAGTGGTGTCGATGAATGGCAGTGAGTTACAGCACTGAACCGTTCATAAATAAAGGCACAAGGAACAATAACATATTATTCAAAACACATGCATCTGCATAGAACAATTAAAAAACGATGCTAAATTTAAGTTTAACCGAGAAAGCTAAACTTACCGTAATGATCAGCAGAATCCCTTTGAGGAGCGTCAGCATTGATGCGATTGGTTGAATGATGATTTGAGCCAGGAGTATACCCAATGACAGCGTCCACGTAAAGTCGGGGATCATGGAGATATGACTGCAAAAGCAAAAACAGACAAACAGTCATCTAGTCTCCCATTGTTTTAAATTACAGGTCTAGTAACTCCAAATAATGCTAAACGCCTCGTTTCAAAAATTACAGACTACAGCAAGAGGACATGACAACAACACAATACAATTTAAAACGGAGTATTCCTTACAATTTCCCTGCAAAACATAGACTTATTCTCTCTAAATCACATCCTGAATGAAGAGAGGCTCATTTCTCCTCTCTAGAGGAAACAACAGGGGGCAGGTAATTGTTTTGAAGTGTCTATCTCTATCTGATAAGAATGCCTTTTGATACAGCACTCAGTAATACAGTGAATCTCACAAATGCTTTTACCGTCTTTATGGTAAGAATGTTTTGAAAAGACTGTCATAACGCACATGCAGGATAACCGCAACTCAAGGGTCATAAGACAAGGCCTGAAACAATACTGAAACATGGGTCTTCTTCTACTGAAAGACGACAAAACGCTTCTCACATAATAGGATAGCATGGATCATCAGGTTATGCATAAAATTGTCCATGCTTGTTTGCATACATGTACTGAAAGTGTAAGAAATTCAAAACAAATGCTAAGTAAAATCATTTACACCAGTGGTCTCGACTCCCATACTGTACATTTAGAGAACACAACTGTAAACTTATGCATTTAAGCAAACGGTTTCATTTAAAACAACAAACAGCACATTCAAGGTATACATTTTATCAGTATATGTGTGAAAAGTGAACAGTTGTAAAAGATAAATGATTTATTTTGCATTTACATACATTTCTTCAATATTGGTCACGAAAATGTGATCTAATTTTAAACTGGTCACAACAGCAGCCCTGCCAATAACACCAAAATTATATATCATGTTTTCATTACACTTTTGACATTGCAAACTGTAAATAATTAGTCCTTTTTATTTAATAAGTCATTGAGCCTTCTTTGGAAATAAATGTCCTTCTTTACTTCGTTGTGCTGTAGCATCAAACAACTTCTGTTGAGTTTCACCTGGCAGACAGATGGTGTTACGTTCTCCTGTGAAGCGTCCTCATAAATTTGGGAATTCATTTTCTGTTGATGAAACAGCAGCAAGCTGTCTGGGCTCTGAGACACCAAAACAGCTTCTGCACCATATTTTACAGCTGGGACGAGGTTTTGATATTGGTGCATATTGAAAGCATTGTCTTTTATCTCTAGTTTTATCTATCCACATAATATTTTTGCCAGTAGCACTGCTGAACATCAGGTGCTTTTTTAAGAACGTGCAGCAGGGTTTGTTTTGGACAGAAGTGGTTTCCTCTGTGACATTTCCCTTGAATGCGGTCTTTGTTTGGCGTTTTGCATATCGCAGACAGATCAACAGACGTGTTTGCATGTTTCTGAGAATTCTTTGGCGGACAGGATTCTGGTTATTATCTTCAAGCTCTTGTAGTCATCTTTGCAGGATGTTAAGTCTTATAAAAAAAGCAAAACCTTTTTCGGTTTATAGACACTTTGTCATACTGCGAACTGATGCACATCAAAGCTTTTTTATTCCTCATGCAAATGAACAATTCTTGACTCTTGTTAGCTTCAGGATGTCATTAGGGATTTGGGATGTACAAACTTTTTTATGCAGCACTGTGAAAGTTTACACGGTTAATCCACCTGCTATATGTTGAACAAAGGTCAATTTTTATGGTCTCAAAGCAAAGCAAACTTATTTATGAACTCAATTCAGCAAGACCACCATATCCCACAGATAAATATGGGATTTTATAATGGATTAAGAGAACTGCGAACACTCAAACAGGGCTGAAATAACCTATTGATTTGTGCTCGCAGGTTCACTTTACATTCACTGTCTTTCTCTGCAACCTTGGTCTGCTTTCTGAACAGACCTCCGCCTATGATGGGCTCTTAATGAAGCATTCAACCACCGATATGGTCCAGGCCGCCTTGAGTGGATAATTTTCAGGTTAAGTATTTACTGGGGCGTTGCAAAATAAATTACCTTTGTGGCGATAAGTGCAATTACAAAGAAATTCAGTGGGGAACAATATATGCCAGACTCTCTGTGTTTTCTTTGCTGATCAACATCCATTCTTATAATATCTTATATAATTTTGTGCAATGGATGTGGGAATGTGGGGATTTAATTAGACTTTCTAAATGAAACATACTTCAAACAGAGAACTATGATTAAGATACCAATCAGAGCAGAAATGTACTGTAAAATTAGAAAGGTCTTATTTTATAAAAGAGATTGCAGGGTATAAATCCTGCAATCCGTCCCATTGTTATGGAAATAAACAGTGCTATCATTGGACACAACTTTAATGTTTTCCCCTGAGAGATATATTATGCACAGATTTGGTGGACTGGCTTCCAAGATAGAGAGTTTCCTTGATGTATCTCTGTTTGTCTAGTAAACACAAAAATCCTTCGAGAATTGAGCCCAATCTAGAATACCAATAAGAGAACGTCCTCTCATATTGACAAACGCGAGCCTTAAGTTAACCATAGGTTGTTAAACGATGACTACAAAGAAATTTGCTTTGGGTAAACCTATCGATAAATTCATAATGTATCTGACATACTGGTACTGTCCTCCGATGATAACTCGCTCACCACTCGCTGACCAAATTTATTTTCATCAGCCCATCATCTTCACAGCTCAGATTTTTCTGACCGCCATGAAAACAGGATCAAATGACCAATCAATACACTTCATCTCTATGTTCCCTGATGTTTCTTAAACTCCATCAGCTTGTTTACTTGTGGATTTGGCATTGATGCGTCCCTGTAGGATTGTGGAAATGGTTTCCCATTACGGTGGGTTTAAACACTGTGAATAGGAGGAGGAATGTACGTAAGAGACAGGAAGACAAAGTGAGAAGGAAAGAGATGGCGTGACACTTTTCTCCAGCAGGTGGAGGTATTGACAGCACACATTTGTCTGTTACATCCCACCCAGTGCATTCTAGACACGCCCACTTTACCATTCTGACATTATGAGTCAAATCTAAACTGAATGACATGATTCTTATAAAATGTGCAAAAGCTACTTGTCATATTAATATATTATTATATTAAATATATTATTACCTTTAAAAATGTAAAAAGTAAGTGACTTTTGAACGGTGCAACTGCACGGCAAAAACACCAATACAATTCTTTAAAATCCTCCTCTCAGCTTTCCCGATAGAAGAAAATTCACACAACAATGTGAGAGTGGGTAAAAGATGACAGAATTATCACCTTTGGATGAACTATTCTCTAATTAAAAAGCATTGATTAATTAGTCTAATGGACTCAAAAACTGAGCTTTACCAATATAAACTCCTTTTAAAAAGTTCACCTAAAGCATCATCACTGTAAAGGCTAAATCTTTTCCTGATGATAATGTTTCTCAAAGCACTAGCAGGTAATTTAACTTTAATACGGCGATTCATTATTTATGTCTGGGGTATTGAAAGCACAACGTTTAGAAATATACAAGATAAATTGATTTCCTTCCTTTGCATAATGCACTGAATGATAATCCTTTTTCCAGCTGAATGTGTCTCGAGTGGGTGTTTTCGAAGGGCTGTGGTGTGTTTTAATTAAAATGAAAAACTGTCAGGTTAAGAGGTTCAACCTCAAGGGCAAAAAATCTGCAACCGTGTGGATTCAAGGATCATGTCTTTATAGCAAATTTACACGGTCTGTAACTCAAACATACTTAAAACATGGGTTTTAAATGACTTATATTAATGTTATTCTCATTATTGTTCCTCATTAAGGGGATATATAATATTATCATTATATAATACTAATAATCATTAACTGACTTAAGCAACTTAAAGTCTTTTTAGACCGTGGATATATTGAACCCTTTCAAATACAATTTCTCAACAATAAATTGACCTGAAAAAATCCTTAAAAACTAAATGAGGCAACAAAGTACAATTTGCCAAATAAAAAAACGTAGCAAAACTCGAGCAGGCTGTAATTATAACCATTCCATAATTGAATTATGACACCGTATGCTGCGTTTGGAGAGAATCCCTGTCTGCTTATTCAATTTTTCATATTTGCTTCCTGTTCTTCGAACTGAATATTAATGAACACGTGAGCTTTCTCACCATTTCTCACAACAAAAGCCAAACAAGAGAAAGAAATGAATGTGCTGCTTGTTTACCTAACTAGGAATTTCTCTCTGTAATAATCCACAATTAAAAAAAACTATGTCACAAATGTGCTAAAAGCAGCTTTACACTGCATGCAAAAACTTAATCATTATAAAAATCTAACTTATGTGAGAATGGGGACCATATTTACTGTGAATCTAACTGTTAATTAATTTGTGTAGCTATAAACTGTTTAAATAGTCTGGAGTGTGATAAACAGGTCTATACAGCATTTTCAACAAGTTCAGCGCACCATTTGCAGTAAATTACTTGCAGCTAATGTACGCAGCACAGCACCGCTTACACGTGGAGCGAGAACACTGTAACCTGTTAATATAGGCACAGAAATAAATACGTTACTCTGTTCGCGTGTGGTGTGAAACAAGCCCTATTCGACGGCTTTCCAGACATCAAAAGTTGTTCTGATTTGTCCTCTCACAAAACATCACAGAGAAAAAATGTGCCTGTGTTTTTGGAGCGATGTATTTGGAGATCAAACACCCCACAGGCACAATCTAATGTGAGAATTTCCAGCCCGATCGCATTTATAAGCGTTCCTCAAACTGAGCCGATGGCTTGACAGACAAGCAGAGTTCAGAGCTGGGTTTAAAATTAAACATTCAGAGAATAAACAATGTGATTGACTGGCTTGTCTTTCTCTAAGATAACTAAAGGCCCTATAGCTTAAAGACATACAAATGAAGGCACTGTACGTATATTTCTCAACATTTATGAATGTGATATTTTCAGTCAAAACTAAATAGTGGAATTGCCCATACGAAGAAATATATTTAGTATCAAACAAACGAAAATTCAAACCTGCTCGTCATATTCAGTGTTCTGAAACCCAGTGAGCTACCTGATAATAAGTTCCTGATGTTAAACACTAAAAGGCAGAATACATCAATCCAAATCTGTTAAATGTATATTTACAAGAGACACATTTCTCATATCACATGTATCACAATACTTATTTTGAATATATTTTTGTTTATCACAATGCATTCTGGGATTGCAATCTCCACAAATCATGAGGCAGTATAACCAAAAAACATTTTTGAGAACAACATTAGCATCTGGATTGTGCCTGTTCTGTGATGTCTGAAAATGCTTCCTCTGTAGGCGGCTCACCAGGTTTTGGAACACCGCATTGATTGTTGATTCGTTACATTAAACATTTCACCCCGTGGCAACTCACCTGGTATGAAAAAGTGCTGCGTAGGCCTCGCTTCCTGCCAGGACATAACTGATCCCGATAGACACACTGTTGAAGACACAGTTCATTATCAGCACTCATTACAGTAATGACTGTCACATCATCTAATTTTCATATTCATGAGAAACTTTCGCAGGGAGGAATCAAGCAGGATCTTCTAGTGCCCAAAGTTGGCCAAAGCAGAAAATATTTAGCTTTAATAAATAAAATCTGAATGAAATGTTAATGCACATAATTTTCACAGTTTCATTACCTTTGGTTGTCATCGGATCATGTCATAGCTCATTTGCATAAAGTCTTCATAAAAGTTAGCTGGACACACTCATGCAGCACAGTCAGCAGTCACTGCCACTTATAAAATTGCATAAAAAACTTAACACATCTAATGGATTGGATTGAGAACAGTATCTTGTATTCAAGCACATTGATCCGAGTGCTAATCCTCATGAACACAACGATGGGCGAATTGATTGGATATGTGTTAGCCAAACCTGTCTAAAGGCTGATAACCAGAGTCTTCCCATTCACCTGCATGATCAGACATGCAGAATAGACCGACAAATGATGTCCTGTAAAACTATCAAACAGCTTTTCTCAGTAATGACCACCGATGCACTCAGGGTCTTGGTGTACTCTTACTCTTAGTAAAATCCATTGCACTTGAACCCCGTTTTAAGCTTTATAGACGGCACAGCATTTTGGATCTTTTTGTAAAAACGTCCATAAAGGAACAGGTGCACCATAATGCCAACAGGAGGTAGAACAAATAAAATTTGCTTGTAAACCTATTTTGAAGTCTTTCAAGAGCACTAGAAAACTTTATAATGGGTAAATGTTAAAAACGAAATACCTGAGTAAAGGAGAGAAGCTAATTCTGTAATGGCAGGTGATTAATAACCCCACATTTAAAGAGGAACAGATGGACGGCCATATTGGTGACTGAAACAAATTGACCATTATTTCATTATTCTGCAACATTTTTCCAAAAAGGTGAAAAAGAAACATTGTTTAAGGCAATACTGACATTTTGCCCATAAATAACGTTTCATTTAGTGACGGTCTAGAGAGCACAGCCGGGTCTAAAAACCGACTTAACGCTCATATTCAGAGGTGTTTGTGTCTATCTGCCTCAGCGAGCAGAGGAGTCACGCTCAAAAACAACATCCTCTGTACCGATGACTTAATTAACCTTTAATGTTTATCAAAAACGAAACAAGCCACTCTCCTCAGTCTAATCGGAGGAGTCCAGTGACATTTCAGCACAAGCCCTCAGTGACACATCTATGAGCGGGTTCTTTGTACAATCTGCAATCTGCTGGTAGCCAAAGAAGAAAGATTGTACAAATGTAACATAATTGAGCTGTGATATTGTGTTTTCTGTTGTTGTTTTCATGCAGCCCTTTATAGAAACATCTATCACGATAAGAAATGATAATAGACACAAAAACAGGAAGGAAATGAGAAAGACGGATAAACTTCAATACATGTAATGACGTCGTTTGGCCAGTCTGGAGTACAAACAATTTTAAAGCTATTTTGGCAAGACATGTTTTTCTCTGCAGCTTAATGAATAAACAGGCATGATTTGTGATCTGTGTGTAAATCAACATATTAAGCCTAACTTTAATGTTTGATTGTCATGCTTGCATGCATACTGTACATTGTGTGCGTTCCTGTCCATCTACTGTGGTAGTCAGAGGAAGATTTATTCAAAACTACGATTATTTATATCTATATATGCATATTTAAAGATTTTCATAAAGCTTAATGTCAAGAAATTACAGAACATGCATTAATATATATGACACATGCTCAAACAAACCTCTTTCCGTTTACTAACAAACAGGCATGAAAATAAATGGCTGAAATACAATCTGCAACTTTCCCTCAAGCAGCATCTTTATGAGATAATGATCTTGTCTGTTTACCTCAGGGCACTCTTATACAAACATAGCTTTTACCATTAACATGAACTTCATCATCATGCTGAAAGAATATCAACAGTAAGTAGGTCTACCATACTGTAAGTATAATATGTTGGATGGTGGATTACAGCCCTTAGCATCAAAGCTCTGTAAAATTTATGAAAAGCTATATAGCATTTCAAGGCTATAAGTTGTGTAGCGTCAACACACAAGGTTCTTATACAGCCGGATCGTGTCCAACATTGCATGACTTATTAGCATTTTCTTATTGGGGTGCACAGGGAAAAACACTAAAATATGAATAATTAAATGAGAGCAGTCAGTGTTTACACCTCAAGTTAGAGTTTAAAACATCATGGGAACGAGTGTATTTTGAGTTTTCACAGTAACTCGGCACAAGTCCTGCGTCAAAGCATTAGTAAGTATAGCAACTCATTTCAAAACTGTTGCTAGTTAAATACGAAAATCTTCATACTAAACTGAACCCAAAAATAAAATTTGGTCTATATAATAAAACATATGTTAATACATCTTGCTATATGTCTTTATTTACATCGAAACGTTTACTCACAACTATGTTCTTCCCAAAGTCTTTCTTTTTTGCTTGGTTTTTGCTGTTTTGCTTGCTACTGAAGGAGTGACCTGATCTCTTTGTATAAATTCGTATGATGTGAATCATACGACTATTAACAAAAATACTCCACTAACATCACTGGGAAGAAGGCAAATCATACTAAACGTATGAATGAGATGTACACTTTAAAAACTAAAGGATCCTCGAGGAACCATTGGGGGTTCCTCACACTGCCACACCGGCGGAACCATCAGGAGGACCTCGGGACACTTTTTATTTTACAAAAAGCAGTTCTCTGAGCAACCATTAACAGTCTTGGCAGTTCTTGCAGGAACTTATGGGATCCTTTAGGGACTTTAAATTCAGTTCCAAAAGGATCCTTCAGTTTTTACAGTGTATGAATATGTACATATCGTAAAATACGTATAAACTCCTGTGAGATTGCGCCGGAAGGAGAGGTTACGCAAAATATTAACAACTAACATGTCCAAAACAAAAAGCAGCATCAACTTATTAAAACCTTTCTCCTATTGTGTTAAAAAGGTCTGCTCTTGTTTCACATCTTTCACAAAAGAAGGAAAGCCATACGAGCTGGAACGACATGAGAGTGAGTAAATGACAAAAACATTTTCATTTTTGGACGAATGATCCCTTTAGACTTGTTAGGCAGCCTGGTAATGACATCAGCATTCCATGCTGGTCCAAAACACACCATATGCTGGTGGCCAGCTATGCTGGTCTTTTCAGCAGGGCTTTAAATAAGAGAGACTCACAATTGAAAGAGGAGAACAAAGTTGAAGGCACGGCTGTTGTGCTTTCCCAGGAAGAGAACTCCCAGGATGTGCAGATTTGGCTGAAGGTCCTCCGTTTGCCGCCGTGCTGTGGCATCTCTCCGCACAAGACTTGTATCTACAGAGAGAAACACAAAAAGACACGTTTTAATGGCACACATCTCTGAGCCAGAATGAACAGGCTTTTGGACACGTTTCGTTCTGCTAGTTCCCCATGTCATGAATCTGTATATCATGAAGACAAATTTGGCCACTAGATATGACGACACAGATGGCTTAAAGTAAATATCTGCGACTTGATTGTAATGCTTTGCATAACTGTCACTGTTCCACAGGTGGAACATTTAGGTTATTTTACCATTCACTTTATTATTTCTTAGTTGAATTCTAATCTAATAATCGCAAACTATACATTGATGGAAAGGTCTAAAACTCAATAATAAATATTTGACAAATTTTCATAACGATAAACATAAATTAAAAGAAAAATATAAACATTTATGGTAATGCTATATTTAAAAATGCCTAAAAAAAGATTAAAAACACAAAAAATTAAAATTGGATAGTGCATTTTCATGTGTATACTTAATATATGCAGTTATCAGGTTAAAACACGTCAACCCACATCTTTGCTGTACAGTCACTATTAAAATGTACAGTGAAATTGTTAAATGTGCCTTTTTCATTAAACTAAACTGAAAATGAACAAGCATAAGGCACTCAGAGATTAAACAAATATAACTAAACTATAACGACAAAAAAAAAAAGAAAACACAAAATAACAAAACGAGAAGTGTGTATCTTTTTAAACCTTTTACTAACAATTTCTGTAAAATATAAAAAAAATAAAAATGCAAAATTGTTTCATATATATTATGACCCAAAGTGAAGGGTAAGATTTTATATTTTTAAGTTATATTTTGCAGTGCATTCTGGCAATTTCAACCTCATGAAACCGGAACTGGATTCCCTGTCCAGTTCACTTACTACTAAACTAGAGAGCAGACCGACACACACCCGTTCCTCTTAACCCCACACCATACGGGCAGAACCATCCCTCAACCCCTCCATGGTGCCACACATCACTCCCCAATGCGAAATTCAGCTGCGACACCACACACCGTGCTAAATAATGAATTGGATGAGCGATATACATAAGGCAGGTTATGGCAAAGTAAAAAATGATTATGGACAGAGATGAGACAAGTGTTCAGCAGTGAAGAAGCAAATCAGAACAGCAGGAATAATTCATATTTCAGCACAGAGTATCAGAGCACAACCCAGCAGGCTGCAGGTAAACAGACACCGTCTCTGAGCTCTGACCTTCAACCACACTCACGCTGTAGTAGTTATCATACATCAATCCCTGTGTAAGGCAGCTGTTCTGTGTACTCTGTGCTATACAACAGAGTCTCAGTGCTGTCTAGAACAACAAGAGCATCAGACATCAGGTACAAGAGGAACACATGAGAAAAGGAAAAAACAAGAGAGGTGTGAGATATTTATGAGGGGGACTGGGGCTAGTTGTCACACTTGTTATTCCAGTGAGTATTTTTTCACGGTTGGTTTTATTTTTGAAAGTCTGTATCTGTATAAACACATACTGTACTGCTACAATAAAGTTATTAAACATTACTGCACTTGTATTGCTCAGATAGAGTTTGTAGTTAGAGCAAACATGCAGTATATATACACAAAGACACACACACACGCATACACACAGTCAAAAGTTTAGACACAACTGACAAAAATGTTTCTCATGATCTTCGTAATCTAAAGGTGTATATTTCAATGTTTGAAATTACGCAAATTGTGCAAACATTAATTTCTTTAATCAGAAAACTAGGGTTTTATTTGAAACTCAATAAGATTTGCATTCAATAAGAGTCCAGCAAAGATAAAAAAATCCTTCAGTGCTGTTTAAAAAGCATCTCAGGTAGAGACGTCAAGAAACTGGATGATAAAATGACAAGAGTATGATTTTACAAATTCTAGACAAAGTGTGACAACTTTAGAAGATGCTAAAATACAACATAGTGTTTATTTATTTTATATGCTTAATTCCCACAAATAAGCATCACGTTACAATTGTGTTATTGTATTTACGAACCCACCATTAAAAAGCATTTAATAGGCTTTTCAGCATCATTTTAAGGAGCAGACAATTATGAAGCACATACTAGTCTATACCGTAACTGCAAAAAATTAAAAGGCAAGACGTGTCAAACTCTCGTTTTGGCCGGCAGACACTGTAATTAATCAAATGTATGAAATAAACTTTAAATGTGTTAACCTGCCTGAACCTAAACTTTATGAAAAATATTGTTTTTCAAATACAGTCTGGCATCATCATAAAGTTTACTCTTGCATGTATTATTTAAGTTCACATGTTTATCTAAGAGCTTTGTAAAATTATGTTGGAATTTTAGATTAGAGAATATAAATGACAAAAAAGTATCGTTAGTAATAACATACAAAACAAGCAGGTGTGCAGTAAAAGCTGAGATACAACCCTTCGCTGTGTGACATTATCAGGATAAAGACAAACCATTTTCCTGAAAATAATAAATGGGGTAAAAAAGTAAAATAAATACGTACCTAAAGCAGATGTTTCACATCATAGTAATCATAGTAATTGTGCTTGTGTCAACATTTAGTCAGATATAGATGTGATTTAAAAAAATAGATGGGCCAAAAAACATTCATCTGGATGTGTTTCTAACTTCATATGAAAAAAGTGCCAATTCTTAACGCCAGTCTAGTTTTTACTTTTCATTAGAATGACGAATCACTTCTCAAATCGTTTATGTCAGTCAGTCACCAATCTTCCTAATGATGCTTTGGCACGGCAGTCTGATTGGATTTTTTACATTAAGTTAAGACTACTGTACCTGTACGGCACAGATGACAGGGGAATGGGCTGTGTAGAGAAGCAGGCTAGAACATTAATTTTTGAGAGGAGCCCATCTGCTTGCAGAAAGGGACAGCCAAGTAATTAGGATCGAGAGCTGTTGAAGCTTAACACCTGTCATAGATACATTGAGTGTGTGTGTGAAACATCACTATGCCAGCGGTGAATCGAGGTTTTAATCCGCATAAAGACGACACTATCGTCTGACGTCTCTATGGTCAGACGGCCACTTACTGCTCGGCCAACCCGCCGAGGATAAACCTTAACCTGATAACTGTCAATGCACATATTGAACATACAATGTATACTGTACATACAATGCACTATTCAAACTCATTTTTTTATTTGAGATTTGTTTTTATTATTTTAGTACAAATTATTTTTCATTTGAGGTATTTTTAAAAATAACATTAACATAAACTAAAAACAATTAATTAAAAATGTTAATGTTCATTGTTATGTTTATTCTTGAGTATCAGACCTTTTCATCAATATATAGTTTGTCATGATTATATTAGAATTAAACTATGAAATATTAAAGTAATAGTGAAATAATAAAGTATTCCACCTGTGGAACGGTGACAGTTAACGGGTTAAATAGATTAAAGAGTTTTGTGGCTAATTGTATGTCTGCAAGCTTTAATAGCACCAAAATAAACACCAACAGAATTTGTAAAATATCTTTACTTTTCAAACAAAACATTAAAAAGGAGATTTGATGCTTGGTTTTAAAACAATTAAGACAAATCTGTTTGCAGATGCCAGTTGGTTTAATCTTTAGTTATTTTATGCGATGCAAAATGTTATGCATTTTGCCAAGTATATGTGGCAAAACTTGCCCAGATATGTTTTAGAGTCACTGTATATTTCAGATATGTCTTTATCTTGCAGAAAAATATACTAAAGTGACTCATCTTGTTTTCAAAGCCATAAACAAATGACCAATATCAAGTATAGTAAGTCATTGTTGTATCAGGCTGTGTTGTAAGATGAAGGCTTTTGTCTACTTAAAAAAAAACATGCTCTGATGACCCACCCCAACATCAGGTTTCAGCACAGGAAACACATTTATGTTTGTCGAACCACAATTTCCAACATCTGTATCTATTCTGTGATGTGAGTGGATCCTTTTGATTAAACGTCTTGAGAAAAACATTTAAACAACACTCTCACAACTGAGCAGCTTGTTTTCATCGATGTGAAAACCATCCACAATCTCATCTCTGTCCGCGCAAATTACAACAAAAATATCCACCTACAAAACAGAAGCAACTAAGAGCAGGACTTCACAATATTTTACTTCTCAAAAACCTACTTTTATAAGATATAACAGTAACGTGCAAGTCACAGCAAAAAAAATGAAATGAAATGAATATTTCAAAACAGTTGTCATCACATCTATGCTTGGAAATGCAGGATGACAGCTAGTCTTAAGGGAGAGACTATGAGAAGAGCAGGAGGAGAGAGAGAACACAGAAACAAAGTTTGTCTGGCTGGAGAAAGAGTTTTGTTACTTGAGATATATATATATACTGTATACTCCCATATCAGAGTTGTTGATGCTTCCTATGGGATATAACACTTTTTCATGGTTTCCATAAAGATATTCTCAGAAGGCGGCTTTTCAATAATTCTTATGGTGAAGATCATGTGACCATACATTACAAAATGATGCGTTGTTTCGACTCGAGATTGAATTTACTGAGAATGAGCTATACTAAATGTGCTAATTTTGTCAGAGAAAGTTATTGACATGAGGACATAGAGATTTATCACTTTAAATACTAGATAACTGGCTAGTTATGTTCATTTTTCATGTAAATTGTGTAAAATGGTTATCTTATAAAAGATCTGTACAAGATATTTATGTTACGTATTAACCTGTTAACTCTCACCGTTGTTATTTTCATGTTATTATCCTATTCCCTTAAATTTTTTTAGTTGAATTTTAATCTTATCATGACAAACTATAAATTGATGGAATTGTACGCAAGACAAAAAATATACTTTTAACATTAACATAAAAATGTTAATGTTACTGTAATTTAAAAAAATACCTCAAATTATTCATTAAAAAAAATTGTAGTTCATATAGTGCATTTTCATGTGTATAACTCCATTTCTGCAGTGACAGTTCTCAGATTAATTTCTTAAAACCAGTTACAGTAATTTCATGCAGATTTTTTAGCATCATGTACGTGTATATATTTAAAAATCATGCTATCAGTAGACAAAAATACACACTCACAGGTACATACAGGTTTTAGGATAGAATGGTCTTGGGAAAAAAAAAAATGGATAAAAGTATATAAAATGGATAAAACAAAAGATGTTTAGCATACCATCTGTAATATTCTTTTACTTTGTAAATCTGAATTATTGGTATAAATTCAGATAAAAGATCAATCAAATGTGCAAAAATGAAAGTCGGACTGCCAGCTAATCGCACCAAACTAACCCTGCGTGTCTGGCAGGGATGAGGAAATTTGTTTCAAATGTAACTGTTACATTTTCGCGATGAAGTCATATTGACTCTTAAAATAGACATACAAATACGATTAACAAACTTAATAGGATATCAAAAAATTGAAGAATTATGCAGAATATTTGGTATTTGGCAGTAATAACACAACATCAATTGTAGCAGTTACTGTAAGTTTTGTAAATAAGGCACAATCTACGATCTACAAGCTTAATTTACAAAGAAAGAAGGCGTGTTTGTTTGAAAACAATGACAACATGTGCTAATTCTGTCAGAGAAAGTTACTGACATCATGCATAACATTTATCTTTTTAAATACTTATCCACTCTTGGCTTGAAGTAAGTTGTAAATGAGCTGTGTACTGGCTGATGAGCAGATGAAAATGAGCGACGAATCAAATGAGGAGAACCCTGGGAGTGCTCAAGCACATGGCACATAGCCACCACGTTTTATTTTTGGAAATTGCTTGTTTGTCAGCATGCAAGTGTATGCCAGACCCTAATGATTTCATCCCTGTGCCTGAGGCGTACGATTATCTTTGCTGAATAAATTCTCTTTCAAACCATGTTATGTATTCTTTATGGGTGCTTCTGGAGCTCACTGGGTGGAGCATAACGCTTGCAACGCCAAGTCCATGTTTGTTTCCCACACATTTTGAAAAATGTATGTTTTGAAAACACTGTCATTTTGTATTAAATTGACAGTGAAATGCATTAATGTAATGATTTAATATAGCAAACTTTCTTGCAGATTTAGGTTTTTATTTATCCGAAGTACTGCAGCTTGCCAGAACAATGGTTTTAAATGGGTTAAACTGTATAAACAAATAAAAGATCTGTCTTACAAGTATTTTTCTGTTAATATGTGCGAGATATGTGACTATTAATTTCTTAAAACCAAGTTACAGTAATTTTATGAGTTATTCCAGTTATTTCAGTTATTCCACTTTAATTCCACTTCTCCATCATTTGATGAATTACTGCTGCCATGACCAATTGAAACATGAGACAGGCATTTCATTTTAATAAAATTATATTTACCGCCTGCTTTCCTTTGGCAGTAACAACGCAACATCAATTGTAGCAGTTACTGTAAGTTTTGTGAATAATGTGCAATCTACGATCTACACGCCTAATTTACAGAAGGCGTGTTTGTGCTAAAACGTTTTTTTTTTCTGTAAATATGTGCCAGATATGTACTTTTAATGATTGTAATTGTTTAATAGTTTTAATTTTCAAAAGTAATTTACACAGTAACAGTAATTTCATGCAGTATTTTTTTCTTTTGCACAATGCATATATTTAAATATCATGCTATCAGTAGACAATGTTATGGTCTTATGAGCAAGTACAAAGTCTTATACTATATTTAATATTCTTTTACCTCGTAAATCAGAATTTTTGCTCATCTACGCTACTGAAAGATCAATCAAACATGCAAAAATGAAAGTCGGACTGCCAGCTGATCGCACCAAACTAACCCTGCGTGTCTGGCAGGGCATGCAGAAAATTGTCTCAAATGTTACTGTTAAATTTTCGCAATGATGAATGCGTATCGACTCTTTATCGTATTTTCTGGAACACGCAGTTTCGCATTTAGCACTAAGCAGATAGCAGTGTGGAATATTTTTTTACAGTGCATCTCTATGCTTAGAGACATCTATCTTTTTAATGGGCTTCTTATCAAACGCCAGCGAGCCAAGCGTGCAGCCCAGGCATGAAAGCCTAATTGAATCATAGAATGCGAGGGCATTGCAAAACCTATCTGATGACACTGTCAACCTAGCATATAAATTAAGCAGGGCCCTAACAGAAAACAGTGCTCGGCACACTCGCGCCGCCTGCAGTAATAAAGCAAATCTTCAGCATTAATGCTTTATTTAAAAGTGCATTAACACAGATAGGTTATTAATTTCAAGCATTTTATGAGTATAATAGCAGAGATGGGCATGAAAGGCACCTTGATCTTGTGTTAAAAGAATCCACCGCTGGGCTCAGTTGGGCTCTGTGGGGATTTGCTGGGATACGGATGATGCACTTATCTGACCTCGGACTCATATATCCCACAATGAACACTCATCACTTCGGCTAAATAATGTTTCTAGAAACACTGAATGAATTAATATTATTATGAACTGCACAGGCTCAACAATAAATGATTAACATTCATAAATACAGTGGGACACTTTACAAAACACATAAACGACAGAAGTAGTGTGTTTTAGCAGGATAACAGTGGGCAAATATTGGGTTAGTAATAGCATTACTAATAAATTACAGGTATATTTGCTCATGTAAAAATACATCACATACCTGCATTTGGCAGATGCTTTACCTAAAGCAACTCTAAGTGCATTTTAGCCATCTATTTTAATCAGTATGTGTGATCGCTGGGATTGAACCCATGACGCTTGTGTTGATAACACAATACTCTAAGTGAGAAAGAGGAACACAACACACACAAAAACAAAAACGCAGAAAAACATATGAATCACTTTTTCCCCCATGTAAAGGTTGATAAGCTTATTTTGGCTGCATTTTATTTTTTTGCATTTCTGGGTCACGATTAATCAGATCTACAGCGTGAGACAAAGCAACATCTCTCTTAATTCGGCTGTCTGTATCCTGATTAATATGCCAGTAACAAAAACTTATTTAAAATTCTCATCTTTCCAAAATGATTTTCTCTTGATGGAAAGCTCACTGCCTTACATTTACATTATGTATTTAACTGCTGATTTGATTCAACACGAACAACTGAAGTTCTATAACTTCTAATTCTGCTTCACTTCAAAGAACAGTACAATAAGTCTAAAGGGACATTTCATCAACTCTAAGCAAGAGGATGGTTGGGGGATATAACATAAAAAGGCTTTAATTAAGATTCAACCAAAATGGAAACAGGATCTGTGTAGTATACTATTAAAAATTAAGAAAGAAAGAGAAGGCATTCTCCAATTTCATAGGCGTAAGCCTACAAGCTGTAAAGTTATGCCAGTACGTCAGCAGCCAATCTAATGCAAATGCTTTATTTCTTAGCTATATTCCAACTTTACGAACAAGGACCCTGATTTACTAACATACCAGATAAAGGGTAATAATTCATGTACTATATATGTAATCTAGCAAACGTGAGCTTGGGGATTTCCTGCATTTAAGAATAAATGCAGGAATAACCATTAGTGCCAATCGGTTGGACTCAACCAAATTCAAAGGAGAATTTTGCATTAGGTAACAGTAATAAATGTACACTGCATCTCTTACTTAATCTCTACATTTACATTTATGCACACACGGGACATACTTTTATCCAAAGGCGCTTTACAGTTTGTGTCCACTGGGAATTGGATGCTGCTGGATTGTTGACACAAAAAAGTCTCTGTTTTGTCATACTGATGGCAGCCATGCTGCACAGAATTCAGTGGTACTATTCACAAACACATTAACTTTCTTGTAACTAAAAATAGTTTAATGTCTAACAAATCATGTTGCAGTGCTATTAAAACCGACTGTATTTACATCACCCATCATTTTGTGTGTGTATAGAGGCTGTACATACACTTTACGAGAAACCTTTGAATGGACAAAATACTTTGCACATCCAAAAGCTGTAATCCTCACACGACATTAAAAGGCTTGTGTTCATAATGGCCTCACATGGTGTTTAATAATATACATGTACTGTAAGAGTGTCCAGTACGACATAAGGGTTAATGTACGAGAGTCACATATTCAGTGAACACTTTCTATTTAATTAACATGTCAACGCATACAGTCATACTTAAATATGAACTGTCGGCTTGAGAATGTGGCCAAAGGCAATCAATCTGTCAGAGTAATTTGTGGAGGTGGACAGTAAAGAATTATATCTTATTGAAATAGTGTAGGAGCGTGTTGATTCTGTGTTTCCCTGCAATCATGATCTATGATCAATTATGATTATATTTCATAGAAACATGATGAAGCTAACAGTTAAGCTGGACAGCAGGAAGAAAACTATCCCTTTAAATTTTGTTATGTACTATAAAACTTTACAGTAAGATGCCAGCTTTTGTAACACAAGTTGGTCATTTTCGGAAAAACACAGATGAGCCTTCAATACATGATTTCCTCTGACGTTCACAGGAAGTGCTTTCTTTCACCCATCATCCCCTCTGACAGGGCCGGTCTCAGCTTTCCCTCATTCATCTTCATTAGCTGCCTATTCCCTCCATCTCATGTCAAAAATACTTAATGTCTCTTTCTCGCATGGTCCAAAGCAAGCCCTGATTAGTTAGCGCTAATACCAACGCATTTCAGCGCGGCCTATACATTTCTCTCTGATGCGCCTCTGTTAACACTCCCTGTGGTCCATTTAGCAAAGAAACAATACAGCTGCCATCTGTTTTCCTGCTACACTTCCTACTGTTTTACGTGGACCACCATCTCCTGTGCTACCAGTAAAACAGCAGGAAAAACAGCAAGACTAAAGACAAATACAACACGGATGCAAATATGTTTATTTTCAATTACTGCTAGAGCTGCATTTACAACACTGCACTGGCTTCTAAACAACAAGAATTGCAGACATGGTGATAAAGGACTTCAATTTTTGAGGATTAAGATCTCATTCTGAACTTTGATGACATCAAGTAACTATTTTATATCGTAATATTGGCTTTAGTAAGAAGATTTGGGTGCAGGTAATCTTAAGACTCATTAGGAGTCAGAGTCACAGTGCAGGATATTAGATCCTAAAATATTCTTTTCATTCCAAGATTATGTATTAAAATGAGGGGGAAAAAAATCTGTGAACATTATGGAACGGATATGATTTAACATTATCCGAGCAAAATTGTAATATGTGGCTTGCCAGAGGAGGACAGGCTCACAAGACTTTTCTCCTAATATATATCATCATCTTTTGAAATGTCTTTGCCACAGCTTCTCTGGCTTATTCCCTGGGGTTATTTAGATACAGGTACACAGCAGGGACACATACCCCAAGAGGAACTGCATGGTTAGTTTATATGATAAACATATAAACCCTGAAAAAACTTTGTCATTGCTAGTACCATGCTTTTACCAATTAAGCTACAATAATTATTGTTGTTATTATTATTATTTATATACAACAAAACATTCAAGCAATAATTAAAACAAAACTTTGAAAACCAACAAATTAACCTGACCCAGCATTTGTTTCTTTCCCACCAACCTGAAAGATCCTGTGGTAAAACCAAATTAATTGAACTGTAAAACACATGGCCCAAAACCGCCTGATTTAATACATCTGGTGTATGCTGATAAGATTAGGATTCTCTAACAGACATTTCAGAGTAAAGATTTGTCACATTGCAATGCACGACTCTTCAACTGTGTTCCTCCTAATGATTGTCCAGCATCAACAGAACATGTTAACTTCTTCCTCTGCTATAATGAAATGTTACTTGTATAAAGACTCAAACCTGCCTCCTCCACCTTCTCTCCATATTCTTCCTTCTCTGCATTAAGTGCCGGCTGTTCTTCAGAACCGACTTCATCCATTGAGATTCTCTCTGTCTTCACAGGCTGCAGCAGGACACCAGACAACCAAATTATCCTTCAGATTTAATTTTATCCACATTTACTTTTTACTAGTAAACTAATCGTCATGTTTTGCTTCGTACTATTTAGGATTTCTCAAAACCTCTTTATAATTTAGACCCAAATGTTTATGCATGCATTAACATTATGTAACTAATGCCAATATAATCAATATTAATTGATGATCAGGTGACTGTTTTTACCTTCATTGTCTCCGGCTGGGCTAAACGACATCTTTGCAGCAAGTCCACAAACAGGTAAATGAGCAAAGCCTAAGGGCAAGAGAACGAATCAGCATTATGCATTAAAACCTAGAATATGTGGACGTGCTAATTTAAAAATAATGTGCTAATAAAAACTGTGGGTTGGATTTAAACATGGTACAAATGTGTGAAACAGATCTGTGTGTCCTACAGACTTTATGAAAGCATGATCAAATTACCCAAAATATTTAATAAACAGAAGTGGCAGGAAATGTGCAGGACTTTATGAATGATGGGTGTTCCAATTTTGTTCCCAAATCTTTCAGCTGAGTAGTGTGGGCGCAGACGTCACGTGGAGCGGCTCGTTACCGACTGTGGTTGAGCTCAGAACTGGGTTCATTCAATTAGAGCAATTGAATTATCAATGCATATTTTGTTGCTAAACCAACGATTTGTGGTGAAATTGAAGAACAAACGGACTATTCTCAAAGTGATTTCAGTTAGGAAACTATGAATAATTACTATAGGTGTGAAATGTGGCTATAAATAAAAGCGTACAAAGGCAAAGTCCATTGCAATTAGCAGCTCCGAAAAAGGTGTTTTTAAAGACAAGTGCTTTTTTTAAAGAGCAAGAAAAACACATGCTGACAAATTTTACTTTAAGATGTGGTTAAATGTCAAATAAACAAATGCCGTCTGCAATGTCATAATAATATCACATATCAAGACCTGCCTCAGAAGTGCACATTCTCTCAAGTCAAAATCAACTTAATCAAATGTCAAAAGTGAACAGCGAAAATATGAAAACAAAAGTAACCAAGTTATAATTAGTGAGCTCTTTTGAAAAAACGTGTCACTTTTGAAATGCTAAGTCACCACGTGGGTGTGAAATAAAGCTTAAAATGCGAAGATGTCACAAAACAACAAGCTAAATGCCAAACAGTGTCACACTATCAAAAGAATACTAATTTACAACGGGATGAAAAACACACAATGGGGGGCATTATCCAAACACTCAAAAATATCTTAAAAGCCAATGAGAAAAGATGTCAGAAATGGTGCCAGACCTGCCCGAGCTATTGTTACCGGCATTCCTGCAAAATCACAACACATCTATATATATATATATGTATATGTATATGTATATGTATATGTATATGTATGTATATGTATATGTATTCAGGTGTATATGGCATATGTATATCGATAACGATATGTATATATAAATGTTAATGCTGCCATGTATCCCAACTATGACTGAAGCCATAAAAATTTGAGGGTTCATTAATTACATTTTAAAGTTTAGTTTTTGTCGACAATTTCATCATTTTGGATAATAACTCGAGGTTAGTTTCACTTTGGTCGCTGCTTCCACTTATTTTTGTCATCCTCGCGTGCGAGTTTGCTTTGCAAAGTGCCGTAGGAAATTGACTTTGTTCTTTGGCGTAATTGGCTGCTTACTGCTGTGTGATTGGCTCTTAATTAATCCATTCACAGCATCTGTTAGACATATATTTTATCGCGATTCGATTAAACGGCATACATTCAGGCATCTGAGACGTTGTTAAACATACAAGAAACAATCTCTTAATTAAATCATTTGATAGTAATTTTACTATGACTAGATGAACATATCAAAATGATTTTACCCCGAAGAAAACAGACAAAGAAATGTCATTTTAACAACTATTAAATCTCATTAAAAACAGAATAGTTAAATTCAATGCACCATGTAATTGCGCTGTCTTATTAATATATATCTGATGTTGTACAGACCATAAAACCTGGATATATCATTAACAAAACAGAAAAAAAGTGTTGCTAAGAACCTATTGTTAAACTTCATTTCATCTGGTAATGGTCTCATACACGGCTTTTATT
Organism: Beaufortia kweichowensis; assembly: GCA_019155185.1. Classification (NCBI taxonomy): domain Eukaryota; kingdom Metazoa; phylum Chordata; class Actinopteri; order Cypriniformes; family Gastromyzontidae; genus Beaufortia; species Beaufortia kweichowensis. The sequence continues at coordinate 2,982,835 of CM032813.1, read as the reverse complement.
TCACCATGGAGACACTTGGCACATTTATATTTCTTTACGATGGTTAATTAAAGAACATAAAATGATCTGCAGACCTACTGTACAGTGCTTTAGATTAGCTGATTTAAGTGAATCTCTCTCTAATGTTCTCAACCAAAAATAACAATGACGGTAAAGCAGTTTTTTTAACATACAAAGCTGTTACCAACCCAGGATCCCAGTACCCAGTATTGTAGCGATTGTTATAAAATCTGGAGAGACGACATGCCACAAACATAATTAATATTTGTATTATTATTACACATGATCATGTTTACTGGGTAACAGAGAAGACAGTGAACTTTGGGTAAAATGTTTAAAAAACATGGTAAAAGGATTTAAAGATTTTTTGTCAAAAAGTTATCCTGTATACAATGACTTTAATATCAACAGATACAGTATGTCAAAATTATATGCTGTACTGTATGACTATGAAATCTGCCCTTTTAGAGGAGCTGATGGAGATTTATTTGAATTCTCTGCTTTTAATGCAAGCCTAACTTTTATTTCTAAAAACATATGCAATGTCTCTAAATGTCTCTTAAAAAACACCAAATTGTACTAGATTTTTTTAAACATGCCAAAAGAATTTGTCCAAGACAATTTCTGGCAAAGTTTATCTACCCTGGCTAGTGTGTCGTCAGCAGGCCCAGATGGAGACGTGTTTCACATGTTTCTTGTTTCAAAATCTTTAGAGGAAAATCTGTCGAATTCTGCTGAATATATATCAACATGGTAAAATGTGTTAAATGGAGCAGAGAGCACTGTATTTTTAATGATAGCTAAAAGCATAATAAAATGAGCCAAATATGTTTAATGACACATGGCTTTTCTCTAGCTCAGTTGGTAAGCGCGTGGCACTAGCAGACAGATCTTACAGAAAATGTATAGAAACATATGCATTTACAGAAATAAGGCAAGGCATAAGACAAACAAAATAAAATGCTACTAACCAGCCACCGTGTCTCACTGCACATTTCTAGAAGAAGTCAACCTAAAATCAACCTCACAGGTTGCACTGCATGTTAAGCTGTGCTAGGTAAAATTATTTTAACGCCAACATCACACCTTTAAGGATAAAAGAGCAGGCCAGAGGTTTAGAGACAGCTGATCTAATGCTGAAGGAACTGTGAAACCGAACGGTGAGAAACATTCTCGGCACAAACACGTCTCATCTGCCCTAATTACAAAAATGATGCCACGGCTCTTTGATGCATATTAATAAGATGCTTCTGATTAGCCTCTCGCCGAGGAAAAAAACACAGCAGTCACGAATGAGAACCCAAACTGAAAAGTTCAAATTGACTTTGCTGACACTACAGATAGCATTTGATTTTCCAATTACAGTGCAAATGTTTGGGCAGGATTAGTTACAGATGCATGAATATTATCAGAGAATAAACACTTATTGTTCAAATGGAAAAATGATCCTTGAAGCCATCTTTATCAGCCTCAAAGCACAGCAAACCAGGTACTCTCATCACCAAGAAGTGATATTAGAGTCTTAAAAAAACCCTTTTATTATCTGAAAAGCAGCACGGCTGGAATCGTAGCATCAAGCCCCAGAACTAAGTCTCGACTGAGAGATATGAGTTTGTGTAATAATATGACATGCCAGGAGATGAAATGTGAAAGATGAAAGAAGTTCATCACCGCCGTAAGCCAGCAAATAACAGAAGGAACAAGTCCTTCTCATTTCGGTAGAACTTGCAAATGGACAGACTTGATTAATTGACAAAATGTCTGAAATATTGTATACACTTATTGCAGGCAGAATTATGGGGCAGCTCCTTTACAGATTTAAATTACGCCCACACTCAGTCAAAATGATGGATGACGATGAGTATAGAAGTAGCAAAGTAACTATGATGGCATTTTAATGGTACCGATATCAGCTACTGTGGCAATCGGCCAAGTCAAGCACCATCCTCGCGCAGCCGTTTAATCTGGATATCACAACTTCTGCTGGTTAATGCAGTTTCTCGCTGGTCTCTCATATTAACTGTGATTAATGGAAGGTTGTTGAATTTTTATGTACTCGTGCTATAAACCTCATTTCAAGAAATCACAATGCAGACAGTAATTGTGTTATTGGCTTGCTTAAATCCATTTAGGGATATAAAACCGACGAAATATTGAAAACATAATGAAAATTATGCCTGATACTGTATAAACAACACGGGCTGTCAGTATATACACGCTTAGTTGATGGTCAGAATAAGCTTCCAGTCTGAGCCGTTTAACCATAAAAACAGCTTAATAGGTTTATTCAGCTGTCACATAATGCTGTTACACCACAAATAATTTACAGTACTCTTATGAAGTACATCTACAGGCTTTCTAATAAAGCAAGACATCAAATGCAATTCTGAGCGGTTACGGGTTTATATTTTTATTGACATGAACGCCACTCACAATGGGCTGATGAATCCATTCACTGACCATCTGATCCAAACTACACCCAAAACTGCACAGCACTTTCTCGATTTGATATGGTATAATCGGTGACTAAAAGCATCCAAAATAAATGAACACTATGTTACATTTTAGCATCTTCTAAAGTAGTTACGCTTTGTCTAAAATTTGTAAAATCATACTCTTGACATTTTCCCATCCAGCTTCTTGACGTCTCAAGCTAGGACGTTTTTTAAACGAAGGAATTTCTATCTTTGCTGGACTCTTATTGACTGCTTTTCATTCATTATTAATCAATTTTAAAATACTTTTTGAATAAAATCCTAGTTTTCTAATGAAATGAATTAATATGTTGGCACAATTATATTGTGGTTTAGCCATGGTATTTGCAGTAAAACTAGTTAATACAAATGCTAATCAACCATGGTTAATTTTCCTAGGGGTTTGACCACAAGTAAAGGATATCGTCAACTTGACATTTACAAAAGCAATTCAAGTTCTTATTTCTCAGTTTAAAACAAACAAACAATTGCATAAAATAAACATTAGACGAGACCTTTATGAAATAATACCAACTGCACTGAACTAAAATAACCAAACGGCACCTTTTCTCTCATGCATGTGTGCATGTGAAGTGCAACACCTGCGCGTTCAGCGCAATGACGTCATACTCAAGCATCCCCGTATCTCTTAAGTTTGGAGCAGAACAACGCAAACAACCAGGAGATATAGAGTTGTAAAGATATAAAGTGCTCTGTCCATGAGGTAATATGGCGTTAAACTCATTGATATAATGCAGGGTGAACGTTTTAGACTTTGCATGAACCCGGCGTGTAATGTTTGAAACACGAATGCATCCCTGTCTCTGCTGATACTCACAGCACTGCAGATGAATAAACCCTTAGTTTCCAGGGTCTATCCTGGTTTTCCTTGTGGTTTTGAAAGACACGGATGTAGCAGATCTCCTCTGCAGCTGTCTCCATCATTGCACTTTTATTTTTCGCCCCTTTCCTCTTATATTCCGCGTCTCTAGTCTCGCGTGCTGCTGGAGTAACTGAAAGCGTGCTGATTATGCGCATGCGCGTGGAGTGGCGGTAGTAATAGGGAAGGGACGTAATTAACACACATTTTATACATTTAATTATTTTAAATTGTCCAAATAAATGCAGTTTAAAATGTCAATAAAAAGCCTGATGTACAGTACTGTAGTTAATAAACACAATATAATATTTATTCACTTAAATAATATAGTTAAAATCATTTTAATATATAATGCTGATTAGATCATCATCTATTGGACATTAAAATATTTTACATTTTTAATTATTTTAAATAAAGGTCATATTAAACATTAATATAAGATAGGCTACTAACCTGCAATTGTTTTAATATACACTATATTAAACAAATGTTGTATAGACATGTATATAATATAATATATATATATATATAATATATATATATACACTATTATACTGTTGTATTATCATCAAAATTTATTTCAAAAAGTGTTTTCAAACTCTCGGTTACATCAATACTCCATTGGCATGCTTAAACTTTGCCCTTTTATTGAAGCAACTGGATGTTAAATCAAAGATCTTTACAAGTTAGCTTTTTAATGCTAAGTTTTAATGCTCTCCCCCAAGACTTTAGGATCGACAGTGACCTTTTCCCTTTTTTGCAAATTACGACTGCAGTGATTAAATGCATTTATAGAGATTAGAGTGAGATTAGATTAACTCTCTGCAGGATTGTCAACAATAACGAGTGCTTATGTGCATGGAAACAAATATAATTAAAGGACAAAGCAGCTGCAAAACAATGAATAAATAAACTTATCAAATATGTATATAAATAAAACAATTAATTAGTAAGCATTTTTTTTTACATGGGCAGCATAAAAAACAAATATTACAAGACAAAGTTTAAATGATTAAACTTGTTAAGACAATTTTTGTTCATAGACTTGCTAGGAGAAAACAAATAAACTCTTCAGGATAATAAATTAGATTTAATGAATGAGTGGCAACAAACGTGCAAGTTCATTAAATCTGGCTAGTCGGAAACTAATGTCTGCATTGCTATTAAGTTAACACTTGTCTTTTTCACCATTATAATGACTTATTAAACATCTATACGTGACCAAAATGGGCATGAAACTGTCTTTCATCCAGAAATGAAAGAAGCTTGATGATCAGATGTTATTTCAGCACTGGTATTTATTGCCTTAGGATTGATTTGTGTTCAGTGGCATACAAATTCAGCAGATAAAAACATGCATTGAAAATGTGCTCTTCCCTTATTCCAATTAAGTGCATTGTAAATATCAAATTATATCACCCCCATTTAAAAAAAAAACCTTTCTCCAGCATACTGTGAATTAAATAAAACCTTCCACCCATTTAAACAGCCACAGCGTGTTCATATTGTCCATCCATTAAGTGCTTTCTGACCCATGTGGGTCCACAAGACATCAAACTAAAGACAAAGCAATTATATTTAATGCCCCACTGGGTGTAAAAAGAAATCTGGATTCAACCTCTGTAGTCCATTGAGACAAAATATAAATGTCATTTAGTGTAGGACAATGAATGCACTAAAATGTCATTTAGTTCGTGTCATCAAACACCGAAATGAGTTATGGTCCAGTGGAAGGTCTTGTTCTCCACACTGGGTATTTCTGACATAAAAAAGGATGCTTTTAACATGCACTGCATTTACATGAATATCCATTCAGTATAAAGTGATGGCAGTATGTGAACAGTACTGCAATAAACAGTTTACAGACCTAGTATCTAAGATACTATATGCTTAAATGTTTGTTTGCATTTATTTAGCATTTCTATCACACTGAGAAACAACTGTGCAAGTTTAGTTTCCAAAAACTCTAGACTATGTCTACTCTAATGCTAAATAAATCTATTCTAATATTAAAAAACATCATGCAACTTGGAGCTGCAGTTTGGAGAGAATTCACATGATATAAAAATGTATACAGTACAAAAGCTCCGTAATACAAATGCTTACAATTCAAGACAAAACTTACTGTAACCTGAACATGATCTTGGATCAGAAACATTAGCAAATTAAATTATTGGTATTTACATTTAGGAAATAAAATAAATAAATATGCCTAAAAACACAGGCAAAGGAAAACATTTAAAAGTTCATATAGTGCAATGCAAAAGGAGCTGGACTTCTGGGTTTCTAGCAGTTCTCTTAATGTGCAAGTTTGTTTTGTTAAATGCAAAAATGACAAACAATTTTCAATGGTAGACAAGCTGCATTGTGCTTTTGAGTCTTAGAAATATGTCAGAGGGGTTATTTGTTAGATATAGTTGAGCTGTTTTTATTTTATTGAAACAAATAAATACTGCTCAACTATGTATAACAAAAAGAAGTTTGTTTCTTTAACTTTGCAAACGTTTGAAATAATAACTCCACAGAAAGTTAAGTATTACCACCACAGCACAAGATATTTTGGTAAATGTTTGGTATTTGAATCTTTGAGTGCAAATTGCTGCTCTAAAAGAATATATGACTCACTCCAAGGCACATAAATAAATTAAAGCTCAACTGGATTCCCTGAATCTTGTGTTCCTAATTGAGCTGTTTTCATATTTAAAAGGCAAGTTGAGTATCTAAGTACACTGGCTGCTAGAGTCGGTTTTAAGACATTGTTCCTGGTCTGAAATACGAGCAATGTTGTGAGCCCATAACATCCCAGACCTGCACTGTAATTAACTACAGCAATTTAAGGAATCCTACCAATCCATGTCTAAACCTTTCTACTTCCTGGTTTCTCATTGGTGGAATGTCACCCAATCAGAACTGCAGATTTAATAATGTTACAAATAAACACCTCTTGAAGACACACCTCCATTCGCATTTACACTCGTCTTGCCTTATGTATTTTAAAATATCCCTAAATCTGTTCTATGACTATTGTCATTCACTATTGCTACTTTTTTACTGACTCCACTGTAATGCCGAAAAATTATTACCCTGAAACTCTTCGCCTGCCCTAGCATTTGTTTTAAACCTTTATTGGTTTTCTTATTCATGCATCTACATTTTTGGAATACTGAAATATTTGTTTCTATTCCTCCTATTCCACAAATTTCTGAAACACAAACCCCTGAGACACTGGCACATATTGTGCTGGCTTTCTTTTCACTTACTCACGAAATTGCACTGTGAAGATGGAGAAACTGAACCATTTATCCAAAGTTCATTGATGATGGACTTCCGTTAGTATTGCTATTGATTAATAAAACATAAATCATTAAATGTTACCGATTACAAACCTGTTTCAAGTCCCAACTTCCAGTTATAATCAGGCTTTCTACAGCACAGAAAACATTTAAACCTGCTGGTGTTTTTATCTTTCAAAACATCTCGTATGGCTCCCTGGCTCTTTTCTCTGTCATTTTTCCAGCCTACTGTAAAGTTTCAGAAAAATTTCTGAAAGAAAAAGCAATAAATTAGCTTTTGCCTAACAAAACGTAATTCAGATACCTCAGGTCGCATTAACCTCAGATTAATAGTGCACTTAAGTAAGTTCCCATCCTTGAATTTTCAAAGGGTCTTTTAGATGACTCTTGACCTTCATCGTCCACCAGAAGATCCCTCAGTCTGTGCTATATTGAGACACCACGAGGAGAAGTTCTTTCAGTATGTTATAATGGTATATCCCTGTCGTTCTCAAAGAGGTCAAGTCCACTCTGTACAAGTTTCTCAGCTGAACTGATGACACGATACACCAGTGTTAGGGACTGGTTGATGCTGTTGTGCCAGGGAACATCCTGAGCATCCTTTAGGATAGAAAAGCATGGTGTTTGTTTGCTCAGGCTGTAGAGAATGTTCCTGTGAGACAGAAAAATACATATGAATGAGAACTGGATTATTAGTAACATGTATTACTTTTATACATTTGGCGGAGACCTTCTTCAAGGCGACTTGCAGTGTATTCAAAGTACATTTATCAATTGAGCTACAGGGACTTTAGTGAGGCTTTGCACAAACTGCAATACTATTCTTAAATAGTGAATCAATTGCACATTATTTCTAATGTAAAGATATCCTGATGTCCACTGTACCGCTGTGTTGATAGTGCACTTATGTTCTGTCACCTTCTTAAAAACACAGAACCCTCAAAATCAATAGCAATGTTTCTCAGGGCAACCTTGAAACACTCTCATAAGACATGTTTTCAATGTCTTTCTTGAACTTCTGAATGACAATATTAGCAGTCTTTGGGACATTTTCTGTATAGTTCAGGGTCACACATTGATTTTTGGAGCTTATGTGTTGTACTGTATTAACCAGCTTTACACACTTAAACAAAATAAATGATCCAATTCTTTGTCTGTAAACAGGTCAGATGAAAGTTTACAATGAGCCTGTGACCTTCAGAAAACACATTTTATATGATATTTTATGTAATAAACTCTATCCTTGTAACGGGATTGTAGCGAAGTTTTACAGGGCACATCAAGATTTTGATTTGACTAAATCTTGAACAGCATCTCCTCCTACCCAGAAGAACTGTATTATCAGTTGTGATTCGGACCTGTGAGTCAAGGTAAAAGTAATATCACATGGGTGGCTTTACATCATTGTTAGCACTGCTCTATAAACTCTGCTGCCATAAAATCACATTTTGCACAACCTCACACATTATGTTTTATTTTTAGATGCAAGTAAGACCTGTTAAGCCAGTAAATCTTAGGTCTTCTGCAAATATGAAGGTTATTAAGTCACATTCACGTTCCCCGCAAAGCTTGCCCCCTTTTTACAATTCCAGTCTTTATACCAATTGTTGTTGGAGGTCTTTTTATAGAAATCTCCAGGACACCTTTGAGATATTGATCTGGGATCGCTGGTAGCACCACATACTTGGTTTATAATGGAGAAAGAGTTCTCGTGCTCAGCGGTTACAAATCGAGTTTAGCGTAAACGGCGTGTCCCCTGCGTGAGTCCAGATATCATCTGTTTCATGTCTACTGAACAATGCCGTTTGTTTTAGCTGCAGGCACAAACCCTCCAGAGCTCCTGTGAGTAATATTCTTCCTCTTACAGCCAGTGAGGTCAAACTTTTACCAGCCTGAAGGTTTAAATATGGCACAACGACGTCACATGGACGGATGCTGATGTCATAGGTTTGTGAGACTAACCGTGTTTTGGTAATTTATGGTTTGATGAAGTTACAACTTGCATTTACAATGTGGTATTTGTGTGCACCTGTACATATAAGCGAGGAATAACATACATACCACATTAATTATTATTAGAGTTAATTATTGAAACAAAATATCAATCTGAAATATTTTAATCGTTTATTTGTAATGAGTACAGACCTTTCGCAAAAAAAATAAAACAAACCTCCTATGACCCTGCAGAGGATAAGCGTGTGTGACAAAGGAAGGATCTGACCCCAGCTTGACCAATCAAAATCCAGTTTTTCAGAGAGATATGTAACAAAGCAAAAAATCTTCCATCTTTGAGCATTGAACGAGTTCAATTTCCTCCTCTTTCTAATCTATTTTCTATTATATAACCCAAAGCACTTTATAAAAAAACTGATTATTAAACAAAGAGTCAAATGTACACAACACAGGGGGTGAAAAATTGAAAATCAATGGAATTTAATTCTCACGGGGCCAGAACCCAAAGAGAGATAATGAGCAGGTACCCGACGAGGCTCTCTGCATTTCATCTATTCCCTTCCTCTTCTGTTAATTTAATAAAAACCTCTCCAGGACCGACTGATTGTCACTGATTACAATTGCATGTGGCTTTGATAATAACACGGCCCTCCATCGGTCCAGATTAAAAGCCAGCAGACACCAACGAAGAGAGAAGGTTTTGTCAAAACAGGAGTGCGGCGAGCGGTCCTAGACTCCTCGTGGATCGATGAAAGATCAAACTAGCATTCACCCGAACACAAAGAGGAGAAATAATCGGAGTTACCGTACAAGGGAGCAGCAGCCATTTTGAATGGATGTCGTGTCGCTAAAACGTCAAGCCACTCCATTATAGATCTAGCTGGACCGCAGGGCTCATCAACAACAGAAGCACACGTGTAAGTCCCTGCGGTTGAGAGCGAGTGTGTGAGGACATTGGCTGAAGCTCTCTGCTTTATTCTGCTGAGCCGACAACTGAATCACAGTCGGACGAGGGATTTAGCTCTGTTCTCTAAAAGCTGATGTATGTGTGTGTAAAGTGTACCTGTGATAGTTTTTATCACATAATTCCAGCCAAAGTCATATAGTTTTGAAATCTAAATCTTTTTTCTTGAGAAGGTTTTAGGACGCACAGAATATCTGTCCTTCACTTCATAATATAAAACCTTTCTGGCTTTTCTGGCCCTATGAATGTAGAGAAAGACTCAAAGAACTGTTGTTTCATTTAATTTGCTGTTCTTAACGTACATGTTTTGAACTACACATCAACATGAGAGCTGCTCTTCTCTTTGAGGGCAAAAAGTGATGACATCAGCACAGTGGCTAAATAATGGTTATTTCAGTCAATCGACCCACAAATCCCCCTTAGGGGAATCATGGGACTATAGACCAATAAACTCCTATGGACTCCTATTATCACCTTGTGATAATTATGTTCTTTTACTATGACAGTAAATCTTTATGAGCTTTTATTTTTTTTATGAACTTGTTAGACCTGAAGGCAAATTCTTTATAAACTACATTTGTGCAATACTAATATGAAAAAATGTCAATGTTTCAACTACATCTAATTCACCAGCAAAGAAGAGTGATATAAAACAATGATTTATATGAAAAAAAGCATCTGTATAACACAAAGATGAGCTTTTTGTACAATCTTTATAGAAACAAGTAGGACAATCAGGTCGACGGTTTTCCACTTTAATATTTTCATGAAAGTATTTCGACAAGTTTTGCACATACTACCTTTCTGATCTGTTCTCACTAGAAGCCTTTACTTCAGGTTTTGAGCACTCCAGACACTTAATAATTGATATTGTTTCCAAGTATATCAAAGTTCCACCACTTTTTGCTTCCTTTCAAACATAAGGACTCATGAATATATCATACCTTATATAAAAGACAGGTGTGGATTCATCAAACTTTAAGCAGCAATGCTCATTTGAGATTTTGTGAGCCACAGGTGAGAAATGATTCATACCTGTACAAGCCAGGTGGTGGGTTTGAGATGAGGAAGCTTTTTTCGAGATCGCGTAGGACATCGTTGAGCATGCGCACGTGGGCCGGATCTCTCTCTTTAGGGTCATTGGCAGGACGCATGATCTCAGATTGGAAGAAGGTTGAGCTTTCCCTCAAAGAGGCGGCTATATTCAGTAGATCTGGCTGGCTCAACACATCATCTGTGTTAAAACAAACAAAAATATAAGATTGATTTAACAGAATAGTGTATTTTTGTCAATATTTGGTAGTTTAAATACCCATGTGAGGTCTCTCTCAAATATTTGTAGCATGTTTATGTTTAAAGCATGATTTTTCAGTGTCATAAATGAAAATAAAATAACTATTTTATGTTGTTTAAAAAGTCAAAGCCAACATTTGTTGGGTATTATTGCTTCTGGTTTGTGGAGTTTAATTCACAGAAAAAGTATGTTGCCTCTCAAAAACGTGTGCTGTTTTTTGTCACATCCATAACGCATGAATATTTCCATTTTTTAAATATAGATAACCTGTGCATAGACTGATTCTTTATAATGCTTGGACTCCATCAACAGGGGTTTAGTAAAATATAAACAGATGGTTCAATATATTAGTCATAAATACATTCTGTGACAATTTATATTTCAAGTTTTGACTGAAAATGGCACATCCATTATTTGTGTTATATATCCATGCCTTATTGTGTGTTTTGCAGAAGAAAGAAAGAAAGAAAGTAATATAAGGGGCTTAGGAGTAAGTACATTTTTCTTTTTGTATAATACATAAACCTCGCTTCAAGCTTCTATGTTCAGGAATGTTATTTTAGGGACAAAAAAGGATGTCAATCCAAGAACAGGTTGAATGTGCCTTTCCTGTTTAACCTCAATATTATTTCTTACACAATTCTCTAGAAACACTAACCATCATAATTCATATCATTGAAAATGTGTAGCTGGCATAACACAGTTGGCCAAATTGGGCTTAATGCATTGCAGCCACTATTGAATATACCTACCTGTCAATCAAAACAGCCATTAATACAATTTCACTTCATTCTCATGGGTCTAATCGTCTCACACACACCTTCTTGGCACTGCAATTGACTTTGCTTGTTGTTAAAAGCAACTGTTTTGACAGCTTAAAAGCGCCTCTCAGAATTCAAGCAGAGCACCGGCCCTCAAAATTAAACAGTCTTGAATATAACAGCAACTCTGTGGGCTAAATAAAGACAAACCGCTGGCCTACTACATCTGCCAGAAACAAAAACTAACAAAGCAAGACGTACTCATCCATTTCACAAGCTAAGTGTTAAAATGTGTGCCGTGACTGTAAATAAAAATGAGTACAACCTGAAATTAAACTGCACCACTAAATCACTGTACAGTGGCTTAAATTGATCCTTAGTTGAAGGCTTTAATTTAAGAGAACATGAGGAAGAAATCTGACAAAAATACATTTGTGCTTTTACTCTAGCGAGACTCTACTCGTGTTTACACCAAACTGTACGCTTTGGTATTTATTGAAATTCAAGAAAGTAAAATTGAAATTCAGCTGAACTCAAGTACATCATGTCACTTTACAGAATCTGACTCAACAATCATGGATCACATCTGAACTTTGCTCTGGGCCTGAAATGATAAATGTGTCCCTGAGCTTTGGGTATCTTTGGAGAATATGTGCTTAATTCAGCCCACAAATCAGACACACAAATCTCTGTGTAAATATAGAGGGATGTAAAGAGAGAAAAGAGAAATATTCCAAAGAGTTATTTCACAAATTTTAAAACTCTCTCTCTCTCTGCAGAATGAGAAGCTCTCTCTCTCTCTCTCTCTCTGCAGAATGAGAAGCTCTCTCTCTCTCTCAGCAGTAATTTATCTGACTGCTGTAATTCATCACTCATTGTGACAGAGACAGCAGAAAGCCCAGTGAAGCTGTCATAAACCCGACTGAGGTTTATTTTTTACAAATGAAGAAAACTTAGCATATCACATATATATCACTCCAGTGTTCATACGTGTTTGTGTGTGCCATTGATGTACCATAAAGGAAATGTTAAAGTAATATTTCACCTAAAAACAAAAATGTCATCATATTCACCCTAATGCTGTTCCAAACCAGTATGACAGTATATGACCATTATGTGATCAAAATCATGATACGGTCATGAAGTCAAGACTGAAGGCTGGCCTTGGTGCATTCAAAAGCAATGACATCTAGTTGATAAAGGAATTGTTGTTCAATAAATGGGTTGATCTAGTTTATCCAAATAAAATGTTTTCCTTTAACTGACCCAAATTTAAATGATTTCTCAAAAACTCATCCTACAGTGAGTAACGTTTAGATGTCTTTGCTTCATTTCCACTGTGCTGAGTCACTCTGAACATCAATGAGCTGTTTAACTCTGAAGGGAACACAAGATTTCAAAGGTTTCAATTAGCTATGAATCTTTGATCTAACACAATTCACTACGTTTCTCATGAACATTAAATTAAATATACAAAAAAGATGATATGATATACATTTTACATTGATTTTCTAAGATTTTACTTCCAAACTAACACTGAATTGTCATAGCACCAATTTATAGGTATCACTAGTATCATAATGAAAAACAATCAATAAATTTCAAAAGCACACTGAGCTCTTGAACCTATCCTTAAAAGAAATGGCATATATTTCATTTAACCATTTGATTCATTCAACCAGTATTATTTCCTTTATTCTTAAAAGTTTGGCTATGCTTCACATGCTCTTAAATAAGTGTAAGTCTGAACACTGATCATTGAGCATCAATATCAACACCTCAAAGCATCAGTGTCTGCTCCGCCTGCACAAGCACTGCATTTACCTGACAAAAAGAGTGAACAGAATGACACTATTCTGCCAGCAAATACGTTTTAGCCTACCAGTGACATTTTGAGTAGACTTCATTCCCTCTGTCTGAATGCTTTCTATTCAAACTTCAAATTACACAGAACAGACTTCACATTGAATAATATCTGTCAGGAAACAGCTGGGCATGCCAATCGCCAGCACATGAATGTGTGCGATCAGACATGTTTGGGACAATTTCCATTTTTAAAAGTGACAGCAATGTTACTTCTCCAAGCATTTTTGGATGAGACTTTCATAAGGGCACGGCATGCCTCAGCGTTTCTACAAGGTGGTAAAACAAAAGCTCAGACACGTGCGTCTGATGAAATATCAATACCGCTCGGCATTACCGGCTTTGCAGTTTGTCTGCATGTGGCGGGATTATGTGGCAATTACATTTCTCACCTGTTCTGTTTCATGTCTTCATAAATATTTAAACACAAAGAGACTGTCGCTCCGGCGGAAACTCAGTACAATACTCGAAGCGTCTCCTGCGCTCTCTGCAGAATGAAAGGTGACAACTGGGTATACCTGGAAGCCACTGTGTAATAATTTAATGCTATTTGAAGCACTGAAATCCAACTCAGTGAGCCTTTGAAAATACAGAGGATATTTAGAAATGAAAGCTTGTCAAAAGCTCATTACTACCCTTGGGTTTCTTAACTACGATCAAGAGAAAAGTATAAACGGCCGCCTTTCACGAGAACATTCAGCTCTTGTCTAGCTCTCTGGGGTTTGTTCTCTTTGTAAAAAGCGCTAGACTGATGGCCAATCAGTTCTGAAGCTTAAAATCCTATTTGATCAGAGCACCGGTTGAACCAGAGAAGTGGTTCGCACCAATTTGAATTTTACAAATGCAGAAATCAAGGTCATTCTCTCAGCGCTCCGCACGAAGTGATGGAAAGATCAATAGATCCACAAAACAGATGATCGTTCAATAAATCATCTTTATGGGTGTGGGAGGGGCTGATGCAGGGTTGATCCAGGCTGTGACGGTGAGTTACATCTTCAGACTCTCATCCTTTTAACATAGTCCTGCCAACATTTTACACTTTTTAGAAAATGGAGCAGCTTTCATGTAGCTAAACATAAAGGGCGGTGCACTCTACCATAGGTTCGATTCTCAGGGAATGCAAGAAAATGACTCATGTATAAGTTAAATGCTATTTAAATATATAAATGGTACAAAAAAATCATATCTGACAAGAGCAGCATTAAAACTAAATCAAAAGAACACTCTTACCTTTAAGTTTATTCTGAACATCCAGAGCAATATCCAAAGGGTTAAATGGAAGAACAGGATCGGTGGCAAGTCTCAGGATGGCCTCAGCTGTTATCTACATTGACAAAAGCAAAATCATATACTGCTTTTTCTTCTCTAACATTGAAAAGAGCATAAAACAGTTTCATTGAAAGAAGTACAAACCCTGAAACAAGGTTACTAACAATAGTAGAGCAAAAGTACTAGTATTTACAGTACAGTAACCATCATTTATTTGGCACGCTTGTTGACGCTTGATGTTTTTCGCGATGGATTTTATTGTGCTTCTTCTAAGCAAAACTTTATTTAAGTGTTATTTTTATTCACGAGTGCTCCCAAAGTGCTTCCATCCAAAGTGCTTAAAAAGTTTGTTTCTTCATAGATTATCACTTGCCCGTTTGGTTCAGATTTTCACCCTATCCACTTGGTGACCATAATCACATCATTTACAAGATCTGTGCTAAGCCTTTCCTTGCCCATAATTCCCACAGAACACCACAGTCCGTCACATCGCACGCTGTGGAGCATCTCTCAGCACCTCTCATCTGCCTGTTGCCCTTCTTCTCTGGTATCACCGATTAAACATTATTGATTCATCTGGGGTCCCTTCAAGTTCTGCATGAGGTTAACACCCGGGCTGGGGAACTGCACAGCGTGAACTCTCATCGACTGTGGTTTTATTATACGTTTAGTGTCTGGTCTACCTGACCTCTTCTGACTTCTGAGAAAACCACAGTTTGCTGGTGTGATCTCTCTCTTGGGATGGGCGACCTGTAAGAAAGCACCGTAACACTTGACCCAAGGACGGATTCAGGGTCTGACTGTTGACTCGCCCTAAACGAATCAGCCCCAGGACTGGAGTTTGCCAGCGTCCCATGAGAGCTCTGGATCTTTCTTACACAGCAGTAAAGTCTACATTGAACATTGAGGTCGGTTGATACTATAAACTATGATACTATAAACATTGGCATTTTCATTTATGGATAACACACAGAAAACAGGTAATGATAGAAAGGAGAGGCAAGAAAAGTGCCCAACATAAACACTTAAAAATTCAAAAGGCATAATTTGCAACATTATTGTACGTGTTGACTTAACTTACATCATGTAATAAGGCATCAATGTGTTAGTCTGTACCACATTTTAAAACAAGGCAGAAAAGTTTATGCACAAATGCACCGGAACGCCTACTGTAACATTTTCATCTGCAATGCATCAAAATCCTCAAATTAACATTTTTATTTAGTTTTCTGCGTTCTTACTAAAACTCTTGCATGTGCCTTGCGGTGATGTGGAATCAATCACAGATGGAGATATTACAGCATTGATTTCAGTACAGAGTATTAATCAGCACGACTAAATGTGCCTGAACTGAAAAACTGTTATTTATAGCCTCATTACTGCAGTTGTTCTTTAGTTTGTCTTGCATCTCTTTCTGTTGAGTGATAAAGACCAATAACACACATGAAAGAGGCCACAGAGATGAGAAGGCGGTTGCCAAAGGATGAAAGATGTACATATTTACATTAAATCTGTTGGAAAACTTTATCATCCACAACATCAAACAACTTCTGTCGACCGTTTAGGTGACTAACAGATGCAAATGATTTGTTACAGTGTGTTTATGCAACAAAACCCAAGATGAAGTTCTGTGATAGACAAATTCGCACATTGCAGAATTAATGAAAATGTAAAATTTCCTTTAAAAATGCAAAACTATATATCTTTTACAAATGAAACCATGTCTCATGTGCTGACATCAACATCACAGATCATTTCACGTACCAGATATCTTTTAAAATGTCACTATAATTTTCAGCAGCCTCTTTTTTTGTCTTTTATAGACTGTGTGTGCATATATGTGCATGTACTCTTGTACACGGTGTTGTGGGAAGGGAAATATGGGACTGACAGCAGAGGGCTCTCTCTGCTGATTCATCAGTGTTCAGACATCACCAGAATGAGGATATATTCCTGTGATCTATTTTGTTAGTGGGTTGAGCATTAGCAATGGGGTCAAGCATGTAGTGATTTGGACATGAACGTGTACTGTGGGATTTGGATAAGATTTGACTAGCTGATTGAGGTGGAAATACAGAGGGATGTACAGAGGGAAATCACGCATGTGGACAGAACTGTGTTAAAGAACAGATTGCAGTCTGTGACATCAGCATAACAGTAGACATAAGACAATCCACATCTGGATGACACTGTAGACGTCATGATGTAATATGGCCTAAAAATGTACTGTAAGTGATGTGCGACATTGTCTGTAAAATCCAAGTCTCAAAATCAAATTATAAAATAATGAGCATCAAAGTTGGATTTCACCTATAAATCAGTTAATATTAAAGATATCAAGGTTATTTTTCACAGAATGGTTATGTAGAAAATTACAAAAAAATGACTGTAGCTGGGTTTTCACAGGCAGGGTCACACATGGATGGAGCACATTGATGGTGCTAATAAAGTGTTTTCACAGAAAGATGTGTGAGTACATCAATAAAAAACCATCTTGATTAAATAACAGTGGGCAAAATTATGGACTTCATTTAGTGGACAGAAGGTCCAGAAAAAATGAAGATCAAATCAGCCTGTGCTCATCAGTCTGTAATCTGCTGGAGGACCTACATTATTTTTAATAACACTGGAATTTTAATGAAAGCCAAGAAATTATATTAATTTACAATATATTTCATGTACAATTCCAAATACGGTACCTCCAGGAAATGAAATGACTGTGTATAAAATCTAAAAATTAAAAATACATCACTCCAAGGTTCCTTTAAGGTAAAAACTAAATCATAAAAAAAGCTATTAATCTAGTGAAATCAAGGGAACAGAAATGCGGGAAAGTTTTTAAAATGAAAAATCTAAAAAAAATCCTGTGACAATAACAGCATCTGAAAAAAGAGGCATCATTTTAATTGACACATTGCCACAATAACAAACAAGAAGAAAACATGACAGATGCTTTTTAGAGCTTGTTCACATTTGCACTAAAAGAACTTTCTACTGACACACTCGAAGATGAAAGTGCGATCCACTAAATTCCTCAAACTCACATCTGACCACATGCTGTTTAATGAATCAATGCCTTAATGACCACTGTCAGTCAAATTTATTTCTGCAATGCGTCAGGCGAGAGGAGTTTCTCGTCAAGCGGCCTTCTGCTTCAGCCATTAAGTTTCCAGATGGCACTGTGTGTCAAGAGTTAACAGTAAAATAAATAAATAAATTAATTAATTAATTAAAGATACTAAAAAGCAACTAATAAACATATTCGACAAAGACTTTGTTGCAATTGTATAATATACTGAACATGGAGCTAAAATCATTGACCAAATCAAGGAATGTTTAAGTGTGTGTGTTGCACAGTGTAGTGGGTGTAGATTAATTCAAGACAAACATCTGCCAGATGCTGTGACCAATTAAGCTTCCTGCATACAAAGTTTCACTTAAACGTACAAGCTGGCAATTTTCCCATGTTTTTGATTATTAAACACTAATTAGAGCTTTGCATATGTTTAGTTGGCTGCTATGTTTGGATTCATGTACATTAAATGCACTAAATTTATCTGATTCTGCCACTAATACACTTTATCAAGTGTTATAATTCCCCTTGTTTATGAACATTATGTCAATCCCATAGGAAATTATAAAAGACCAAGTAAAATGAAGATGGTACATACAGTACCAACACTGACCCAGTTTGGTTCCCATGCTGTGTGATTGACGGCTTCACGTGTTAACAAATACAACCTTATTGTAAAGCCTTACAGAAAAAATCTATTACATCACATACATTTGACCAATCTGCCTTTTAGTTTTCAGAAAACGAAAAAACTGTAGAGTAAGTAAAGATCAATCAATAGAAAGTGATGGTGTTAAGAGCTTTGACAGAATGGAAAGCATTTGTTGAACGTTGTGATGGCTGCACTGTTGAGCTCCAGAAAAGGCAGTGGGTTTAATACCAGAGCTGCGATTCAACTTTTCTCGTTTCTCTCTCTTAAAGGAATTTGAAAGAAAAAAGATAAAACACACTTTGTGGTTTCTGAGAAACATACGGTGCATCGCAACCTTCAAGGTGCTTCTTGGAACTGAAAGCCTGCAGGACAGATGACACAGCGCTGGGTCAGAACCACAGGCAGGTTAATGCCTCCGAATGCTGACAGAGGTGAATAAAAGCCACAGCGGGCTTTAAAAAGCAGACCCTTCATGCTAAAGGCCACAGAAAATGACAGCAGTACAATCGTGGTTTGGCTCTATGGGTTCCAATACTTATTTTTGTTTAAAGCTTGTTTGTTCGAAGTTTGAAAAGGATGAAACTATTCAATTTAAATAACAAAAACAAATGTAAAACTTTATAATTTACTCCTGATTAAATCCTGATTGCTTATTATTTTTCTCTCTTTTCTTTTATGACATATTTGATTGCCATAAAATATAAAAGTAAAAAATAACAACAATAAAGTAAAGCATTGCTCATAAAACTGTATAATCCGTCTCGGTTACATAAATTCCTAGCCCTGCTCAAGACTTATTTATAATGTATAAGACAGCATGCGTGGTACACAGATTTAGAACGGGCTAGAATGGATAAACATGATAATCATAACACCAATAATCAGATTTATGTTACAAATGCACCCATTAGTTGGCCTGGTGTGTTATGATGTGTTAATTTTTAATTTCTGATGTTCTCAGAAACATGCCTCACAGCTGGGAAGACAGTGAGAAAAACACTTTCCCTAAGGAGTACACGGATAGTGTATACTCGTGACTGCATTTGAGATTTGCATTTGTTTCCTAACAATTTCAAATTACATGCAATTTACTCCATTATAGATGCATATCATATGCTCTTAATTGGCTTTTGTGGGACTGCAGGGTCATTTCAGAAATGACTAACACAAAAGTAAAAACAAGACAGGAGAAAAAATCTGTAAGAAAGAAAAGAGATTGCTTGCTTCAAAGAGATTCTATGCTTAGAAATTATTCATACAGAACAAAAAAAAGATGAGATACTGCGCCATGTGAATTCATCCAAAACAAAACTAAAAGTTAAAAAAGACATTTGAAACAAAAATACTCTGAATGAAGGTCAAGTGAGGTTCTCTGAGTATATTCTTGTAAACAGCGCTGAATCCGAACTTGTCAACACCAATAAAATTACTATGCTAACAACTGTTGACGTCCCTCGAGCCACGATTGCAAACCAACACTGCTTGCTGTTGTTTGAATTGTTCCTTTCTCTTAATGATGAAATGTCACTTTAATTTTTTCATTCTTTTTCATTTCTAAAGTTTACCATAAAAATCAGACAGCAGATCATTATAGTTATATGCCACATTAGGCATGTTAATTATTAAAGAAATCATGAAAACTAGAAGAGACAGGAAACTATAACACCAGGTGAGTAAAATGATCAGTTTAATGAGTTGGACTTTGGCTACAGGGATGATAATACCAATCATTAACATCAAGTTAACCGATGTTAATATCAAGAGAAGAAAGTAAAATGTCATTTTAATTCAGTATACAGTAATTTAATTTGCAGTTGTTAGTAATTTAATATATATATCAAATGAAACCAATTATAACAATTTAGTACGTACAGTGTTTCAATTACTGCACATGCTTGAAGATGATTGCATAGTCATAAAAAGCTTTAATAAATGTAATAAAATGAAGCAATTTTGAAAGAAGTTGTTGAATGAGGGAAATAACTGCCACAAAACCAATAAGCAAAAAGATTTGTGTTTTGTGTGTTTTGTAATGTAATGATCAATACTGTACATGTTTGAAAAAAACATTTAACACTAAATCATTTCAGACCTATTAATTTAACCGCAAGAAATTTATTTATTAAATGTAAAAAAATGTATTCATTAAATCTGATTTTAGGTGCTAAAAGAGGTTAACTAAAACAACTCTAAACTACATCAAAAGCTTTCGGGATCCATAAACTTGTATGTCAAAGGACAAGGAAATAAGACAAAACAGCAGCAGTCAAGTAAAAAAAAGTACCAGGCTGGCTGTCATGTTGCCTCAATTTTAAGTTTTAAACTTTACAGCAAAAAGGCCTCGAAAGTACAGACTTCTGTTTAATCACCAGCAGTGATGGATGAGGCGTGAATCTCCACCACGCTTGGGACAAACCACTGAACGTGAAACAGATTCTCGGACAGCCTACACATCCCCGGTACAATGTGTGTTGAACAGCACTCGCGTCAGCTCTCGTACGATGAGACGCCAATTGTGTTAGCCAGGTGATAAAGCAGAATCGCTGGGAGAGCTCCATCTAAACACTGACTTAAACCCGAGAGTGTCTGGGAAAATTACTCCTTGACATCTCGTCATGTTATGTATTAAGCGGAGAAAAATTCCTCCTGATATGCTGCCTGCGGTGAGCCAGAGCAGGTGGAGGAACTCGGAACACAGTGCAGACTTCTGGACTTGTTTGAGGAGATAAAGAGAACATTTCTGTGGTTTGCTGATCTTTCAGTTTTTCTAAAATGGCGATTTCTTTGATTGGTTCAAATTACAGAAGTACTACAGATACTACAGATATGAGACGTGTACATGGGCCAGAAATAACTTTTGCTGCAGTTGCCAGTAAGAACCATTAAAATACCATTAAAGCTGCGATCCGTAACTTTTGGGACTACATGACCCTCTCTGTTTAAAATATAAAAATTGAAGGTTACTTCATGACGGGGAGGACAGATGTACTTATCTTTAAGTGGATTGAAGAAATATGACATCACACTGACAAAACGGACTAAATGACCTCAATCAAACGTTCCCACAAAATCATACCCAACAATTCAAAAATAAAAAATAAATATATATATTATAAATAAATAATATATATTATAACTAAATATAATATATACATATATTATAAATATATATAAATCATCATCCCAATGGACTAAAGTCACATCTGTTACACATGCAGCGTGTGCAGCAGCATCGAGGCCTGTGGCAGAGAACTAGCTGGCACGTTGTCTTTCAGGATTAAATCACCTCAGTGAGCTTTGACCTGTTCTGTGCTGGAGTAGTTTTGTAAAGTATTATCCAGATAGTCTTTCCAAATGCAATATTTTAAGTTTCCTTGTTCTAAAGAAAACCGAGAGAGAGAGAGAGAGAGAGAGAGAGGGAGAGGGAGAGGGAGAGGGAGAGAGAGAGAGAGAGAGAGAGAGAGAGAGAGAGAGAGAGAGAGAGAGAGAGAGAGAGAGAGAGAGAGAGAGAGAGAGAGATGAGCATCTGTGTCTTTGTGTTCTTCAGTATGGCTGTTTAAAACTCGCTTATTCCATTTTTCATCCGGATCTTTTTCTTTGTGCATCTAGTGTTTTAAAATCCCAGCATCCTCAATTGTGCGCTTTAATTTAGTCCACTTTAAAATCTTTCACGAGACTAATTCTATAAGATAAAGTCAAAGCCAGTCATTTCTGGGAAATTAGCAGTATCTTATCGTTTCAGACCTCATATTAGAAAAAAGCAAGCTTCTCAGGCAATTCTTCTGCAATCCTTTATCCTCCAAATGGTGAATTCCTATTAATACAACTGCATAGAGCAGATGGTCCATTTAAGCAATTAAAAAGCTAAAACATTAAGAACTCAAATGAGGGTGAATTCCAACAATGGACAGCCGATGCTACAGAGCCATCGCATTAGCACTGATGGACTCGGAACAATCATATCTTTCTGAAATGAAATATGCAAACTCATCCAGCCTTGTGCTCTTTTATCCAAAGGTCTCTGGACACGATCTCCAAACGCCCTTTAATCAACCCAAAAAGATGACTTGACTCAGAGCAAAGACTGTATTGTAGAAAGCAAATTGAGATGCTTCTCAGGTAGACGTTCCCGACGGAGTCCGTCAGCAGATTCCTGCCCCTTCCAGTGCCATGTAAGCAAAGCTGGCAGGATCTTCCGTTCACGCTTCTTCTCCCGGCCGGCTAGCGTCACTCAGGCTGTCAGAGAACAATACAGACCTTTCACTCTTCCCCGCCACCACTGTTTCCATCTGACACACAACAATGGCTGTCCTGGGACATTCAATCACCACCAGCAGCTGCTCTCAACCTCACAGTCTCTCGAGCTGGCAGCTCCTGTTCTCTCTGGCTTCCCACTCCACGCAGTTTCTGGCTGGCTGATTCCCAGGGCAAGCCACGCATGGCAGGTTAATTTTGAAAGAATCTCGGGGTGCGATGACTCCATCTCTCATGTAAGTTTTAGGAGTTGATGGCTGCCTAAGAAAGACAGTCTTTCCATCTGGCAATGCTCCGCTGGCCGCACAGAGGTCTGCCACCGTAAAACTTGAGACACAATTTTGGGTAACATCACGCATTGCGCACACACAGTACCAGTGAAAAGTTTAGACACATTTGAGAAAGATGTTTCTCATGATCTTGAAAATGTTTCAATCTGAAGGTGTATATTTCAACATTTGACAAAAATATAATTGTGGAATTTTTTTAAATTCTATTTCAAAAATATTTTTGAATACCTGGAGCAAATAATGAATAAAAACCAGCCAATAAGAGTCCAGCATAGATAGAAATTTCTCAGGTTGAGACCTCAAGAAACAATGACAAAATGTCAAGAGTATGATTTTACAAAGTTTAGACAAAGGGTGACTACTTTGATGATCAAATATAACATGATGCTCATTTATTTTGGATGCTTTTAGTCACAACATAATCCCCACAGTTACAATTGTGTTATTTTTATGGTTTTGATGAGCTCCAAACTTTTGATTGGTACTGTATATAAGCCTACCAAAAAGCTTAAATCCTTTTCATATCTCTTCTTTAGTCAGTCTAATTCCACTGAGTCATCCAATCATGACAGTTTCTTATCACATTAAATGCTGATTTAGCCTCTGATGGTGTCATTTGCACAGGGGTCACCGGCTGTCAAGTTTGGTTGCAATTTTTATTAAAAATAAATGATCACTTGCTTGGTTTATTAAACAAATGTATATATTAACTTCCTTTAGCACACTAACTACTACATGAGACACAGTACTGTTGTTTTATCAGCAGGGATGTTTCACACTGCATGTAATCACCGTCGAGCTGATAATCAGTACACCATTGTAAGTGTGATACTATTTACAAACAGCAATTAATATCGACAATTAATATTAATATAATTAATATAATTAATATAAACTTACTGTATTTATATTTTAGCCACAATGTTGCCAGTTGTTTTGTGTATTTTTGTTCCAAAAGCCAAAGCAAGATTAAAGGCAACAGCATCACCGTAACAATAACTATCAAGTAAATGTTTTAAAAATTTGTCTAAATTTAAAGAAGTCCACAACTATAATGATAAAGATACAGATCAATGACATTGTTGGGATTAGTTTCAGAGTATATTTTTTTTAGGTGAACAATAAAACAATTTTTTAGATTAAAAAGTGACCTTGCTGCACACAAGCTTTGAATAAACATAACATTACCATCTGTAGGTGTGGGCGCTAACATAGTTACTGTTACAGTTTTTATTTTTACAGTTGCCATTGTGAACGGATTGTTGCATGTCAGGAAATAAAAAAATGTAGTAAATAGTCACTAATAAATAAAAAACAAACAATAATCATGTTCCTTTGTGCTAAATAGGTACAAACACAGATATTTCCCATGCTAAAGTTTCTGGTTTACATTAAGTGCAACAAAGATTAAATTTCCCCAAAGTAACCGAAGAACAGTTTTTAACCCATGTGCACAATCAAAGGTTAGCAGAGTAGCTATGGTAGTTTATGACCTTGTGCTCCTCTCCTTTAGCTGTGAGGTACAGTACACTACTTATCCTTACTGCAGCAATAATATTTATAATATAGTATAAAACTGAAAAGCGGACAAACGTTAAGGGAACGAGTGACTTCAGATGTAGATTTAAAGCAGTACACTAGGCAGGAGAAACGGAGACTCCAGACCCCAGAGAGTTTGTATGCGGCGTGCAGCCCCGTGAGGGTGATGGAGTGTGCTCGTACCTGCGGCTCAAATGATCGATGCCAGGGTTCCGTGCCAGGCTGAGTGGAACTGACTCCAACACACCCCGCGCTGCTCGGCCCCCTCTGTCCTCCCCGTCAACCCGCCCCAGCTGTGCTTGTAATAAGGTGGGGTTGAAAAATGAGCAGGGAACGATACAAGCCGTGCTGACAGAACTCCCAGAGTGCTTTGGCATGCACAAAAACAGACTTTGGCCCGGGCCTGAGGTCCTACGGGAACCTGCGGGTACAGAAGCGTGACACCGCCAAAACAACGATGCTGGTCTGGGGATTTTAAGTGTGCTCGTACCGCAGCTTGAGATCATCAGACGGTATTGTGACCCGATCTCGCACCGCATTAATTCACGTCTGCCTCCGCCGATTTAAACTGGCATCGTGGGGCTACTTGAGTTTAGTTTCCCTAAGAAATCTGGATCACCAAGTTAACAACGTCCACAGATGCTGGAACAGCAGCTTGCTCGTAACGACAGGTAACGACAATCCTCAAGAGGCATCAACATATATTAATATTGACTTTGTGGTTACAAAGATCACACGTGCAGAAACTGGCAACCCTTACAGCATCATTACAGGACCGAGAAATAAGAAAGTAGGACATATTTACACAAGACGCCCTCTAGAGGTTACAGTGTGTGTAAAAAGCGGTTACAGAAAGTTCGGAGGATAAATCAAATTTTCTGCTCTATAACATACGTGACAAAGCTATGAATTATGAACTGTTCATGAGGACCTCTTTATCAAGAATACTTAACTGTGTCAACAAATCACTGTGTGTGCTTGCAAAATACATCATTAGAGACACACACACACATTCTGAGAAAATTGTCAAAATGATGTCAATGTGAAATATTATGCCTGATAGAGCACTAATTTTAAACCAAGAAACATACTGTATGAGACCGGAGGCAATTGTAACGCATTTTCTTCATAACTGACAGACTATTACAAATCTACCTGCCATCTTTTGGAAATCAGAAACATAACTAACAGCACTATTATTAGACTTATAATAAAACAAATTCTAATTTAGAATTTAATTCATTCATATTAGCACATGCTTTCATTTCAATTTAGGTCAGAATACATTGTATGAAGTCAGAGAGTTTTAATCATATTTACCTTTAAAGAACAACTTATAAAAGCACTTTGTGACGTGCCTAACAACGCCCTTCAGCCGTGACCTCTTCACCATAAAATAATAATAAAATCTCCTATAAAACAGTTACCACACATAAATATTAAAGCCTAAAAATATGCATAAATGCAACTTTAATGAAGTAAAATCACTAAAAGTCATCCTTCCGTTAAAAGCGACTGTGATATACAGTATGTTTATGTTGTTAAGGGTGCTGTGCAGTGATGCACATCATTGGGTGACCAATCAGAATCAAGGACTGAAACTAAACGTTTTATAAAGCTGTTCATATGCATCAAAACAAAAGCATTCTTATATTTCTTTTAATATATTTTTTCACCACACAGCATGTGCTACACTATGGTCAACACTCATAACCCTTTCTGACAGCATAACCCATTCTGTCACCTCAATTGATCCAGGTCCATCTCATGGTGAGAAAATACCCACCACAGTATGTGTGGGTGTGTGTGTGTGTGTGTCAGAGATCTTACCCTCTCTGTCTCGATTTATTATTCATGGAAGTTTTCCAACCTTTCTGCCCATTGTGCTGAAAAATACGATATTTTGACACTTTCAATTCAGCTCGGTGAATTCAAAACCGCACTAAAGATTTTCCTCAGACTGTGCAGATAATGTTGGTTTGAGGAGACTAAACAATAAGGGGGCATTTCGAGAGCCTCTCATTCGCTGTTGTTCTATATGTCTTTTTTGTCATTGCCGGCGTGTCTTCAAGCAACCTGAATAATTCATGGTGCAGAACAATATCGTCTTGACTGTGATGAGGAACTTTAATGACGCTCATATTTCTTGAGAAAAACGAGTTTATTAAAGCTCTATCCTGTTTCGTCTTTATTTCATAACGTTTTTGCGAGGTGTGCTGTTAAACGTGCCTGCTGCTCCTCTACAGGCCACTGGGGTGATATGATGTTGTTAGATGTCAGCTTTCCACCAAGCAATCAGTGTCTGTGGATTAAAGGTCTGTTGAGGTTTCATAACATGACCCAGGTGAATGTTGGAGAGTCCATCTTTTGGCCTTTTTCACAAGTGTACTCAAAGCTATCTATCTAGAAATCGGTGTTGAGAGTTCAAGGACATGTACAGTACAGTACAAACCAGACAGATAAGCACTTACAGTAGTCAGTTTTATATGCTTAAGGGTCATCAGTAAACAGATTTAAAACAGAAAAATACTAGACATAAATTGGCACATATGACCACTGATTTTAATTGAATTGTTAATTGATTTTAACTTTAACCTAAAAGATTATGATATTAACCCATTTCTCTCTTAAAAAAGTGTCTTAAATTACTAAACACCAAAACATGTTTAAACATCTATTGAGACAACCGAGTTTTGAGAACACCAAAAAGTTCAGGCTTAAACTTATCTTGAATGACTTGGGTATAAGTAAAGATTAAGCTGTCTCCGAAAAGGTTTATTTATTTGCATAAAGAGCAAAACATTCAGTATTAGTAAAGACATTGAGAAGTTTTTCCACTTCCTTCCTAGTCTCTTGAGTTCTGCTTTGTGTAGTTTTGCAATTAATTGTGAAAGGTGATCAAGAAAACGTATCTTTCTTTCAGGACTTATTTTGACCAGCCAATCAAGAGAAACAAACAAATCATCAGGGTTGGATTGATAGAGGAGAATAGTCTTACCTTGGCAAACGTCTCGTGGAGTTTGAATGCTGGATCCAAGGTCTCGCTTAATGAAGACTCGGGAGGGAAAAAAGCCTCAGTGAGAAAATGTCCTCTCTAGGGTTAAAGAAAAGAGAAGAAAGAAACAAAGATTAAAACATGTAACAATAGTCTTCAGCACAGGTAACTGAAAAGATGCATAATGTAAATACAGCATGTTCTCAGTTCCTTCTTATATTATGAGTATCACCTGGTTGTTTGAAGGCCACAGTAACTTACAGGTACAGAAGTAAACTGAAAACACATAAATGATATTCAATAGCCAAATAGCTAAATATTACACAGTTTACCCTCATACTGTATGCTATACAGATACATTTAATTTGTTGATTTTTGCAGGTAAATGTTTTACCTAATTTATCATTTTAATCAAATCTGATCCTGTCTTTTTTACAGGCTAAAGTCTCATAAAATGAGAAGCATAAAAATTGATTTCAGTCATTAATTTCACTATGGTTTTACTCTTTGACATGCCATTACTCATCAGATAACAAGGTTACATCCTTACAGAATGTTCTTTACATTATGTAAGATGATTTTATGTAGAAAACAGTAAATCACAAAAACTAACTTTAGCTGGATTTTCACAGACAGGGTCACAAATGTTAATTTGGAATGAACACCGAAGGTACTGTATAGCAACAATTATAACTGGGATAAAACATGTCTCCTCCACTTTTAGAAATGCCCAACTATTTAGAAAATAGTCTGTTTATTTTATAAGAATATGCTATCAATTTGTACACTGTGTGAAGAAAAGTATTGTAGTCAGATGCAAAAACACTAAGTTTAAGACCCAGCCAAAGCTTCTGCAGTGAACATGCACAAGCGGTACACAGTAATTTTCTATGCCTAGCACTTAAATCTTGGCAGCAAAGGTAAAGACTAATAGGCAAATGTTACGTCACCTATTTAATATTCACGACCTGATATTTTTATAATGCTCAAACACTTCTGCGGGCTTTGATTACTCTCTTCTCCGCCGTGTATAAGTTCACAAAGCATGGCTGACGAGAAGAGGTTTAAGGGCATCAGGGAAAAAAAAGAAACACATGCAGGGTTTTCAGCGTGACACTCGTTGAAAGGCGAGCGTGTCATGAGGCATCTGCAAGTTGATGGCTGCTGTTTGCATCGTTCTTTTTGTAGTGGCCACGCAGAGAGACACAACAAAGACTGATTCACATGGAAGATTAGAGGCATTAGACCCAGCGCCCATCTTCCCACACAGCTTTTCATCTCACTTGAGAGCAGACCTTGATGTTTTGAAGTGCAGAAGCCTCGCCGGGGGTTATTACTACGACGATTGTGTAGCGACATCTTCGATAAGTTGGTTCAGATGATCTCCCGCGAGCAAAAAGCAAACGCGGAACGTTTTCATCTGCATCCCTCCACTCCACCAGCCTGACGAACAGAAGTCATTTTCCTCACAAAGTGGGTTGTGTAATATGGGTGATCAGCTGCGAGAGGAGGAGCCGAGCCCTTTATAGAGCCTTCTGAATGATTCCAAAGATCTGACAGAAGATTGGTGCTCTACAGAAAAATAAAAACACGGCTCTCAGGATAATAACCTAACCTCTGGACGGAAAAAAAAAAGTTTGGGAAGGTGTATTGGCTGCTTTTGAGTGACCTAAAGGTTCACCCCAGTACTTAAATGCCGTCCAATCCCAACCTGGTGAAACCACAACAGGGAAACACTTCCTGTTTATTCCGTGCCCACAAAACAGCCTCGTTACGACTGGAGTGGCCGGTCGGCGAGCAGTTCTGCAACAGGCAATTAAAATTCAACAGCCGCATATTACTGTTTAGAGACCCAATAAAATGTAATTTGCAATACAAAATGTTTTTCTCACAAATAAGATAATAAAAATTCCTGGATATCTTTATTCAGTCGTTAAACCTAAAACGCAATAAATATGTAAACAGGATCTATTTTAATCTCTAGTAAAATATTCAAACCTCACAAATAATGAGCTGAG
Source organism: Beaufortia kweichowensis (assembly GCA_019155185.1). NCBI lineage: Eukaryota > Metazoa > Chordata > Actinopteri > Cypriniformes > Gastromyzontidae > Beaufortia > Beaufortia kweichowensis. The sequence continues at coordinate 2,953,263 of CM032813.1, read as the reverse complement.
CGTTGTGTGGGCAGCATTAAAGGTGCTTGAGTTGGAGTTTGTTAGATCTTATTGCATTTCTAAAACAAACAGAAAATCATTGTGCAAGCACAATTTTTATCACAACTATATAGAACAAATTTAATAACTGTAATATATTTAACTCAAGCACTGAGAGAAGTAATGCACCTTGAAAAATCTAATTAATGTTCTATTCTTTCTATTCAATTCATCAACTTTTTGTTAGTATTTTAACTGAACTATTTACATACTTAAAAGGCACAGCAACAAAACAACTACCACCTTTTAAAGAGAGAGAGAGAGAGAGAGAGAGAGAGAGAGAGAGAGAGAGAGAGAGAGAGAGAGAGAGAGAGAGAGAGAGAGAGAGAGAGAGAGAGAGAGAGAGAGAGAGAGAGAGAGAGAGAGAGAGAGAGAGAGAGAGAGAGAGAGAGAGAGAGAGAGAGAGAGAGAGAGAGAGAGAGAGAGAGAGAGAGAGACAGAGAGTCTGTCATGGTGAACGAAACACAGTTGGTGTAAGCTGGAAAATTCGACTTTGAATGCTGTAATCAGCGTGTGGCTGGATATCTGCCCGCTCACAGAATTCCAGGCCCGATGTGTGGGACACTCTCACCGGCGGTGTTCAGAGCTATTTAGTGCACTATCATCTCCCAGTAACCAGAACTAATGGTCTACTGTTGGCAGAAAGCAATATGAATATTCACTGACAAATAGAGAGTGGTAACAAAACATAGTAAAAGGCAGTGACAGGCAGAGGGCTCAGAGAAGAGGATCTCAGCTGTGTTTACTTGCATCTCTCACTGACATAATCAGTCACATAGACCTCGGAGGAAAAGTTAAGTGAGCTCAGATGATACAAGGATTTCACTGTAGAACAACACACGGTGCGGTTTACATTTGAATGAAGAGGTTTTATTCAAGGCCAATCTATGAAATAATATTATTACAAAATTACTGCATGTCACTATTAAAGAGGAAAGAAAAAAACTAAAACTAACCACTGAGGTATTACCACAAAAAAATAAAAATCAATAAAAGCAGTGAGTTATATGAGCAGTTTGCTCATATAAAAATGATCACTTTCAGACATGATGGACCAATAAGATGATATCTAAATAAAATAACTCATCTTTACTCATCTGTTGTGGGTAAAAAATACAACCACAAACTAAACTAAAACAAGTCAATCAAATGATTTCAGGCAAACAAAGCATTTTACTGCTGCCAATGAATTTGGATGAGATTTTCAGAAGCATAAGGGATAAATGGAGGATCTGGCAACCCTGCAGTTTGCGCAGAAGGATAGATGATGAAACGCTCCAAAGAAGTCAGGAAAAGAGCAAGATCAACCCAACAAACAGGTTTGTTTGTGGCACTGGGATTGCTACAGGCTTGCTACAGTGAAGCTAACAGCAGGCAAAAAAATATTTGATCAGTTAAAAAATACCACAAATAATATGATTCTCTTTGGAACTTCAAAGCTCAAAACATTACTTAATAACTTGTTAGAAGGTGAGAAATGTATTCACCTTCATGTTTAAACTCAAAATGAACTCAAATTAGAAAGAGAAAATTAAGACTTGGAGTCTTTTAAGCTTAATATTGTGAATATCTTTTATTTTTATGTGACAGAAATATATCTTTAAGGATTTTTTTTTGAGTTTTAACATTCTTTGAAATTCTCCTGTAATCCACAGCAAAGACAGCATATGGGTTTGTCACATCACAATAATCAATAAAGATGTTTTTCTCATTACCGGGTGAGCTTTTCTTTTAATGACTCGTTCAGAATGATCATTTTCAATAGAATACTGAATTCATAGATTTGCTTTTTTGAATCAAAAACACATTTAACACCATCACATTTAGTGCAGTTAATGCATTTATGTAATTTGACATTATAATGATTTCTTTCAGTTCCATTAATTTGACACTTTATCTTTGTTTCTATGCTAATTCATCTATTTAAAGACAGCAAATCACTTTACATTAATTAGTCCCATTTGGATTTTATTTTAAATACCATTAAGACGGCCTTTCTCAGAAAAAAAATCTCCCTCGACAAATGCATTCAAAAGGATAAAACTGTGGTAAAAGTGGTAAAAATGTGGTAACTAAAATCTAGGTATACTGTACCTATACTGTAAATATATGAAAACATATTACTCTAGCAACGCTGGATATACGAGGTACAAGGTGAGGGGAAGAAAGGAGTTACTGGAACACTGCAGGGAAATACACAAACCAAGTGAGAGTACCACTTGGGACGCACGGCAATCCCGAGCCAGCGGCATTCTGAAGCGATTAGCATCCAGCCAGGAGCGGTTTTCCTCGGCAGATGTCTAAGAGCAGTCTGGCAGGAGAAAGCAACAGCTTCTTCTCTCTAGTTGAACAGATGCCACATGTGCCTGGCTGAGTTTAAAACTTCTTATGAGGCCGGATTCAGCAGAAATGGAGAATGGATTCAGTGATAGCCCACCTACAAGCTAACACACCTACAAAAACAGTTATACAGGCATAAAATGAGGTTTAACCTTTGCTATAAAACAAATATGTTCTAGGCAACCTTAAACAGCAAGTCGTTCATTTGGTTTCAAATGTTCTTCTAAATTGACATCAATGTTCTTCTATGATCTCACTGACTTTAAACTTCTGTTTTCAGATTTCAGGTACTGCTTTTTAATCCGTGGCATTATGTTAAAACCGTCCTCATTTTTCATTATGATCTTATTTGTTTTCAAGTTCTATATGATAAAAGATGAATGAACATTTAACAATTTTAATGATCATTACGACCTTAAATTTGACAATATTGCATATTGTCCACACAGCCACGGCTCAGACATCAAACTTTACAATCAATTTAAATCAATTTTTGAAGAATGCCATGTGTGTTTGTTTGCCAACACTTCCTTATAGCATCACTGTCGCCATTTGAGCAAAACCATCTCCAATAAGACAGAGGTAAAAAAAGAAATACATTTTAAGATAGGAAAATCTTTACTTTTTTCCAATCTTAAAAGCACTGACAGAAGTGCTCTTACAAAGTGAGTTATTTGAAAAAAAGAATCTGTGCTTTCAATGCAAGCACATAGTGCCTCTTTTTTCTGTGTTTGTTTTAGTTTGCCGAAAATAGCTGAATTTTATCATTTTTGCATCATGCGTGTCCCCAAAATATAATATAACAAACTGAGATACAATCTGGCTGTTGGGCTGCACTTCACCACTGCACGCAAACAAAACCAGAACATCTTTATCACAGAATATTCTTCATATTTATAGTAGTTAATCAATTACTCTACACTTCTCTACACAATGTCTCCTTGGCAATCTGTGTGCTCCATCAACTTTGAAGTCACTACAAAACTAATCAAACCAACAATTATACATTCAACTGAAGACACGAACAAGCAACAATATTTTAAAGTTACAACATTGTAAGCCTCTACATAAGACATCTTGTTTCATGCAAAAGATAACTTATGTTCTAATACTGATGATACATACTACAACTGACGAAAGTTAGTCATATATATAAATATGCATGTTGCGTCAAAGACTATATATATATATATATATATATATTTCGATTTTCATAAACAGAGTCATCATCCTCTGCAGAAAGCAGATGTTAGTCTGTTGCCAGCTAAGACAAGTCTAGCGTAGCTGTCAGTCGTCAACAGTGAGCTAGCAAAGAAAACTGCCATATGATTTTGAAGCGCAGAGATCCTACGGATGTATCGCATACAGCTGCCTCTGATTCACGCTGCTAATTAGATTAGTTGTGCAGACACTAATACATCACCTCGGGCCAAATAACTCGCACATGCTGTCTGTTCACAGCCAACAAAACCTCTGACTTTCCAGGAAAAGAGCCTGATGGTAATTCTGGGTGGGGAAGGCTCTCAGCGAACAACCGGTGACAGATTTTTGCATGGTCAGGCTGATTTGTGGGTTGCCGATCGGTTTACACCCCCAGCCGCAGGGCTGAAGAAGAGTCAAGAAATGTAGACCAGCTGGAGAGGGAGTTGCATTAGCACTGGTGAAGATACACTTCCTAATCTGTCAGTCTGTGTTAAACTACAGCCTGTAGTGTGAGAGGCCAGAAGATGTTAAATGTTTACATGAGATTTGTCAGAATGTGTGATTTCTGCTGTTGATTTGATCTAGAATGGAACATCTACTTTATTTAAAAGTCTACTTTAGTACTGTAGTTAATCTTAAGAGAAGGAAATGTTTAACCTGTTATAAGTCACCGTTTTACAGGCAGAACACTAATTTCACTATTACTTTAATATTTCATAGTTGAATTCTAATCTAATCATGACAAACTACGTATTAATGGAACGGACTAAGACTCAAAAATAAATATTTAGTACATTTTTATAACAATGAACATAAACAAAAAATAATAATACAAAATGTTTATGTTATTTTTAAAAATACCAAAAATGAAATACCAAAAAAGTACTTCAGATCAATTTTTATGTGTATACACAATTTGTGCTGTTATTGTGGCCGAATCAATTTAATATTTTGACTTAACATCCTGTGGGCGTGGTTAAATCAATTCAAATATGAATTTAACATCCTATGGGGTGTGGCCAAATCAATCCAAATTAAAATGTAATTCAATACGCCATGTATCCAAACATGCAACACACTCATACATCCACATACATTTACACATGCTTTGCCCCAGCTCTACAACCACCACTAGTCCTACACACACACACACACACACACACACACACACAATAATACTGTATCATAAGAAAGCTCAGAGCCAGTATGTCATTGTGATTTTGCTATGTCTGAGAGAGACGGCTCCTGGGGCAGAGGCACGCAGCAGAAAGCAGAAGCAGAGAGGCCGGGAGCTGTGTGACAGACACAGCACAGACAGCACTGTTTCCCAACACAGCAGCCACCTCCAGTGCTAATGCTGCCTGATGGCCTGAATGCCAGCAAAAGGTTACCCTCACAGTTTAAGACACACCAGTATTGCACTGCAAATGCTTAGCCAGGCATGAGTGCTGGATGAGACAGATGTACAAGCCAGCATGCAGAAAGTGTCAAGCACAACAGCGGGGGAGAAAGAGACACAGAGATGCTACAAGACCTACAAAAAAGCAGCGAGTTTGTGTTGTGTGTGAAATGCTTGAACTCCTACAGTACATTTTAAAAACATGTCGTTTATAACATACTGCATAGGCACCATGGGTGGGCAGTCGGTGCTGTGTAAAATGTACTGTATGGCCAAATACACTGTACTGACTCACATAAAGAGTATTTGCTACTGTAGATGAACATTTAGACACACACTATAAAATGTAATTTAAAGCACTATGAGCAAATGTTCTTAATGAAAGTTTAACAGTAATACAAATCAAGTTTCTGGTTTAGTGAAAGTTAATTTTAAAGTTAATCTTCATCCTAAACGATTAGAGAAGACAGCGTAGCTTGTTGCTCCTGGGATATACATGCAGGGGCATGTATATTAACACCCACACTTTTCCCAGTGAAAGGGTTCAACACCCACACTTTTTCTGCAGTTTTGCACAAACGCCTTACAGCAGTCGCTCCTCCGTTTCTCTGGCCGCTCTGTGTCTGCCTCCTCTCCCCTCCCTCGCAAACATGACACTGGCTTTGAGTGTGACCGGCTGATGATTGGCTGTTCTGCCTTAAGTCCCGCCTCTCTTGGTGTGTTAGATTTATCGGTCAGCTCGCGCTGAGGAGGCGGGAACTTATGGTTATGGTTATTTACATCTCCCTTTTCCAGGTACTTTTAATGAGTGTTTATGCTTTCGTGGTTTAAATAAGCTTGATATGTGTTTGGGAAGATGTTCTGTTTATGTTTTGTTCTTAATATATGTTGTTTGTATATCTGGAGTTTGTAACAAAAATAATTTCCCCCTGGGATTATTAAAGTATTTCTGATTCTTTAGCAAGTCTACTGTTGTGTATTTTCACAACAGAGTTTTGACTTATTTTCTGTGTGTTCCGAGTGTGTTTTTATACTTTTCTAGTATCACTAATTTAAATGGGAAGCTTTTTATATCTTGTATGTTATACCTTTTGTACCCTTCTGTCATTGTATTCATCGTTTTTATTGTTAACAAACAAACCACATCCATCCCCCGCACTGCTATGCCCCTGAATACATGGATCATCAAGAAAGGCCATTACAGATGGAACACAATGTTACTGGCAAGGGTTAAAGAGTCTTGGGGTTTGACTGAGCTGCTGTGTGACTGGAAACTCAGTGGTAGATGGAAGATGATTTTATAAGACAGAAAACACAGTTCCTCATGTTCCTCGTGTATCATTACACGGGAAAGAGGATGCAGGGGAGGGATTTGACAGCCTGAGCTGAGCCAAAGAATTCACACTTACAGTAAGTCTATGAGGCAGCTTCATGAACTAGATACAAAATATCGCCTGAAATTCTTAAAGAAAAAGTAATTTATTCTTTTTGTAACACATATTTGGTGAAAGGAGTTGTTTATAGGTAGTTCACAAATATACCGTAAATTAGTTCTATGGTGTGATTGACATGAAATGTAGAACTTTAAATATAAATATCTCATCCTATTTGTAACCCTAATAATAAAGTTATTTTTCAACATTTTTTGCTGTTACAACATAGGAAACATTTATATATATGTGACCCTGGACCACAAAACCAGTCATAAGGGTCAATATTTTCACATAATCTGAAAGTTGTATATATGAGCTTTCCATTGATGTCTGGTTTGTTAGGATAGGACAATATTTGGCCAAAACACTATTTGAAAATCTGGAATCTGAGGGTGCAAAATAATCGAAATATTGAGAAAATCGCCTTTTAAGTTGTCCAAATTAAGTCCTTAGCACTGAATCCAACCACAAAAATAAAAGGTTTGTTATATTTATGGTGGGAAATTTACAAAATATCTTCATAGAACATGATCTTTACCTAATATCATAGAGATTTTTGGCATAAAAAAGTCAATATTTTGACCCATACAATGTATGTATTTCAGTATTTCTACACAATCCATCTATACAATCTATTCTGTGCAACTTTTTTTAAACAAAATGAAGACTCATGGCCTTGTTTTGTTATTGTTCTGATTTCTGCTTTTCGTGTCTCTTCCCTTCCACCCTGTTTCCCTGATTATTGGTTTTACCTGCCCTCCTCATTTGTACTGTTAGTTTATTTGTCTCTAGTCCATTTATACCTTTCCTAGTTCTGTCTTTCTTTGCCAATTAGTTATGTCTTTATTTGGTTTCAAATCTTTTCATTTCTTTTACACATTTTTGCTTTAATCATTACATTATTTTGCATTTGGCCTTAGATAGCTCATCCTGCCGAACATAATTCTGAAAAATGTTTTAGTTTCGGGAAATGTGTGTTACTTAAAATTCAAATGGGTTTCGCTGAACACTTGTACATGGATTTTAGCCTGAAGCCTTACAGAACTCAGACTTTTCTAAACCTTCTAAAAATGACTTTGACTGGTTTTCCTGTTTACAGTGAGATGTGATCATGTTATTGAGATTTGCTTTATCCTTCTCAGAGTCTGAGGTGAAGAGAAACAGCAGTAGAGAGAGAAAGAAAATGGCACGAAGAAAATAAGTGCTTATATGCTTTAAAGCAATAGACCAAATCATTGTCAGACGCAGAGTTTACCATAGTTGTTTTCAGACCAACTAGAATCATTACATCTTTAGGAATCAGTGTCCATAATTGTTCATTTCATGTCTGATTTCATGTCTGATGTCCTTTAAAGCATGACAAGTTCTGTGAAGAGCTCTTCTGACTAGTAAAAAGGACTTCAAAATACAGTCCATGCAAGAAATTGCCAATTCATAAAGACACTGCTCAAATCCTACATCAAGTGCTCTTTAGTCTGATTTTCTGCTGAAGATCAGCGAACGATGAGAAATGTCCTGCCTGGAGATTTTCTCCAATCACATCTTTACAGTATATAGCAAGAAAAGGATTACTATAATAAGACAGATGACTTCTGGCGGTGCGCTGTAGAAGCTAATGCTCATGAGAGAAATTGATGGCCATTTGAAATGCATGCTGTTCAATAGCCTATTACACATCAGCAATCGAGTGTGTCGTTTTTTGCCAGCGATCCAGAGAAAGTTTGCTCAATGTCGGGATGCTGTGGCCTTCAGATGATATAGATCATTACTTTGCTTATATTGCACATGTTTGCTTCTTTGGTCACTGGCTCATACTTTGGTTCAGAGATTTTTTTTCTTTTCTTTTATGGCTCCAGTAACATCCTGGGCGATACATTCACTGTTACTGTATGTTATGTCATCTGTTTTCTTGCCAAAAAGACTCACAATTGTGTGTGTGTTTACCTCAGTTTTTGGATTTTCTGAGTAAGTGAACTCCACTGTGGGGATAGCAAGCTGGTTGGAGAAGAAGCCTGTATCTCCAGGTGTCTGCAGTGAGCTAACATTTGGCCCGGGACAACCAGCACTTCTACTGCAACTCATCAAGTGTTTCTGAAAGACAAACACACAGATAGTTGGAGACATTGTGACATTGCAGAGCTATATGTGTGATACGCTCTGATCGACAATATATCTGCCGTGAGAAGTACTGAACCAAACAAACACTGAGAATACAGAAATTTATAGGAATTTATACAGAACACTGAAGAGGCCAGAAATCTTTAAAAGTGGGTGGACATTGGTAATTAAATTGGATCTATATTCTGCTTTTATATTTGATCCATTATTCCAATCCAAAATGTAAAACATTCCTTATTCTTTATGAGATAAGACACATTCACAGTAAATACCCATTCAATTAACAGAATGAATTGAACAGCAAATACACAAAAATGGTATTGAATTAATTGGTATTTAATCTTCTTACACATCAGTCCTGGTAAACTCTGATGTGTTATTTTCTGCATCACAATGTTGTTATTAGACTTTTTACATCACATGCTCTGATCTTATATGTGCCTGCACAGATAATTATTTCATTATGGTCATCATATCAAAACGTATTGGTTCGCATTGTGGAAAATTGCCTAATGTTTGTTCAAATGCTCAAAATCTGCATCATAAAACCTACCAAAACCCTAAACCACTCATATTGATTTTCATTTAGTGATGGTTTAAAATAAATCTGTTATGAAACTGGCCTACAGCTATTTAATAAGCTGCAGATTTAACTGAATTGACTGTATAGCTGCTGCTAAATGAACATATCCTCTTAGAGCTCACCTGATATGACCTGTAATATATTACTGTCGAAACGCACGGAAATACATGCAGTACTTAACTACTGTACCAATCATACTGGCAGAATCAATATAATTCCATGCAAACATTGTTTAAAAGCATAAACCAGATATTAAAAATAAACACAGACGGTTACATTCAATTGTGATTCAATCCGAATCACAGACATCCGAGCATTTTACATTAGACTGGCCCTGAAAAACAAACAATAGCAAATAGCAGCTGTAACTTTTAATGTGCACTGAAACACATCTTTCACCATCCTTACGTTTTATAATATTTAATTTTACCAGAAATGTTTATAAACAGTTAAACAGTTAATTTAGCATATGAAGTTATTAAACTTTTTTTGCAATTTGTTATGGGTATTCTGTACAGCATTGTTACATTTTGCCCTTGTGGAGGCCAATTAGTTTAGGCTTTGGTAAATATTATTTATAATTTATTTCTATAAACATTTCAATGGTTTGGTTACTCTACTGTGCAAAATTTACCAACCTCACTGAATATTCACGCATTGGCATAATGCAATTATGCCAGAGTTTGATTGATATTATCCTAATGAAGAGCTTTCCCCATCACTTTGGCATGCCTCATTAATAGTCAATCAACCAAAAACAAACAAACAAACAAAATATACTAAAAGCGAAAACGAAAATGAACACACTGAGTGATGTTGATCTATTGTTTCATAAGAAATAATCTCTGTATTTAAACAATTTGTAATATTTTATGGACATGCGTCATGCGTTTATGGACAGAGCTCACTGACACTATCTGTATCTGTACTTTCTTTTAGTCTCAATGTGATTGAAGTGTTTAAACAAAACAGCTTTGGTCTTTTAATTAGACACAATCCTCATAAACCATCATTCTGAATAAATAGTTCATTGACACAGTTCCTCATTTTACTTTTTTACACTTTTGCTGTTAACCACAGTCATTCTTAACTAGGTAAATACATTTCTGTTTTTATGTTTGTTTTTGACATGTTTGACTTAACCAAAGTAAAGCATGAGTCACAATCTTGAGTAATTAGTTCTGTGTGTTTAGAATTAGCACATACTGTACAGTAACACTGTAACATACTTTCTAATTTACTCTACACTTAAAAACTGCTTCATGTGGTACAGTGATTTATTTGACTTACAATATTATTTAACATCACTAAATCAACCTAAATATATTCAATTAAACAACAAAACAAAATTACATTTCAGAGTTACATTAGACAAAAACGTCTCCTTAAAGTAACATTTCCAGGTTAACTTTTAGTGACTTTACTTCATGAAAGTTGCATTGATACATACTTTTAGGCTTTAATATTTGTATTAACGTTATTAAAGCAATAATTGCAATTTAGTGCTTTAAGGTGCCTAACAAAGCCCTTCAGATGTAACTTATTTACAATAAAACACAGCCTCTCATACCTTATTGCTTACTTAAAGGTTTATCATCAGGATTGAAAAGATGACAGGCCAGGGTTAAGTGCAGTGTGAAAAATCCTTCTTTGTACTATGCAAAGCATTACCATCTATGCATCTTCATCCTGAAAAAGTGAACTACTTTATCTTCATAGGCAGCAAAAGCCATTAAAGTCAAAATTAGCCACAAATTCCTGAGGTAAAATGTGACGGTAGAAACTGCTCTGTAGTGGAGAATGAGGGAGAATAGGTAATTTCTGCCTAGCAATTCCTTTTCCCCGTGAGGAGAATCAATATTTAATTTCTCTGTCTGCAATGATAACGAGATGCCAAAATCATTGTTTATATATTTAAGCTTGAATAGACCTGTGTGTAAGTGAGGACAGAGAGCGAGAGAGCGAGAGAGCGAGAGAGAGAGAGAGAGAGAGAGAGAGAGAGAGAGAGAGAGAGAGAGAGAGAGAGAGAGAGAGAGAGAGAGAGAGAGAGAGACAGAGAGAGAGACAGAGAGAGAGAGAGAGACAGAGAGAGAGAGAGAGAGAGAGAGACTGGCAAACAGCCACACCAAATAATACTGCTCATCCACTCAGCTCATGTGAAACAAACAACTGTGCCTGCTGAAGTCCATTAGCAAATGAGCACCCTTTTACCATGCCACTGTGATCAGTCTGATCATGTGATCTGAGAACACCAATATACCCGAAAGGCTGATCGGGGACAGTTTTATTCCTTAAAACTTTTACAGTGAGACATAATGAAAATTTCAGCTATGGTTTAACATTGTCTCAGATGTTTTTTCATAAAAGCGAAATTAAAATACACATAAATAGACAAACTGGATTTTGTTGCAAATTTGAACACATGGCTAAGAAAAACATGAAAGCACTATTGCCTTTTTTACTGTAATTGCACGCCTATCAAGGAGGAACAATTAAGACATTAGCGAGATCTCAGTTGGGATTATGATTTGCTTTGGGCACAGAGAGCAAAAGGAAGACGTGCACAGCAATTTGAGAAAAAATTTATATAAAAAAAATCAAAGACAAACACGGTCAGATTCTTGCTGCGTTTTTCTCACTGTTCTATACATATTTGCCAATGAATGGAAAATCTGTGTACAGTAAGAAGTACCTGCGCCAATTCATCACTTTAGAGTTCCAAAAAGAGTTTGATGAAAAATGCCATCAAAGTGAAATTTTGTACAAAGGGAGAGCCAGAGAGAGAGAGAGAGAGAGAGGAGAGGGAGAGAGATAGAGAAGAGTGCGTTGGAGAGAGAGGAGAGAGAGAGAGAGAGAGAGAGAGAGAGAGAGAGAGAGAGAGAGAGAGAGAGAGAGAGAGAGAGAGAGAGAGAGAGAGAGAGAGAGCGAGGCAAATCTCTGAATAAAACTGTTATCTGGTTCTGAATGCGCTGGAGACGGAAAATGACCTTGCATTGTGGAGATAATTTATTCTCACAGAAGGTGACCTTTGCAAATTACATTTGCAGAGAAATGGAATTGGAACTGCTGATACATTTAAAAAAAGAAAAAGATGTGTGCATACGGCTAAGATTATTTAAAAACAACAAGAGGGGTGTCACTTTGCATATCTTGAGAGCTCTGTTGTTGCACAGGTGGTGGCGCGCTGTAGCCTTTACACATTAAAGGACAGATGCAGAGCTGCTTGTCTAATGCAACTGAAACATTGTAATCATGTGAAGGTAAAGTTCTCTATAAATGTGAAGTTTGATCTCAATTGAAAGTTTTTCATGCGCTTTAACACAGCCAGTTATTAACTTTGAAAGACATAAATTGACATGACTGGTTTCTAAATGAAACCTACCCGGTAATTATGAGCTTTTAGTGCCTGCTTTGTATCTCCCACAAAGCAAGCTCTCTTATCTTATCACCGAACGGCTCTCTAAATGACCTTCATTTTATGCGCAGAAACAACGCAATTAAAAGGGCATCCATTTGTCCAGTCCTGAAATGGCTCAAATGCTTTTTCATACAATATTTAATTAAACACACGGATACACATGGCTTAACTTTTAATTGTAAGCGCAGTGAAACGAGTTAGATTCCCCAACGATAAAAAGTTCCCGGAATAAACAAGTGTGGTGCAAGCAAAGAGAGGCTGCTAATTTGTTGCCTGTTGGCCAGTGAGAGGCTATTGATTGGGAACTAATTGATTGCCAGCAGAGGTGATAAACCATGTGCTTGTGCAGACAGCATCACTAATACAAGCAGGGAGTGCCTGAAATCACATTGTGGCCTGCAGTGTGTGAGCAGATCTTGGCCGTTCCACACATGCTACGGTGATGAATGATCTCCAACGTTTGCGATCGGAGTCTGCGGGCCCCGTGCTGCTCTCTTTATTCGATCGATGAGATCTCGGTGCGGTTAAGCACAAATCTGAGACGAGGACGAGACGTTAATACCAGGAAATGATTTAATCTAGTGAAAAGCACTGCGGTCTTCTAGTGCGAGACGGTAAAACGCTCCTTGCTCGGTTGCATACAAATGCTGTCTGAAAAGCAGAAACTGTTAAAAAACTCATTACCGAAGTAAAACATGTAATTTTGCTCGGGCGTGATTACAGTGAAGGTAGCAATCAAATCTCTGTGAATGCATGACTGATGTAACACAATGTGAACGATATTTGCTATCGTTGTTTAATCTCTTTCTGCCGTGTCCTACGGAAATATATTCTCATCTGGTATTTCACTTTAATAAGTCGTATTGTGCTTACAACTTCTTTTATTCTTACTATGAAACTGACTTTGGATCACGTTCATGTAAAGACATAAATGTTCACATTTTGTACTGTATCTACATAGCAGATCTTTAAGTAAGACACTGTACACAAAAATACACAATTTTGACCCTGTTTGTGAAAACCAAGGCAAAGTATCAAAATTAAGTTACAGAATTAGAAAACGAGCATCAAAGTTTGATTTCACCTATAAATATCACTATGATTTCAATATTTGACATGACTGGGTCAATATTAAAGATATCAAAGTTTTGTTTTCACAGAATGTTCTTTACATGATGTAGGATGATTTTATGTAGAAAACAGTTGATGAAAACAGCTGGATTTTCACAAGCAGGGTCACAATTACATTTGATATGATGCCCTTCATTAATCACAGAAGAATAATCTGTTTCCTTTATTCAAAATCAAATACAGAAAGACTCAATTATGGATAAGAGAAAGCCCAGTTTGTGTTGAATGGAGCAGGGTGACAATGAACCAACTGACACAGAAATCTAAGACTGTATGCATAAGACTGCCTGCCAAATGCTTTCACTAATGGCTTACAATTAGTGTGTCACGGCACGCACACAAAACATGCATTATCTTGATGAAATCCCTGTGAAAAGAGTCTAATCTAGAGAATGGCAGATGATGTTATCGTGCTGCGGACCCAAGCAGGCTTTTATGAAGTGTTGAGTGACAGCGCTGCGGAGCCACATGATGAAGAGTTACAGGCCGACAGGATTCTGGGGGTTACTGAGGCTTCGGTTCTGTCACATGATTTCTGTGGAAAAGTCTGACATTGGTGGCCTTACCTTCTGTTCATGAGTGTGTGATGAACTATACTGGGGGATTATTTTAGATGTGGTGAGGAACAGTATGTGTGACAAAAGAGTGAATGTACACTGGGGTTATCACATGTGGGTACAATGTAACATTTGCCGTCTTTTGCTCTTTCAGTTCATTTTTACAGCATTGATCATGGTTCCTCTAAGGTCAGAAATCTATCATTCACAGGCCTTCCAAAAATGTCAATGTGTTTGGACCGGCACTGAGGCTAAGCTGAGCTTTTCCAGACCGTTTTAAGATCTTAAGTGTGTCATAAATGCACACATTGTTTTCGTCTTGAAAGAAAGAGTCTTTTAAAGAGTATTTCATCAGTTGGAAAGCCACGAAGAAAAAAGCCAGACTACACGGATAGAAAATGTAATGCAACATCTAGGTGGTTTGAATTCTGTGGACGTAAAATGCGAAAGATAACAATGTTGGTGTAATATGAGCAGCGCCAGACGATTACTATCGAGAACCGAAGAAATATAAGGACCTTCAATTCACAGGCATTTGGCTAGATTGTGTTTTTTATTACAAAATATAAAAAAGAATGCACTTGGTGAACTCGGCAAGAGAGTAAAACCACTACGCACTAGAAAAACCTCTAAAGCTTTGTTTGATGAACAAGAATTAAGGTAAAGATTATAGATATTAGCAAAATTACTTTAAATGAGGGATAATGCAATGTTCAATATGGCCGCTTTAGCCAATCGTCAAACAATAAAGTGAGATGAAGTGACCTTGACACTTGATAGCTGACCGCCCAAAAGGAAAACTTTAATTAAGGTAAGATGTGTTTTAAATCAGGTCAGGTTGAAATCAAATGGGAATTACAGCGATTTGGATTTACAAAAGCAAAAGTTACCAGATGTAAAAAAGCTCCAACAGTGAAAATGGTTATCAGTCTGAAAGCCTGGACACACATTTGGATTTCTAGTGTAGCAATCTGCATTTCTTTAATCAAAATGGACTTTCTGAGAGGATTATGTTACACTGATTTTCTCTAAATGTTTTACGTCTGAATACAATCATGCTGTCAGGTTTAATATAGGTCAGATGTATGTGCCCTAGGTATAGCGTGGGAGAGAAAACAAAGTGCACCAAAGGAAATCCCAAGGTTATTACTTAGACTAGAGCAAAAGATGCATGTTCTTTATCTGACAGAGATAACAGCGTGTTTATAAATAATGCTCAGGGCACTTATGAATGAAAGTTTTGTGAATCATCTTTTGGTCATAATAAAAGCTGATTTAAATTGGAGATAATAATGTTTGCAGCTAAAATTGTCAAAATGTGATCTACATTTACAGCTTCATAAACTCTTGAGCTGTCTGCATAAATTATTCTGTCAGGTGCAAGAGACATGGATTTTAGAGAGGATTACCAAAAGCTTAACAGGTTTTAAAACACCTAATCTAGAATAAAAAGCTTACATAAGAGAGACAGCTGGTTATAGAAGAACCGTTATGACAGGGCTGGCTACAAGATCAAATAAAAACTTTATTTTTATTAAACAATTAAATAATACATAAAATTTTGAACACGCTTTCCTCAAAATCAAGTCATGCCAATTCGCGTCACATAACCAAACCTGAGAGACTTTCAGCTAATAAAACTGACTTGTACTCCTTACAATTTATGTGATTTTAGTCTAAAAAAATGCAAATGTTGTTACAACAATATCCAATTAAACAATGAAAAGTCTCTCAATTTACTTTGTATGTTTCATTTCATAATCCCAAAAGAAGTACTTGCTTTATCATAATTGGTTCCAGAGCACCCATTCAAAACATCACAGCAATGACATCTCTATTCCAAAGACAACTGCAAAGCAAGATAAGTGAAATGTATTACCTGCATAGCTGTAATATGATTTATAGCGCTGTTAAAATGTCTCAAAATATTGATAATGTTGAGGATACCCGGTGCTTTCCTAAGAGCATATTTGGAAGATTAATCGCACAATTGCAACAACTTAAGAAGACTGCAGAAAACCTAATATACAATTAGAGGCAAGAAGTACAATAATGAAACGAGAGCAGACAAGTGACACACAGGAACAACAGCCACGACTGCAATGAAAAAAAATCATCATCTTTGAGCTGCTAATAACACAGCATCGGCACTCAGGGATATGAAGCCTGTAGTATTGATTTGGCTCAAATAAAAGTCAGTTAAAAAATGGTTTTAATTTTAACTGTGTAATCAGTCAAAATAGAACAAAGCAACACAATAAAAATAAGAATTTCATAAAAGCAAAATGAACTTTTGTCGCAACAAATCATTTGAAGTCATTCATCCAAGTCGAGGCGCAAACAGACCTGACTCTTTGATTGGACGGCCATGCATTTAATTAGCATGCTAATGAGGGCATCTTGTATCTCTTTGCTCGAACGCTCTGACAGGACGACAGCAATTAGCATAAGGCATTATTAGTTTACTGAAAGAGCAAAACTGATTGGTGGAGGAGAAATGTTGTGCGGTGGAGATCTATACAGACTAGAGTCTCAGAAAGTGCTGATGTTGAACTGCTTTCCTCTTTGTTGAGAAGCTTATTAAGCTTATATAAGTGCCTTGGTTATAGTATGCCGTTAGTTTAAACAGATGAACACTTGCTGAGCATGAAATTAAATATCAAGTTTCTAATTGTATCAGCCTGGTACATCTTTTGTGCATATGGGCAATTACATGCAAAAGTCAACCTTACCATGAAGAACAGTTCTTACCAAATGTTTTCATTATACTGATAGCTCAGATGGCATTATTAGGAGCTTTAAATACTCGTGAGGTCTCTCTGAAAGTTTTTAAAGCATAAAGTCATAGTCAGGTAAAGTGTTTTTTTCAGAATTGTCACATTCATAACAGTCTATATTCCTCATAAATGGACACATGAAAATTAAAATATAATAACTACTGTATTTCATGTTCTTTGAAGAGTTATCTCCATTTGTTGGGTATTATTGCTTCTGTTTGTGCATTTAAATCACAGAAATCCTACAAAGTATGTTGCCTCTCAAAAACGCTTATTTCTTTGTCACATCCATAATGCATGTTTTTTTTTTTTCATTTTAAAATAGGTAACTCATGCATATGACTGATATTCTTATGATGTCTGGACTCTATCAACAGAGGTTTAGTAAGATATAAACAGAGGGTTTACTGTATTGGTAATAAATACATTCTTTGAGAATTTCTATTTTATATATTTCTATTTTTATATTTCTGGAATTGCCCATATTCACTGTGCTGAACAATCCTACATTTACATTTAGGCATTTAGCTGACGCTTTTATCCAAAGCGACTTACAAATATTAGGAGACAATAAAGCGACACATCAAAAGCGGCAACAATAGTACTAAGAAGTGCTTTACTAAGTTTACAATGTTTTGCAGTGCTAGATAAGTACCTGTAGAGGAAAGAAGAGGGTTTTTTTGTATTATGACGTCAGGTGTTCGTGGAAGAGGTGTGCTTTTAGTTGTCTCTTAAAGGAGGTGAGGGATGTGGCAGAACGGATTGCGAATCCTAAAGAATCATGTAAGAATCCTCCATGTTGGACAAACATGTACTAGGGTAAGAACTACAAAGAGAAAACAAAACGGGAAACCTCAAAAGGCTCCACCCTTTTTTGCTGCACATTCAGATTCATGTTCTGAATCAATACCATAAGCCTCATCTCTCCATTTCATTATATACACTTATTTGCACAATTCCATCTCTCGCCATTCATAGAGAGTTTAATACTTTTCAATCGAGTGCTCAATGTTATGCAAAGCTCACTAAACCCATCTTGCAAAACCCTTTCCTGAGTCTTCTCCTCTATTCACATCAAATCACAGCCTCATCAAGTCTTCTTTTTCCCCGTGAATTACTTTACAAACATTACGCCCGGACTGCTGATGATAAAGAGAAATAATTATTCCAGTGAACTCCAGTTCCATTTCTCTCCTAAAAGTGTTTTGCGGGAGAGATTTAGATAGTGGCTGTGGTGCAGGTCAGAGCTTTACTTTATTAGGCTGAAATGTCACAGGTGGACTGGCATTTAGGTTAATGAACAAAATTATTGTCTGGTTAAAAATAATAGGGCACGCTGTCATTAGATCAGGGCTTGTGACCTACAGCGTGCTGTGCAAGCGTGTCCCAGTCTGAATCCCACGACAAAATGATACATTGGCAATATTTAAATGAGTTAACCTTTTAACCGTTCCTCATGCTGAAGAGACTGTCAGTTTGAGTTAAAATTCGTGGAAAGTTGGATTAAAATTACAGCAAGAGTTAATACGAGAGACTCAGTTTTGTTGTGATAGTTTCATAAATCAGAAATGAACCTGTCAGATTGAATAAGGCTTTCTATATATCCAAAAACATAATATATTAGAGCTGTATAACAGAAAACTAAGTTACAAGAACCAGAATTCAGAAATTTTGATGACACGAGTGGGACGCGAGTGAGTGTGAGTAAACACACACACAAAATTCATGTTCAACTACCATGATCTAGTATAGTTGAACAGCATCACTGCCCCTCGACAGTCTAGACAGTTCATTCAATTTTTATAAAGCAGAAATGCTGCTTGTCTTTTTGCCGGAAAACAACCGGTTTAAAAATCCACTTAAAATGTGTAGATGGGTTTGTAATTTCCACTGAAACAGGAAGTTAGGATGAACATATTGAGTGGCCTCTCCCTTTTTTAAAGTAGCCAATAGTGTTCAGTTTACCATACCGTTTAAAATCTGATGAATAAAAATTCATAAAAATTGTTGTGAGGGGCTTTGACCCGGAATAGGCAAGATGATGGTTTGTACCTTCTGGATATCGGATGCCAGCTGCTGAAGTGAAGGTGAAGTTATAGACTGTAAGGATCCAGAGTTTGTGACCGGATTGTGGAGGCTGACATAAGCCACGGCTCTGCTTTGAAGCACCACTGCATTCTCCTGCACAATCACACAGCACAGATGAATAAAATCATAGCGTGGATTGATATGTTGGCATAAAAGCAAAAGTAACCCCTAGGGAGACTCTATTGTGTAAAATGAGCAGTGTGAATAATTGTTTTTTTAACTCAAAAACAAGTCATCATTGGGCTTCTTAAGATTAATGATGAAGTTTGAATTAGTCATTAAAACAAACTTTTCTGCCAGACAGAATAATTTCATTAACGCTCAGCCAAAATCTGTCTGACTAATCTTCATGGCTTGCTGATTATATTAGCACTGTTGCTTAAGGGTAGTCTGTGCTATTTTTCTTTGCTTTAGTTGTCAAAGTGAGAAAAACACAAGAAGAGGTGCTTGTGACCTCCGCTAAACCTTCTAATGTTAGTTCACACGCCACTGATTTGCTACACGAGGGCCGTAAAGGGCATTTACCCGTCTGGTTCATGCACATGATTTACTGAGGCGATGTCATGTGTTAACAGGCTGATTTCCATGTTGATATTTGTTTGGGGACTGAGGGAGGAATGCTTGAGTGGATCATTCTTGTTATGCCACCTTCATACCCGCCTGAATACGCTATAGATAAACCCATTTTCGTTCTGTAAATACAGTAATCGTGCTATAATGAAAAAGGCTTTAAGCGCCTGAGCTTTTTAAACTTCAACACACAAGTTACAGAGCTCGAAAAGTATTGTATATAACAAGAATAAGATCCCTGACATATCACCTTCCCCCATTCAAAAGAGCCGATGTTGCCCAGTGATGTTCCTCCCCAGGAGCAGAAGACGATGGTGCGGTCGGGCTGCCAGCCCGCGCGGGTCTGAGCCATCATGGAGACGATGATCTGAGTCATGACTGCTGCGCCGTTCCCCCAGTCCGCCAACGCACCCTCGTACCAGCTGCCATGACGACTGCCAACCAGCACATATCGATCTGTAAGGAGAAACAGAGCAGGACTTAATAAGAAACAAACACTCACACACCAACAAACATGTTACCCTGAAATCATTCACTCTCGAGGTTGTTCCAACTGGATGATTAATTCCGCCAGCGGTAAACGTGTTGGGTCTGTGTCAACTAGCTCATGACAATTACCTATTCACTTACATGTCCGTCTCATGATTGCCTTTTGATAAGGTATACAGTAATCAAAGTGTCTGGTTTGAAGGAGATTCAGAGCAAAGAACAATAAAAATTTTATTTTTTCAACTCAAGATTGCGTAAAATCAACAGTTTTGGGAGAGTCAGTAAACTGGTTTGTGAATTAAAATGCACAAACCAGAAGCAATAATACCCCAAAATGGGAAGATATGACTCTTTAAAAAAATAACACAGTGATTGTGTCCATTTGTGAGGAATATGGACTGTTATGAATGTGACAATTCTGAAAACAGCACTTTACCTGAAAAATGAGACCTCACATGGGTATTTAAACCACTAAATATTGACAAATATTGACATTTTCTTGGAATTGCCCATATTCAGTCAAAGAGCATCTTCACACATCTTCTTTCAAACCTCACTGAGTAGCAAACACTGTTCAATGCTAAATAGCGAGTCATTAATATAAGATAAACAATGACCCTATTTAGAAGTGTTTTTCTGGATGACTAATAAAAATGAACAGTCGCACACACAAATCAGTTCTGATTCTCAGTCAAGGAAAAGAAACAAAAAGTCATGTAATTGGCCGCAGGCTATACGCTTCACTTACGGCAGATGATGAACTCGGCGTGGCGCTGGGCCACTTTTTGACTGACAGCTAGAGAGAGTAAAAAGACGCTCAAACAGCTGACAAGAGCGAATAAATTAGGAATATTTTAACCCACCTGCACTCAGGTGGGCTGGGAGAGTCTTTGAGGAAGTTATTAAAATGACTCAAATGAATCAAATCATAGTGAAGTGTGAAGTGCCAGAGAAATAGGTAAACACACTATTAAAATGGCAAAAGTCAAGGAGATCTTATGATTTGCAATTAGCGTCCAAGCAACCAATTATGAGAAAAAACGCATAGTAAATCAAAGAAAGGGCTTAAATGCACAGGAGCGGTGATGTTTACAGTCTTAGGGGCGTGGATGAAAGATTAAACGCTTTCATTACATCAGACGTACAGTTAAATCATTCTGAAGGTGAAAATAGCAGTCCGTAATTAAAAGCCTATTTTCGGCAGCCAAGTGACCTGCGTTTGGACAGTGGTGGCAGCTTTTGTTTTAGGAGATTAGTTTGTCATAGGAAAAAGAGCTGTTTCAGCAGTCGGGCTGAAATTTGGCTTTATTCACCTCCGGACTCTTAGTCTTTTAGCGGATGAAGGAGAGAATGCTTAGACTGCACTCCTGTTTCAGGGGCAATTGCTTTAGTATTACGAACACAATACGATAAAGTCTGGTGACAAAGTGCTACGTCTTTGTTATGTAAGAGCAAGGGCCGCTGCAGGAAAGATGCCTGTGCTTTACATGAGGCTAGAATTGCATAGAAAAATGTGCTAAGCAAATTCATTTAAATAGCTTCACATAATTATGACACAAATTGCATTATATGTTGAGTTTTAAAGTAAAGGTGCTTTACAGTGATTAACCTTTTTTTGGTTCCCAAAAAGAACCTTGCTGTCAAAAGTTTTTGAAAGCAACTTTTTATAGTCTAAAGAACACTACACATTTTTTTGGAGATGTTTGAGGTTCTTTATGGATCCATACAGCCAAAAATGGTTCTTCTATGGCCTGATGAAGCACCTTTATTTTTAAGCGTGTATACCAGTGAAACAAAATGACCTTTCTGTACATTTTTTGTAAAGTCCATCGTGATTGTTGCAGACCTACCTGGATTGGTCTTGCCTTTGAGATATCCGATGACATTGTGCACTGTCTTATAGGATGCCTGGTTTTCAATGGTAAGATTTATGACTTTTCTCACTGAGAAACAAACAGAAATAAAAATAATTAGTCAAGGGCATCTCCGTTGTAAATAATGAGATCAGTAAGTCAAGATAACATGTTTTTACATTAATTTAAACTTTTTTAAAATATACAATATAACAATATCTCCTTACTATTTAAGATTGAAAAGGTTAAGTTGACAGACAGTTAGATTATACTTTAATATTTAATGCCCCCCAATGTTTTACAGTGTCTATAAATAATATCTTCAGATAATAATATTTTTGTTATTTGCTGTTATTTATATTATCTAAGGCTCTAGTGACAGCACCACAAAAAAAATGCATTGTTAAAACACTTTCTCAGTGCATTCTGACTATCCAATCCAGCATCATCAGCCAATTGCATTTGTCTCCCTGCATATTGTCCTTAATATCATCACTGATACACAATAATCCCAGAAGAGGTTCTCCATTATCTCTAGGTCTCGAGAGAACACTCTTCCACAGCCCGCACCTGCAAATGAAAGTGTGTTTTTAGCACGTCGCCTCTTGTTAAATCTGCTCCTATCACAGAAAGTGCAGAACATGACTGAGAACACAACCCTCATGACCCTCATAGCCATGTAACCGTCCGCAAAGAAACAGGAGAGAGGAAACAAACGCTATCAGACCTTTATAAGGTATAGTATAATGATAGTCCTACCAATTACACATAAAGACTGTGTGTTGGAGTGAATTTAAATGAAGCTGATATCAGAGCAGATAAAAAGAGACACCTAGCCCTTCTCCATCTCCACCTCTCTCCTAAAATGAACTGGGGTGGAGATGTGAAAATCCACAGTGGACATTTGCCTGGTTTAATCCCTAGCAGATGCGCTGGCCCTGGGGCGCAGCGTGAGACTTTTTATGAGATGCTGGAGATGTGAATATCAGAGGGAAATAAAGATGAGGTTTGGTAGCGCAGATGCACTTAGACACAAACAGCAACAACGCTGGGCCTGTGTTTACACAACTCTCTAACGTACGTTTTTTTAACACTTTGAAAGTAATCAAATTCACTCTAAAAATGCAGCTGGCTCACACAGCACACGGACCCCATTTATCACATCTGACAACGGCACAAATGACTTTGGGTAAGGAGCACAAGATGTATATGCAGTTCTAAGGGAGTGTTTAAAAGTGCTGGCGTGCACACGGGTCGCGGTGTGACAGATTTGCCCATTAATCACCAATAGGTATGAGAGGTTACTGTGTATTGAGAGAGGTGAGCTGCTCCCCGTGAGCAAAGAGAGAAAGTGATCCTGCAGGAAAGAATGAAATGCTAGACAGCCCAGGTATTATAAATGATCTAGAATAAGATGTTCTTTAAAATAAAATATGTTTTATAAAAGCAGGTATAGAAAAACATGGTCAACATGAGAAAGAAAGCTGGGGTGGACACTTTACATTGAAGAATATCCTTACGTAAGCTTCATCTCCGCTCTTAACCTTATAAAATATAAATGATAAGCCAATAAACAACAGGTACTATTAATTATTTAAAGCTGCAATTTATTAGGTTTGCCTCTATATCACTGTCTATGTTTAAACATAAAACTGCACATAATAATTATACTTTATACATAATAATTTACCTATTTATCTTTATGTGAAATGACGTCAATGTTTCATTTCCCCACAATGGAACTGACAGCAAAAGTTGTTATGCGTTAATATAAAAAAACATATTTGGATTGCAGCTTTAAAATTAGATTTGCAATTATTGTAGTCATAGCATCACCAAAATGAAATCAAATAAAAAATAATTTGAACACTGAAAGAAAAATAACAATAGGTTGTAGGTATTTTAGTTAGGTCATTAGCTCGTGTTCCACCACATGTTATGATATGTTTCATATTTTAACAGTATATTTCAAAGCACAGGATGCTCTACTGGTGTGTTTTATTTCCCATGTGGTTTACACTGGGTGAGAAAAAGAATGAAACCGATATCGGACAGGTTACCTTGACACGCAATCAATATCATCATAATTAAAGGAGCGGGTGTGCTTCGATAAAGCTATTCCACACAGTTTTCTGCCAGCGAGCTGTAATTGCATAGAAATTTATTATAGTATGAGTTTTCATCCACAGCCGAACAAAAGCCCAGAGCTGCCGAGCACAGACGATCGTAGAAAGTACTAATGTATTTGGGCCCACATTCTCCCTCTTTCTCAATTCCATTTCTTTACGGTGAATAAAAGGTTGATGAATTTGACCGCCTGATCCACTGGCACAAAACACACACAAACACTATAACGAATAAATACCATTTAGGAGTATACAGACACACATGAGGCCATTAAAAACCATGGACAATCAGCCTCCTATATACATGAAATACATGTGCCACGAGGGAGTGTTTGATAGGCTCACATACTTTTTTGTTGCTGCTAACGTCTCATTTTCCCGGGCAGGGAGACATGGGCGCAATTAGAGCACATCGGAGCGATACAGTGAGGCTTAATTGAAAGGGAATGGAATGAGAAAGAGGAGACAGATGGAAACAAATGATTTGAAACCTCAGAAGTGGTCAAAGCTCGAGCCAATCAATACAGCACAGATTACTAGCTTCGGAGCGTTTGATCCGGTTAATGGAAGAGAGGTGCAGGCTCGAGACCAGACCGGAGCGGTTCACGGCTGGGAGCTATCAGAGCGTGAGCAGAAAGGGGGGTGAGAGAGTGTCAGGGGAGGTGGACCCTCCCTCTCCGCAGGATCGATGGCGTTCGTGTCGCCACTGCAGGTTTAGGCGGACATTGATTGCTGGACATTGGGCTGGTGACAGAAGACGAGTTGTAGCAGCTCATGTTCCAGTATAAGTGGTTTAAAGTCACACACACTTAGAAAGAAGCTCACTTGCACACCTAGTTTGCTACTTACATCCTAAGACAACTTTTAAATAACGTCATGGAAAATACAATCCCAGAATGCATTCAAGATCCAAACAAATGTACCTTTTTGCTTTTATAAAACAGTTACCACACAATACAATTATTAAAAGCTAAAAATATGTATTAATGCAACTTTCATAAAGTAAATTCATGTCCTTCGTGACTTTTTCGGTCCCTAACAGACTATGATAAATGTTTATGTTAAGGGTGATGAGTTACTCTCATAACTGTGATTTATCATGAATAAAACACAACTATTGACCAATCAGAATCAAGGACTGAAACTAATCGTTTTCTTATATTTGACCCTGTCTGTGAAATCCAAGCTAAAGTTTTGTAATGTAATTACGAGATAACAAGAATCAAAGTTTGACATGGCCTTACTCAGTATTAAAGACATCAAGGTTATATTTTTTCAGAATGTTCTTTACTGTATGTAGAACGATTATCTGTCAACAACATTAAATCATAAAGACATGACTTTAGAGACAGGGTCACATATTGATGTGTGCTGTGTATTTTTAAGCTTTTCAGGGTATTATGTTGTTAGTTGCCTAACATGCCAATGACAAAATATTCTTTATCAGTTGTGAGTTTATTTCTTTGATGTGTACAGTTGTCTGTGTAACCCGCAAATGCATTAGGAATCAGGGCAGATCATCGAGATTTCCAGAAGGGCAGGCAATTTCCTAATCGTTTGAGAAAGAAATAGCCGTTTATGAAAATGATATGCTGTTGTAAAGCGGTGACTCACAGTAACGGAGTTTAGTTCACAAAAGCACTACAATCTGTTTGTCAGATAAAGTTCACTATATTGGTTATCACCTTTATAAAGCCTTTTAGAGACCATTAGCAAACAGAAAAGAGAATTATAACACATACTCAAAGACAAGCAACAACCTGTGAGTTTGGGATGCGTTCAGATCTGGCGAGCCAATAATAGCCCCAATATTGAGGATTTGCCTTAAAGCCCATTTCCTTTCGTTTTGTCACCGGGGCCGTAAATCCTTGACTGCCTATCAAGGAAAGACAACCGTTCCGCCACGACGACGGGGTCTCCAAGGCGACCATGCAAAAGATAAGAAGCGATTTTCACTCAATAGGGAGAATTAGAGACTAATAACCCCCATCAAAATCTGCAGCATACATCTTTCCACACACATACACGCAGCTGAAGGGTGAGACGGGGAGCCGATTCAGAGCTCTGAGCGTGTTTATGTGTGCGCTTTTGTGGGTGGATGTCTGCGTGACTAAGACTGTGTGCGCGCACACGTGCTTATGTGCATATGCATGCTCTGTGTGGACAGAATAGCAGGTTCTGACACCTATTAGCATGCCATAATCCTAACACACACACATGGCTGCTGTTGTACACAAACATCAGGAAACATCGCAAGTGTCAATTGTCATGTTGGTATCTCATAACTCACAACACCAGTGGTAAGAAAACTTTTTTTATGATGGGACAGACAGAAACATCTTCCTCCACTCGCTGCTGGGAAAAACCGATGTTGTGTCAAATTTGCTTCCATTTGTCTTAGGTGATTATATTTAATACATGATATAAACCAAAGGTGTTCTGTATGAACTGCTTTGTGTGGGACAATATTTAGAATTTGACACATATAATATGTATATGTAATTTAAATGTAATGCAACATAAAAGTACTTTACATTCTGCACTATTTCCAGGTTGCTAATAAAAAGAATATTTGGACCATAATCATGTTACAGTCATAAAAAATAATAAAATTAGGCTAGAAAAAGGTTTAACCTGATAACTGTCACTGCAAATTTTATATATAATTCTAATCTAATCATGACAAACTACATATTGATGGAAAGGTCCCAAGAATCATAGAATATATATATATATATATATTTTGTTTATGTTTAATATTAAGAAAATTTGTCAAATATTTATTTCTGATTCTTGGGACCTTTCCATCAATCATGTTTGTCATGATTAGATTAGAATTCAACTATGAAACATTAAAGTGCTCCACCTGTTAATAGGTTAAATAATTTAAACATTAAAAAATAGAAGATTTAAATATTCAAAATATCTAAAACAGAAGTGAAGTAGAAACAATATTTAACATGCTTATGAGGTTCATTGTTCACCGCTCACCGTTCTAAATGGCAGAAACAATTCCTGTTGTGAAACATAAACTGCATAAAATCTGTCATCTTCGCATACTGAAAAATTTAGATTATAGCAGTCTATATAAAGAATACTTTATTAGACAAAGGTCAATGGGCAAAACTACATCTTGTACATTCTATGTTAGTCGATGAAAAACATCACTCCACCGAACGGCCCTTCCCTGTAGGTCAGCTCACTTAAATCCAATTATATCCCAATGCATGTCAACTACTCCATCTGTCATTTTCATTTTGTCGAATGTGGCTCCTCTGACCACATTGCATGTTGCATCTGACCTCCCTATAAGCCCTGCATTACAGCGCGTGTAAGGTGGCTGACCAGCCTTCCTCATGTGGTTTCAATTAGGTCCCATAGGCACCACTGACTGATGTGTGTAATGGCCTCGGATATGGGCGGCCGTATCGAGGGTGACTTTAAGATGATGTGTAGACCTTGTGTAATTCGCTGGCGTTACGACACATTCAGAAGCTACCGCAGAACATAAATCAAGAAGCCAGTGCTTTCCCAACATGTGACCCCTCTCGTCTGGAGTATAGAGGAGGCGTGTTATTGCATCTGAGGCCAGCAGGTGGACTACTGCTGTAATGTGCTTAAAGAGCTGCTTTTGATGCTTAAATCCCCAGAAACAGCATGAGCCCAAAATGACTAATGAAGATCTCAGACATAAAAGATTGAGTGTGAGAGCTCAGAACAGATATGAGGATTAACAAGAGAAAAAAAAAAAAGAGAAAACTGTTACGTGAGTCCTGTGAATTTCACATGTGGGGAACGTGAAGTCTGGTCTATTACTGCTAAATTGCAAATCATATTAACTTTCATTTTCAAATTATTAACAGGATGTTCATACGAATAATGATTAAAAGATCTATGTACATTTTTATCTGTATACAGTATGTAATGAAAAAGTTGCATAACTGAATATATTAAAGGTACATTAAGAATTATTTGTATAGTTATTCTGATTGGTGAAATTTTCGGTGTTATATTCATGATACGATTCTGTATCACTGCACAGCAACCATAGCAACAAAAACATATTTCACAGTCACTCAGTGCCTATTTATTTCAGTGAAAGGAAGACTTTTAGTGATTTTACTTCATGAAAGTTGCATTGATACATACTCTTTGGCTTTAATATATTTTGACATCAACAAAAAGCCTAAATGTTAGTAATACAGGGAGCCATGCAATAAAATGTAAAAATATAGCATTTGTTTGAAGTGTTCCTGACACATCTCACAGGAAGAGTCATACTTCGCATGCGAGATTAGCTGAATGCAGGGTGATCTAAAGGCCGAGACCAGTGGTAATGTGCGAGGGATAACCGTCTCTGTTTGACAGGAGGAGTTTCTGGCCCGGGGCTTACCTGAGGCCGAGTGCATGACCATAGGGACGCAGGGTCTCCCTTGCCCTGTAGCAGGGGCAGAGAGCAGCAGTTTTGCTAGAGAGGCAGAGATGGGCTGAACCAGCAATGATGTCAGATTATGGCCGTCGTCTCGTCCAGCTGTGGAGGAAAAAATAAAAACAGAATACACTGCATTTATTTTAAAGGGTCTAAGAGGTGATTTCACAAAACATTTGCATAAAACTTTTTCTTTAGCCGGTTATGTGTTTAAACAACACAGAAAGACTAATAAGCAGCGCTTTCAATGGCTGCAATTCATTCTTAGTAAATTCTCCCCTAAGTCCTTTTAAAACACGAATAACTTCAGAAGTTCCCCTCAGCGTGTCATCTGCATCGATCACGATTTTCTAGATGCATTAGAGCACATCAGAGGTCATTTAACACCACATATGAGCAAACCAATTACCCAATTAAAGAGCTTTCCTATTGGTTAACATCTCCACTGAGTCTTTTCACACGTATCCATCTATAAGGGCAAATGAACATCATTAGTATGTGCTGTATAAACACATTATATAGTTGCAACGGGCACAGATGTGTTTAGTTAAGTTGGGTGGGCGAGAAGGGTCGTAATGAGCAATAAATCAGACAGCGTAAATAAAAGAACGGAGAAGAATCCGCACAGCCAGGCAGGGATGTCTCTGCCCGTATCAAAGCTTTTCCTCAGCGCTGATCGCAGTTCTCGGACGGCAAACTAATAGGCCCAAAGATTTTAAGTTTAAAGAAACGGTTTCTAGCAAGCCCATGGGGATTTATATGGAAGGAATGCTCCATTGATTCAGCCTCATTAAAACAGAGAAACGGTGAGCCTAATCCTGCTCTCGGAGCAAATTTATTTAGGAGCCTTAATTTTCCAGCAGAGAGGAAAGTGCACAAGTGGAATGAGCTACAGTCATCTATGAATAACTTTCAGTAAACCTTTCTGGTTACACAACACTCTATTAACTTCCCCAGATAAACGTATTTACACGGCAAAATTATTTTACAGCAGTTATTCGAGAAGAAGGTCCCAGTTGAAATGAGCTTTTTCGCAAGGGGATGTAAAAAGTGATTATTGGGATTCGAGGAGGTCTTTTAAAGTACACTGTACGTGCAATTATCAGCTCAGAAAGGTCACAGGGGTCAAAGTTGTGTTTAGAGGGAGGAGATTATCTCAAGTCATTATCTTTAACCTTCTAAATGGGATTTACCGTAAAGGATTGTTCGTGTGACTGAACAAATGCACATTGACAAACTAAACTGCTCTAAATAAGGGTGTTTTGGGCTATTAAGTAGCATAATTCCAGTTAAAGCAACTGATACCACAATTAGGCAGTTCCCATAGGGGTTGGTTGGGGCTTTGGAATATTAAAAAAGGAACCATTTATATTAGGCAGAACATGCAAAATACAGTATAATACAGTCAAAATCTAGTTATTTGTCCACACTATTTAACTAAAAAACAAGAAATCATTTTTAAATTAAAAAAACGTTTTATTAATATCTTTAGGGAAGTATAAGTGTACCCGGCGGCCATGTTTTCAAAGCCTATGGGCAGCTATTTCAGTCATAGCAAGACCATAGTCCCACCTGCTTAAATGGGGAAAGTCTGATTTATCTTAAATATAACATATTTCCAACCAACAATTAAACCTGACATCAAATGTGTCACAACTTTTATTTCTTTATATATATATATATATATATATACATCAGCAGGAATACAACAGAACGTGACATAATACAAAATACCAGTTATAAATACAGATACATGACAGTGTTCCTGCAGTACAAAGTGTTGGACACCTGGAGCTGATAATAGCACCACACTGAATTAAATAAAAAGAGGTTTTTGTGAAACCTTTTAACCTAATACTTGGGAGACATGTCTAAAGCACTTACTGATTCTTTTATAAGCCAAAGAGTACTTTTATTTGTCTGGATAACTAAAATAAAAACAAGTTAATGGCCAGTAGCTCTCCTCCTTTCTTCTTAGTCCTATCTGCAGCACACCTAAAAATGAACCAAAGAAGTTTAAAAGTACATGCTGGCCCCGAAACCCATCAGGTTGTGTTCCAGCTGGATATAGTATGTACTGGAACCAGCTTTGACCTCAATGAACTTGATGAACTTGTAGTACAGAGTGTTGCACTAATAGCTTTCAGTCTCTAATCTTTCTGTGTCGACATCACCTGTGTGTTTTATACATAACGTATCGTTTTTTATACATTTATACATTATACATATATAAAGACCAGATGTCTGATTCATCAAAATATTTCTCTATACTTTGCAGACATAAAGATTTAAAATACATTGTGCATAATGACCAGAAGAAAACTTTTCAAGATCTTCTGCTTTACCTTATCTTATGTGTTTTAAGTGCTGTTCACGCTTTATTTTAGAAAGCACAAACTAAGCTCCTTAATTCCACATATAATTACCTTCCTGAGCTCCCTGTGAACTACACAGATTCATATCACACATCAATTATACATGTCGTGTTGGATGCTATAGATGTGTCTCTGCTGATGTCTCTGCACATTATTGCATTTGCAGTTTGATTATGAAGCAAGATTAATACAGACAAAGATTTAACAGTCAAGACATGACAGCAAACACATCGATACGTCCAAAAAATGAGCATTTACTCTAATATAATTTAAAAATGACTGTGCGTACCTAATTTGTTAAGCCAAAGAAGCCCCCCAGGAAGAGTTATTTGCTGAAGTGTGATTACCCACAGGGCTCAGACTCATTCCCTGCACACAGAGATGCTCATGAGATATATATTACATGCCTGTGGTGAAGACATATGCGTACTCTACAGATTACAAACAGCGACTCACATACAGATTATGTGATAGAAATCAAATGTGTGATAATTAACAATAGTCAATAAACAATTAAAATAATATAAATAAACAATTAAAAACATTAAAATTATAATATTAACTTTTTTGTTTTGTTAGCATGATTTTTCTGTGCTTAAAAATATGGCACACAAATAATTGACATGCAAATGACGTTTTTTAATCATTTCCATAAGAACAACAGCAGCAATCTTCACATCATAATAATGATAATTCAATCATCTCTCTTGAGTTCAAGTGTTTATGCAGTTGTGTTTACCTCATTTTAAGTCTTTCATGTGCTAAACCTGCGGTCACACAACTATAAATAAGATGCATACAGCACTAACACACAAGCACAAGATCAGGGGCAATATTATATGGTGTTTTGTTTTCTTGCAGACAAAACACTGCATTGAATATGCTGTAGTGCTGTAGCGGGCTGCTTTACACTTTTCTTCTTTGCTTTCTTTACATCAAAAGAGTACATCAAAAGATCTTTTATGATAATGAACTGCAGACGTGAGCTACGTGTGTGTTCTGCAGGAATAATACTGATAATGTTTGAATATATAATTAAAACCGCAGCATAATTTGATCAGGAAATATGTGTGTTGATCAACAGATGATAAATAAGTCACTTGGTTTAATTTTGGTATTCCTTGCTTGACTATCTTTGTTAGAAACTATGAGAGTTGATCTTTAGACAAAGATCTTTTTTTTTTTTTCCTCCGGGGACTTAATCCATATTAAAGAAAGAGGAGGAGACAGACACAATGTTTGTACTGTACAGTATGTTTGAGTTTTATATTCAATGAGCTGATGAAACAAAAATATGAAAGAGCAAAACAGAACATTTCTGAGTCATCTTTAAAGCAGGAGTAATGATTCACTGATCACAGCTTTTTAACTGCTTTCAGATACAAAAAAACTGAGGTATTGAAAAGGTCATAATACGAGTCTCATAACAGCCTTGTGTATATAGACTGTCTATGCTAAATCACTTCAAAAATGATTCATATATTTTCTTATTCATATGTTTTCTTTCTTTCTGACTTGGCTAAGACGTATTCAAAAAAACTTAGCTAGACGTATTCAAAAGATTTGTGAAAACTGAAACTATTAACAAATGGTTTAAAACAAAATCGCAGTCTACCATAATGAAATATTTCTAACATGTTACTTGCAAAACAAAGCATTCAGTCAGAAAACACAGCTACTTTCCAATTGTTGTCAAACATTGACCCCTAATAAAATCAAATGCAAACTGTTTTTTGTTTGCCATGCACAAACTCGAGATGGTCCTTGACATTCAGCTCTACGGCTGATAAAGAAGCTTGGATCCAGAAACCATACGTTTTTCTGTCAGAACTGAGACTGAGATATGAAAGAAACCTGTTACAAGGTGACATTGTTGCAATCTCTCCGGACCTACCAGTCACTTTTCCAGCAGGAAATAGCTGATCTGACACAACAATACATTGTGGAATAAGGCAGTGTTTTAAAACAACCACAAACCTTCTGTGACTGAAATCTAGTTTCTGTCTGTTAGACAAATGTGCAGCGTGAGCGCATTTGTTCAGATCCTTCTCTAGATGGTAGCGAAGCAACAAAACCACACTTCAGATATGAGCAAACCAATACATCATCTCTTATCCATTAGGCACTATTCAGTGAACGTGTATAGTTCCATTTCTCTGCGTCAGATGGAAAAAAACAGACGACATCCATGGAGACTAAAATTACACTAAGACTTAACTCGCTATGGGTGTCTGGGCCATAAAATGGATGCGGGCCTCTGGTCCTCAGTGTGGCATCCAAGGTGTTTAAAACGACATAGTTTTTTAATTGACCTTTATTGTGTTTTTATGATAAGTTGCCGGAGTATCAGCAGACCTGGGGGACAGCAAATTCTCATTTAATGATGATTAGGTTTTAATGATAGCTTAATGGTTTCTCCCCATATTCTCACCTGCAGGAGCCACACACAATACACAGATCATTACATGTCCTCAAAGTCACACTCTTACATATTTCTTAACCAACAGAGAAAATGTAAATATGCAAGTTCATCACACAGAAAAGCAAGTTTTTCCAATTTGGTTTTTCAGTAGGGTATGGGTGCTAGCTGCTTAAGTGAGATAGAAAACTGTAAAGATCTCTGTGAAGTTCTTCTCAGGATGAAATGAATCCTACAAAGGGCTTCTTAAGTGTGTGAGGAAAGTAAGTACAGAACAAGCCCTGCATCTGTGATGGATCTTCTTTTCCCAAAAGCTCTTTGATCAATAAAACAATATGGCTAAAGAAACTGACCTTAAATGATGCCGGGTCATTTACATACCTGAATAAAAATAACAATTAAGAGCAGAAAGTAATTGATTATGTTTCTGTCTCTCTATTTATTTTCTCACCTTACATCAGTTACAATTAATATTGTTAATATGAAAATGGACTGCATACAGTTGACAGTAACATACAAAAAAAATCATGTTTTTTATTTGTAAATTAAGAAATCATGTTTATTTTGTTGTTATTGTGAGCATGCACAAATAGACACTTTACAGTTTTTAATAAAAACTGAACAAAACCGAAAAAACAGTTTTTTTCTGCTGCTTTATGGAAAAATTCACATGTCCACACTTGCGTGCATCATTTTACTGAAAATTTACTATGTTAAGAAAATTGTATATATTGAAATATAATTTTTTTTTATGCTTATATACAGTACACTCCACCAAATGTATGACATTAAGAGGTTTACCTAATGCCAAAAAAGATTTGTTTTTCAAATAACAAATTTCAGACAAACTGAAAATGTATGTTGGTTATTTTTTTTGCTGCTATGTGGAAAATCCCATTTCCATGCCTGTCCAGAAGGTTAAATAATTGTATTAATGAATTTTACAGAAACTTTACTGTTTAAAGAACATTATCTATTTTTACATACATATTTTTTCAACTGCCCTTATGTCCAAATATTTACACTCCACCTACAAACGCTAGAATGTGAAAAACGGCTCCTCTACAGGGGCAAAAAACCACTTGCAGTTGTTTGAACTAAAAAGTATGTTTAAGACACACCTGAGGGCATCAAAGCAGAAGGCTCTCACACCTCGCTTTTTATCTTCAAATGTTGTAAAAACATATACTGTAAGCACACTCTCTCTCTCACTTCTGCTCAGAGCAACAGCCTGCCTTCTTCATTACTGCCCATTTGTGAGGTGGAGGTATGTGTAAATAGTGCTGGCGGCTAAAGCCATAATCGCCCGAGCTCAGCATGTGTAGAGAGGGATGGATCCAGGGCCAGAGGGCTCACAGAGAGGCACGACTGTAAATTCTTGTCTGGTAAAATTATTCCCTCTTGCAGAGGCTAAACTGTGGTCGTGTCTCGCAGGATATATGACTGAGACCGGAGCCCTGCAGGGGACGTTCATGAGTGGGGGTGGGAGATCGACAGCAGCAGTGCTGGACAAAGGTAAATAACATTAGGAATAGCTGGTTCTGTAAATTCTGGCCTGACGTCTGCCGTGCAGTAATATAGACAGTGGGTTTACAGAGTGGAGTGGGACTATATCATGGATTAAAAGGAATAGAGGTTTTCAAGGTTTTCAGACTACGCACACACTTTTGTTTGACGATTGTTACACATCTCCATTACCATAACTATCATATCAGGCAGATGGTAACATTGCTAACACTATTCATTCATTGTTTTTTTATTACAAACAATTTTCCATATCTGTATGCATGTTTCAAAAGTACTTACTTACTGTTGTTATGATTTTTCTTAATTTTAGAATAGCAGTAATCTAATCAAAATCATGAAATAACACAACTGTAATTGTGGCAATTATGTTGTGACTAAACGCATTCAAAATAAATGAACACTATGTTATATTTGATCATCTTTAAAAGTAGTCACCCTTTGTCTAGAATTGGTAAAATCATACTCTTGTTATTTTATCATCCAGCTTCTTGAGGTCTCAACTTTTTTATATAGTACTGAAGGAATTTCTATCTATGCTGGACTCCTGCCTGATTTAAAAAATATTTTAAAAAATATTTCTTAAATACATTTTTTAGTTTTCTAAATTAATATGTTGTTAGAAATTAGTTATATTTTTGACTACAAAAGTAATTTTAAACTTTGAAATGAGAAACATTTTTGTCTCTTAATTTTTGACTGGTACTGTGCATGCCAAGCATTTCATTTGGTCCCTTTCTATGCAATAAGAAATAACAAACCTACATCCATCTGACAGAGCCACATCTCTGGCCCGGTGTTAAACAGCACGGGTCCGATAAACAGACCAAACCAAGCAGGACAAACAGAGCGGCCCTCCCTCTCTCTGCAGATGAGATAAGTCAGAGTCCCAGCCAGTCCAGGCAGGGGGCAGCCCCGACCTTCTGAAAGAGATGGCAGACAGCTTACAGCCCGCAGCGCTGCTGCCCACCCACCTGCCATCAAAAGCACATCTAAACCTTCAAAATATCACTCTCATATTTCCATATGTTGCGAGTGACAGTTCTTGTTTCCAGTGGAAAAAGTGAAGTTTGGCACGATGAAAATGAATTCCATAATGCAGAGAAGCATTTTATGAACTACAGGTCGTTTTGAGCCCCGGGTGTGATTTTTTTCTCTTTTTTCTCTTTGGTGTAACAAAAGGTCATGTTTTATTTTATTTAGTTTTTAAATGTCTTTTATTTACATATTTTACTGTTTTTCTCATCTCTCAGACCAAGACTTTTAATCCAAAAGAGAATTTACATCAAAAACACATTTAAAAAATAAATGATAACAATCTAAAACAGAACTGAAAAAAAAACATTTCAATATTCACTGTCAAAAAAGAGATTTCAAAGAATATGTTGTTTACAGTCATGCTGCAAATGTGAAAATATTATAAAACTATGGTGGAAATGTTTTTGATGTTTAATGGATTTTTGAGTGAGGCATGTACATAAACTGTTGGTCTTTGTTAGTGGACAAATTAAACAACATAATGAGGGCTTTAAAAAAGTGTTTAACACTTAACCTGATAACCATCACAGCAGAAATTGAGTATACACTATATAAAAATGTGAACTACAATTTCAATTTATATAATATATAACAAATTCAAACATATTTTTTTTTAAACATTTTTAATCTTTTAAAACATTTTTTTTATTTCAGGTATTTTTATAAATTACAGTAACGTTAACATTTGTTAATATTTTCATTATGTTTATGTTATAAAAATTGTTATAAAAAATATAAAAATCTTGAGTCCTATATCTTTCCATCAATTTTTAGTTTGTCATGATTAGACTAAAATTTAACTTTGAGATATTAAAGTGAATAGGAAAATAACATCCTCTTGAGGTGTTTAATAAGTGTTAGAGTATATTTTTATATACCAGGCCAAACATGTTCATAGCTGAAGAAACAGCCATATGCTTCGAATTGTTTTAGCACCCTAATAAGGGCAATGCAATTTTCCCAGCTGGACCACTTAAGAGTTCAGCATGAAATATATAATAAAACACTTCTCAAAAACGCATTACATCCGCAATGACAGGGAACGTGTGCTTCAACATGAGACTGACATATTAATCAAGGCCAATGGACAGAAGTGCTGCTATTGAGAAACGTTTGGGAGTGAAGAGTAATTTCTTCAACTTAAGGCCCTTGCGCACTTTGGCGGCGGAACTATCACGCTCAAACAAAGAGCCCGAGAAACAGCAGCAACATTTCCATAATGTTATTGACCAAGTGCCACATTTCTGTCTGGAGTGCAATGCACCCTCTGTTTTATTTGCATGTCTATTAGCTGGAATACCAATCAAATGATAGCGGTGGCAGAAAAGGCAATTTTCAGCCTGAATGAGCTCCAAATGCTCATTGGTTTTAAGGACAGAAAGTAAAAAAAAACGCATGGGTTCGACTCTGAGATGCGGGAAGGTGCTGGCATGGGCTTCTCTGCCTTAAAGCATTTCTTTAATGAAGAGAGCCTCAAAACGCGCCTGGAGCCTGAACAATCATGCCCGCTCATCAGGCAACCGAACCAGCGCTGGAAGGATAATCAGCATACAGAAAGCTTCCTCAAATGTAATCAGAAGTTGTTAAGGTTTATTCTCATTTTGTTGTGATGCTGTGACTTTTTGCTTTCATGGTTAAAAGTTCCTAATATGAGCCAAATGATGGCTGTAAATGATCAAACAGTGTGAGGCAGTAGTTTAAGTAAAGTTACACTGAGAAATGAAGGAAAAATAAAATACAAAATGATCTAGTTAATGACACAGTGAAAAAGATGATATGAATGAAATATAACACGCACAGCTTCAATTTTATCTAATTTAATTCTCAGCTAATAAAGATTTGAACTTGCTTGAAGTAATATTTGTTACTTACAATGCTAGTTTACAAGTTATAAGCCTCAAGTCAGTAAAAAACAAAATTTTTTAACAAATACCAACATCAGATGATTGGGAATGCTGATTGGATAGTTGATGCAAAACTACAATGACTTAAAAATTCTGAAATGTGTTTTATTGAATATTTTATCATATTCTTGTTGCAGTTTTACAAAGACAATCAGCCACTTGAGTCGATTTCAGAAATATCTATTAGGAAATATTTTACGTCGGAACTTATGCAGACTAAAATCAATGCACAACTTAAATCGGGTCATTCCTTTCTCATTTCATTATATAAAAAAAAGAACAACACCTGCATTTTGTTGTGTTTCCTCTGCCATCCTAAGTCACCTTGCCTGTGTTTTCTATAAAAAAACCATGTGTGATCCAGGTAGTACAGTGTTCATTGTTTACATCTATTGATTTTCAGGTGTGACTAGAAGCATGAAAAGAAGCAGAAGAGAGAGAGAGATCCAGAGGAGAAGTCAGACTAAGGGGAGAGACAGGAGATGTTGTGACGGTTGTGAGTGACATTGCACAGAGGACGTCTCACTTCCTGACAGCAGCGGTAGGCATTTGTTCATTAAAGTCTCCTACATGAGTCCCATAGCTGCGGTGTGTATAAATATGCAAATGACTACATTTCTATTCAAAGGCTTCTGTTCACATCGACAAGGATTCACAATAACCCAGGGGACACAACTTCTTCCATGTGAATAAAACCACCTGTCAGCAATTTCAAATTAACATGTAAAAATTGTTTGAAGTCACCCGCGCTTTTCTGTTATCTGTTTCCCAGATATGTGCCTGGCTTTAAAGGTTAACGAAATTATGCAATCCAACAAGCAAAAAATCCAGCAGAGCAGAGGACTAATAAAGAAAGCGATGCATTTATATGCCGTGATTGCATTTATGTCCTCTAGCACCTCGACGGCTCATTTCCAACCAGGAAGACAGGGAGAATTTATCCAAAACAAACAAAATAAATAAGACAGAGTCATGGCTCAATAAAACCGCACAACACGTGTTCTCCAGAGGCTACAATTCAGGTACACAAACTATTTCCTCTGATTGAATCAATGCCGTTATCCTGCTCTTTTGGTATTAGAGGCAGAAGAAATGTTTTTGTGTGAGCCTTAAGGGCATTGTATTATTTGTTTCATGTCATTCATAAGCAAACAAGATCCTGAAATGAATCTAACGTCTAACACTGTACAAATTGCAAAGCAGGGAAGAGAAACAAGCACTTAGATAAAGTGTATACAAACTAACAAGTAAAACTATCAATTACCATATCTGGCTTTGTTCATTTTGGCAGATCTAATTCTTCTCTTTGTATAAATGTACAGCAATTTGATTTAGCAGGTGATTAAGCAAGAACAGGTTTTCATAAGCTTTGATTTAACTTCATCTGTACCAGCAGGTAGTGTGCCAGTATAACAAAAACATGGTTTCAACAAGGTTTTAAAGCTAATGCTGTACAGTTGACTATGAAGGCAAAACAAAAGAAAAAAAAGTCTCTTTCAAAAAACTTGTTTTTGGAAAAAAAACCTGTACAAAATTTCGTCACACTTTTCATCAGCCAAGCCTGATCAATATGTGTTTACCAGCAGCAGGTTTGAATGTCCATTATTCATAATTCATTTACATGGGGTGAAAGACCAAAAAAACAATATTTCAGGTCCAATATCATAATATTGTTTTGCAAACTTCTCATACAAAATATTTGTTTTTGACTCCATCTATCACAGATTCAGACATCAGCTGTTGATCATGTCAAAACGAGGGTATTCTGTTTACAAACACAAAAACACACACACCTGCAGGATGTGCTAAACAAATATGCAAGGCATAATGTACCATCAGCTAGTCATTAGCAGAGAATAAACCCTGTAGAAATCAATCAACCTGGCAAGAAGAGAAACATTGCTTGAGCAATACTAATTTCCTGAATTCTGGAATCCAACTTACTTTTCAAGCAGACTAGCTGGCTATCATAAACCAATAACATTTGTTTAAACTTCCTGAAAAACTAGACACTGCAAAGCAAGGCAAGACTATCTGTCCAACAAAGAACATATTGCGGGAGCATCCGGAAAACATGTTTCCCGGATACAGTCATGTCCTCCGGAGGGCCGTTTAATAACAATAAAAAAGAAAAATAATGAAAAGTCTCTGAAATCTGCTGTTTACTGTATTGGTTCATCACAACACAATGCATACATTCTCTCATTGCCTAACAAAACAAACACAAGGACAACATTCCAGCTGAATAATTTATGCTCATTTCAACCACCACCCAGCATCTTCACTGAGCTCCTGCCGAGATGTCTGACAAAGGGCTTTACCAAAAGAGGTACCGGGCACAAAACATCTGCTAAGACATCTGTTTGCAGGCTCCGTCGTGCCCTGACTCCACGGCCTGCTGTAAGCCCATGCTATCACTCCAGTAATGACACGTCCCAGTGATCCTACGCTGCAGTGAGCCAGGGTCAGCCTCGGTTGCGCTAAGGTCTTCTGTCATGGGTGCCACTCTTAAATACAGTAGTTTTGTTTTCAGCACCATGGACAGCAGCACAGCAGCACATACTTGGCCGGCTTTCAGCACCATGGACAGCGAACGCTGCAGATTTTATACTTGCATTATCATTTACTCACAGATATTTATAGTTCATTTATAATTGTTATTTTCTTTGCAAAATGAGGACTGTGTTTCTTTTTTGAGTGAACTTTCTTGAAATACAGAATCCTACAGTTTGGAAAAAAATTAACAAAACAGAACTCTAAACTGTAGGTTTACATGATCAAGGACAGTGATTTCGGTGTACAAGGCTCCCTTCGAGAATCCGAACCGGATAACCCTACTTATAGAAATTATTTCAATCTTTAGAATGTATATTCTGAAACTGAATGTTGTTCATTACCAAAGATCTCATTCAAGAACATCCATTCATAAATGCTAAGAAGTAGTAATCATAATTCTTGCCCTGTGATTTCCCTGTTTGCTGTGAAAATAATGAAAGTTATTTGCCTTTCATTAAAGTACAGTAACGATGGACCAGCTGACAACAGAAGTCATGGGATACTATTGAGTTTGTCAGAGTAGATTTTTACTAAAAGAATAATCTACACAACACTTCACTATGAAAGTAAAAATCTTTCATTGATTTCTAAGTGTGACTTTATAACCATTCTGGAAATGGGTTTATAACCTCACTGTCAAGCAAGCAATGTACTGTAGAACAAAGATCTCTTTCTCTCTGTATTTCTAATCGAACTGCCCTACGTCTAAGAAGGGTCACATCTCCATTAGACTCCATAGATTCACTTATTAGTTTCTTAAATGCCAGTCGAAATCAGTCTTTGCTAAGAATATATAGTAGTGAAAGGATAAAATAAAAAGGCATCTGATGACAGTGAAAATATTTCACTAAGAGTGTTGAGGTGTATGAGAGGCTTGAGAAACTTACTGGTTCTGGGGGGTTCTTGAGAAGATGGATTTCCACCTGGGTTCAGAGTCACACCGAAGGTCCTATTTCCAATGGGGCTATCACATGGATCCACATACAGGAGAGAGCCACCAAACCCCAGCTCTGCCAGGAGAGAGAGCTGTGGAGACAAGAGATATGCAAACAAAGCAAATCACAACCACTTATCAACCCACAATGCAGATTTGTGACAAAAAGATCTGTAGGACAGCATGGTTCAACAGGTTGAGATCATTGTAAAAATATTACAAGTCATGCACATGATACAGTGTAAAGGATAATAAAAGTACACTGGGAAACTCCACAGAATATGAAGGTAACATTTTTATTGTGATTCTCCAAGTAATTAAATCCAAATAGAGAGTCAGAGAGCCATAGTATCCTAGGGTCTTTGTTCCCTCAGGATCACATGTGGGAGGACAAAAGCACAATAACAATACTAATTAATGAGTCTCTCATGTCATCTCGGTGTGTGTGTGTTTCAGTGCGCGACAGCTGAGAACACTGGGCAGCTTTGTGCTCGAGAGCTTCCAAGTCAGCTAAACCGCAATATCTTCACACCAACTCTACTTGTCAGGGATGGAACGAAACGCGTTGCAGCGTCAACAATAAACAATAAAATATTGTTAATTAAGTGTATGTTTTTCAACATAAAAGTATGTTTTTAATATATCCTAGTTTAATACTTTGTCTTAAGTTGGGTTAGTTGTCCTTCAGTGTGACTAGTCCTACAGTAAAATCCTATTGATTCTATAGATCCGTCATTTGACATCTACATGTCAAACTGCATTCACACTGACTCTACTGTGTGACTCCAAATGTTCCTACATCTAGTAAACAATCCCACTGTGACCGTTAATGACATGTATACCATATGCACACAGGCATCATCTGTGCTCTTGTGCCAGCCGGTTAAGACTGTGTGTCAAACAGACGGCACATTTGGTGTGAAGGCGCATGCACTGCTGGGTGTCGTATGAATGAATCTCTCTCGTACCTGACACCAACATAAAAGCCAGCCAGAACCTTCTCCCTGGGATAAAGATAAACAGGTTTGTAATAAGCTGAACATTAAGCTTTCAGTATGGGAGCTCTTGTTGCTTGGGAGAGTCACCTGATGATATCACCATGAATCGTGCCTCTTGCTAAATGTCACCAAAAGCCAACACCTTTTCCTTCACAGAAACACTGAAGATCACAATTAACACACAGCACTTGACATTTACTTTCTGTCACTAATACACAAACACTCATAAAGGATAAGGCGAAACGGTTAGCCAGCAATTTTCTAGCGATGTTCATCTAGAGTTATAATTTGTTGAGAGATCCCGGAAAACCTAAACATCTATGTTTCCATTTGCTCTTTATATAATTTCATTGTAAGATTTCATCTGTAATTTGTTTTTTATATGGGCTGGTTTATCACATATAACATACACAGACACTACAACAAATCATACATCCTAGTGTATGGTGTTACCAATAATTTTGAGGCTATACACCAAACATACGTCAAAAACCCCTGCGCCTGCTAACAAGGGTTTCTGCAAGTACCTGAGATATTGTTATGGTATGCTGTTTATTATGATTTTACCATCATATGCCGCAAAGCATAAAATCTCAAGTCATAATTCTTGTTTTACTGTGAAGGGAGATGCAAACAAGTATCCTATAAACCTT
The DNA here is from genome assembly GCA_019155185.1 of Beaufortia kweichowensis. Lineage (NCBI taxonomy): Eukaryota > Metazoa > Chordata > Actinopteri > Cypriniformes > Gastromyzontidae > Beaufortia > Beaufortia kweichowensis. The sequence continues at coordinate 2,910,309 of CM032813.1, read as the reverse complement.
TCAAAACCATATAAAATTGTTTGGTTCGAAACTGTGCAAAATGTTGCTTGTCGAATTTGCTTTATTATCCAAGTCGGGCCTATGCTGAAAAGAAGGGTGCGTTGCGACAGAGATGCTTGATCAAGGTCTCAGATCAAACGTGCCATCATTCCATGAGCTTAATTGTCTGAGGAGGAGCAGTCAAAAAGCTTGATCCTCACAGACTGAGCATAATCACTCACTTTAAAGAAAATCAATAACTCTTCCCAAACAAATGATAGCTGAAAGTGCCTAGCACAGGGCTGGAATACAAATCAAGTGTCTAGTAGTCCCAAAGGTCAGTATTACCTTTAGCATACAGTGATAACAGCTGGAACTATGGTGATCAAATGTGATACATGTGTTGAATTTTAAATGTGATGCATGTGCAGATACAAGAAACGTGAGATTTATTATAGGACATAGGGTTCCTGTAAACATTCAATGACTAATATTGCAAAACTGCAAAAATATGACCCTGTCTATGAGTCTAAAAATCGAATATATAAGTTTCACTAAATATCACTATGATTTTAATCTTTCAATCAGACAATATTAAATATATCAATGTTACATTCTCACAGAATGTTCTTTACATTACGTAAAATGATTTTATGTAGAAAACAGTAAATCACTAAAAAATGACTTCTGCTGGGTTTTCACAGACAGGGTCACAAATAAGTAATCAGTTTCCAAATGTTAAGAACAATAAGTAATACTAAGACATTCAAACTCAAATGTCAGGATGAATCAAGTGTTTTTAGCTAAATGGAAAGTGTTTGTCATCCGATATGTGTGTTAGATCATTGCCATTATATCTACAGTATGTTTTTAAAAAAAAGGAACAAGAAAAGATTTTCATTAATTTCGTGCATTCATCTCACCATTCAGATTTGTGCATATTAAAGCTTATACCAGGTATGAAATCACTGATGGCTTATTTAAATGAATCCTATAAAAATGTACTTTAAATCCATGTAAATCCATGAACCTTTACTGTATCACTGTGACAAAGACAGAAAAATCATCTTCAAAATGCTCTTCAATGTTAAAAGTATTCTGTTTAATATTCTGTATTCTGTTTTATGTCTGTCCTTGAGAATGAAAGCAGGAATGTGAAACCAGATAGTGGCTTAGATCTTTGGTACTGTACTGCATTTCTATTAATCACAAACCTACTGAATAGCAGAAGACTCATGAAATTTAAAAACATACTTCTATAACTGCAATAATGGGTCAGGTTTAAACATTACTGAGAGACATTAACACAAAAAAGCCAACAGGTTTCTTTTTCTCATGACAGCAGTGACATCACTCATCACCTGTGCTTTACGCCATTCAGTAACCGGGAGCTAAAATCAAACAAATGCCTCAAGTCATTGATGGATATGGGGTTAAATGTAGGTAATGGCAAAATATATAACTTGAGCTGTATCATATTGGTTTACTCATCAAAATATATACATAATAATATTACATATAAGGAATCCACAAACAGCTGCACAGCTATTTAATGATAAAAAACAACCTGATTAAATGTCTGTAATAAAGCAACTTTAATGATGATGGTTATTTGTTGGCATAATGGGATTTTAATTTCATCATTATTGAGTGACAAGCATATTAATAAATTGATTAGATCTGTTCTCTTACACTAAATATTAATGTAACATTACAGTACAGAATTAATTATTTGGTAACAACATCTATGAAGTAAATACGTTTTTATTTGTCAATATTATCTAAAGCAACATGCATTATTTATTGTATCAGTTTGTGGACAATATTTAAATGAACTAAAACATAAGCAACCCACTGGATACTGAACTGAATGTTGGATAATGCACATTAGGAAATGTAAACATACCTTGTAAATTAAAGGTGCTTGTCCAAGTTTCAGCAGCGCAATTTTATTGGTCACATTTGTACTCTCTTGAACACGTTTCAAGTCTTCTGGGCTTCCATACTGAACGTCCACAACCTCTGCCTTGAAAAGAAAAACACATTAAAGCATTTAGATTTTTTTTAATTGGTAAAGGGGAACGTCTCTTTCGTTGTTCTGAGCCCTCTCACCATCTGTGTGCGATGAATAACAAACCACTGATTTGTAACTTTGTGACTCGTAACACATCCCATAAAGCTTGTTGTCACATTCTTCACAGATAGCATAGCAAGAAAACAAAGTGAACATCTCAGACTGTGTGTAATGGGGGACAAGGACATATATTAGCTGCCATGCCATAAATCACATGCCAGCGTAGCACACATGTCAAAGCCCTGAAGGAATTAAAAGCAGATTCACGACAACTGGGGGCTGATTCGTTGTTTACTTTGTAATATTAGACTAAAATCTGGTTTTGTGAGTTTAAGAAAGCAGTACGTCCGGCTGATGAGGCGGGGTCAAATGAAATGCTATTTAAGGCCCGGAGAGATCCCAAATGGAAATGCATTACCTGAGCTCAATTCATTTTTCATTAGGCCGGAGGGAATGAAACATGATTCTGGGCAGGGAAGTGCATGTCTCTGGAATCAAGAAACTAGAAGACCATTGAAAGATGAGATTTATCACTAATGCCTGCATTTGCATTATAAAGGTGTTCCGTCAATGCCCAAAGAAGAGGCAGAAAATTGGGAATGGATGGGAGTTGTACTGCGAGGCTGTCATCAAGCTAATGAAATTAACGGGGGCATGCATTGTGGAGACTCCACATCGGCCCTTTAGACAAATAGCGCCTCCTTTCACGAGTCATCTCACTGCGGGTGGCTAGAGAAAAATAACAAATGTTCTCGCATCTAAAGTACGTGATTGAGGAGCGGAGAGAAATTTTCACCCAGTAATTAAACATTATTTGGAGGAGAATGTTAAATACGGCCCCATCATTCGTGTCTTTTAGAGGCCAGAGAGCGAGCGTGGAGACACGTCCTGTATGAATTATTCACTTCAATCCTCAATGCTTTTTTAAGTTTATATATTAAGAGGCAGAAAAATGATTACAGTGAAGAGCTCTTGAAATATCTAACCTAGCAGATTGAAAATCAGCCCTTCTGTGTATCTTAACTTTAGATAAATATACATGTATGATTCTGAATCTAGTAATACAAACCGTTCCATCTTTCTCAGGGAGTTGCCGAAGCATTTCATCACCTTATCACTGTACTTTATTATATAACAAAATCAATGTTAAATGAAAACAAATGAGCAATTCCAAGGGTACAGCTCAAGCATCAAATGAAACTGGGATCCCAACCACAGCGCTTTGTAAAGTATATACGCAAATCTAGAAAAAAAAAATTAAAATCAATATGCAATTCTTCTACAGCAACTTCAAACAAAGCTTATGTTTAAAAGCTATTTAAGCTAAATATAATTTTTAAAGTATATAATGTCAAATGAAAAACTAAAGTGCATGTTAGCATCACCCATAACTAACTCCCATCATCAAAAAGTATAAAAATACATATATATTTTTGTTAAATTCTTTATGAATCAGGTTTCAAATGCAATACATAACAAAAGAAATGCTGAATCTCATCACCTGACCTATCATTCCTCATAGGAAAACACAAGGCAGTGATAGCTCAACGCCTGCACCCGATCATCACTAATACGGTGTGAAGAGAAGAAGCCGGGGAAGCAGAGAGGATTTAACTCATCAAAACTAATTACCCTCGGGAGCCTCTCGATCGCATTACTGACCAGAGGTAACGCCTGCACACAAATGAGCACCAGCTATCAAATTACCTACAGCTTTTAGGGTTTGTTGCGTTTGCTTATTGTTTACTCTCTAAATGATTTGGCCATTCGAGTTGGTGACAAATGCTTGGGGGTACTGCTTCTGTTCAGAAATGTCTGTTTTCTGAATTTTGGAGCAGTTTCAATGCAGATTTTCAGCATCAGTGTAATATATGATTATTCTATATTATACATATTTCCATGTGGTAGTGTAAGGATGATAATGAAATAAGGATCATAACAAAAAACATTTCAGTCAAGTGACTCTCAACTCCTGAATAGAAGCATATATGGATATGTGACTATCACGCACATTTTTGATATTTTTGGAGCTTTGGTGTTGCCGACTTTACATTTCAATTGTTCTATTTTGTCTTTTAGTCGAGCACCCTATTTAAGATTGATGTGCGTGCTTTGGTTTGCCTATGTGACTATGGTAAACATGTAAATCTGTCTTCAGTGGGAGAAGTTTTTAAGCTCAGCTGTAAAGCAGGGAGTTGGTAATGTGAAATGCCCAGTGACCCTTGAGCTGCTTAGGATGGCTGAAGATTCACTACCGTCCCAGCAGGAGATCCCCGGGCGTTTCATTCATCACGCCAGTCATATTTGTTTTTCCCCACTGATTTTTAGACATTTCAAATGCACTTTCATTAACATAGGGGAGCATTGAGTACGTGCAGCATTATGATGGATGACTTTGACCCCCACTCACGGAGGACGACATCAAAGACAGACTGTTACTAACTACAAGAACTTCATACTACAGTGTGCTCAGATACCATGTGTCTGCTTTGAAAAGCATAATGGCAATGCTTCAACATTTCCTTCAGGGAGCATAATAACCTCTAAAAATAGCTGGGGAATATATCACATGTGTGTGAAATGGGTTCAGTCTTGCATTATGGATTTGTTTTAACCTTCCAGTGCGAGAAAGTGCACAGGGCTGTGGAAGTGCACAGGGATTTGGAAATGTTCACCGTTGTGTTTGCATGATATTTCATACACTTAATATGCAGTACAGTCAACACTTTACAGTCAATAAAATGATGAGACCTCTCTGAAATCGCTCTCTATTTACTATATAGTGCACATTATAGTATCATGTGTTCAAAATTCAAGTAGATTGAAAGGGAAAATAATGTAGATTTGTGCAAATCTGATGAGAAATATTCAATAATAATAACTTATAATTGCTAAAGTTTGGTTCTCTTCTAAAAAACTTTTCTCAGGAGAAATATCTGACACAAAGGAGACTTTTTTCTTATTTTCCTTATCCATTTAATATCAGTGCTGTCTAGGAGAAATAAAGGAGACAATAAAAGACCTGCATTTTCTATATTGGTGACTAAGTATTAAGATTACTGTAAATTCAAAACTCATTGTTTGCAAATTCACTCCATTTTAAGAATTTACAGCACTATGTGGCATTCCCTACTATACAGAAATACAGTGAATAAGACAGCAATTTCAGAAACCGCGTTAGTTTGTTTTCTGTTATAAAGTACAACAGATCTTACCTCTAGATTTCCCACAGCTGAATAGGCCGCATAGCCGAGCAGTTCAGTTGTGGTAGTGGATGGTTGGTCACATCTCGCTCCGCTGGGCACGTAACACTGGTTACTGCTCTTAATAACAATCCTGCTGAGGGCGGGTCCAGGATAGCTGAGGAGAGCCGTGTGATTGGTCACCTGAACGTCTTTCAACCCGAGCCCCTCCCACCTCTGAGCGATGTACTTCACCTTGGACACCTCATTGAGATCCGCCAAGCTGTCAAGACCCCTGCGTTAAAGAAAAACCACGGGACGTCAACAAACGCATCTGGCATCCGGAGAAGACGGCGTTTAACAAAGCCGTGATGAATATGCGCAAGCCTCATTATCATTAGCGTAATTAGTACATTGTTGACTTTAGGTTAACATTTGTTTTCCTCAAAGGTATTTACATGGTCTATTGATGTGAAACTGCAGCTAGGATCCTAGGACAGAAACGCAGAGAAGGGCTCTATAATTCATATTCTGGACAAGCTTCGGTTAATGTAACTGATGAATACGGCTGTGCAGGGAATCAATTGTCTCCTGAACAAACGGATGCACTATTAAAAAAGGATTGCCGTGAGAGAAAGTAAATTAGCAACAGACGGTTAACCATGAGAGGAAGAAGCGAAGCAGCGCTAAGGTGCGCTGGCAGCTCGGCTCCGCTTATTTCCTTACCCGTCACGGCACGTGGAAGACACGAAGAGAAACGCATTGTTATCTTGTAACTTTTAAACTTTGCGAGCTCTCGGGCCCATCAGCATGCTGAAGCTCGCTCGCTGATTTTATAAGGTAGCGCGGCAGGCCTGCCCATTCTTTCAATCTTCAAAACAAAATTAATTGAAGTGTAAAAGAAAGGCAAGAGCCTCCAGAGACTATAAATCACTTGATAGCATTTTGGTTTCTAGCCCTTATGATGAATATGCCGACATTACCAACCTTGATCATTGCCACATGACATTAACGATATCCGTTACCTAAACGCATATTCTGACAGACTGCTTCTCTTCCCGAAAAACAAAGAGTATTTTTATTATAATACCTTTCTTCAGGTAGGAGAGGTTCAGTTGTCTTTAATGTCAGAACATGAAAAAAACATTTTGAATGGACTCACATAAAACATTTTTCCACGGGTTACAAACATTTGACATAACTTTCAATTCTGTTTTACATTTGTGATGATTTTTTCGCAATTAAATGTGGCGCAAGTGTAGGAAATGTATAGCTTCACAATCAGATACCTGATGACTGACAAAATGTCTTCCACACAGAAAAAACTAAGACTGGTTGATTGGTTCATCTTTCAGACATTTATCATAGTCATTTACAGACGGTTAAGCATTGGGAATCAACATTGTCTGGAACTTTACCAATAAACTTCAATAGCTATTGTTCTTAAGTCCTCTGTTAAAAATGCACCACAGTTACAGCTGCAAGTTAAGTTTTATTTTAGCTTCCCGGGCCACAGACTCCAATAATTCAGAAGAGCAGACAAGCGGTCCGGCCTCACGTTCAGCCGGCGTGACCTGACGGAGTGTGTCCAATCCCTGGTGGCTGTGCATGGGTGCCTGGGTAATCTAATTAAAAGTGTGCACTGCATGTGTGAAGAGGATGATTCCTGACTTCTCTCAGGTAATGCTTCTCCACCCTCACAGCAACTGGCGCAAGACAAGAGTAACCCGGGATATTATTCATTTAGAAAGCGTTTCTTAAATGATTGTGTGACAGATTGAGAAACAACCAAAACAAATTAAACATATAACAAATACATTTCATTTTAGGGGAAAAAAAGGTGTGTCTACACATCTCCTTTGTTGGATGAAAAGTAAAGCGAAATAAATGTTTTTTTTTTTATTACACCTAATAATCACTTTATTTATTTAACCTTTTTAAATTTAATAAAACATACGTAAAGTCAAAGCTAGATTTTTAAACCTATTTTAGTATAAAGTCGAATTAACAAAAAATAAAATATAATGCACACCTAAAGCTGACATATATCTACACTGCAAAGTTTATTTGTTAAACAGAACTGATTAAAGAAATGTAATATTTAGGGTTAAGATTTATAATATACTGTAACCATAATGAATATAACCTGCAAGTCTTTGGCATCATGAAACTCTTTTTTAACCTATTGTATGTTAATCCACATTGCCTTGGTAACTTGACTTTCAATTCTTATAGAACTAATTGTAAAAATAACAGAAAAAAATATTGTGCTGAGTTTGTGTGTAAACTCCAGCTTATTATAGCATATCTAAAAAAAATTGAAAAATTATATTAAAGACATAAATTATAATAACGAGACTCCTCAATAATTACAATAATCTGGTTTAGGTATTAAAATAAAATGATTTTTTTGGGTCTGATTTCTAATGAGTTTTGTTAACATTCATCAACACAGAACACACATCTCAGACACTCCAGGTGAAACAAATCAGGCAGTGTATGAGTAATGTATGGTGATGTACATTAGTCAATCAATAATATCAATACTAAACCAGTAAGGTCAAACCAGTGGACCAATCGACCAACCACAAGAGAGATTGGAGTTGAACGCTGAAGCAAAATCACTACGCTCGAAGAAATCCGACCTCTTGTCAGGCAACCCTTGTGGACTGTGTTATTCTGAACAGCATGACCTGATGACTGATGCTTCCTCTCCAGGTCTGGACTAAAGATCAGTCACTCCCTCGCACAAGCCTGGCTCGCTAGCTGACACCGCTGGCTGGAAAACAGAGAAACTTCGGAAGCCTCGCAATAGCAGATCCTTAACTCCGCACCATCTGTTACTGAGACTAATATAGACATCAGGAGACTAGCCGTGTTCTCCTGTCAAGCAGCAAAAATAAGCTATTTCACACAGGAAACCTGTCAACAAAGCAACCAGATGAAGCTTCATCCCTCCAAGCTTCAAAGCAATTATCCTATCAGACTGAATATACCGGTGTCAAACAACTAAACGCGCTGTAATTCTCTTTGTTAGGAAGATGCCTTTAAATGGTGCTTTTGTAGAAGCAATTCTTCATCTTTTTGTTGAGCAAATATGTGAGCAATCGAAAAACGAAGCCTAATGTGAGGCCTTTAATTAAATACGGTCGAGTGGAGATGACTGACAGCTGATGGATCTTAAAGGTGGTCACTTGGGTTTTGCTCGGGTGCTTGACGGAAGCTGCCTGGGTGGCTACTGAAGTGTGGCAGCGCTATTATGGATGATAATACCGGCGCTAGCGAGTCCCACACCAGATAAAAGCGCTTGGCTTTTTTGTCCCCCGGGGGTCCTTGAGGGGGGCCGTACTGTGATAGAGCAAAAAAAGATATCTGTGGAAGCTTTTATTCCATAGAAAAATGTCCGACCCTTCCATAGTTCACAGCAACATTTCCAAAGCCGCAATCTTCTAAAATCTGTTACACAAAAAATGTAAATGATTTCGTCTATTCACTGAATGCATTTGCATTTGGCATATTAATTACCCAGTCATCACCATCACTTACAAATATTTCCGCTTCACACATACAAATCCTACAAATGTCAGCTTGAAATCATCACAGGCCATGGTAATTGTTTAAATGTGTTTGCATATTCTGCAACGTTAATGCAAAAATGGTAATGTTCATATTTCGGCTATGTTTCATAATGGAAATGGTTTTAAAAATGTTTGCAGAAAACGCAATATAATGCAAATTTTTGTTTCATGGCTTGGGATGTTCAGTACCTGTACCAGGGCACTAAAACACAAAGTGGAAAAAGAAAGATATGCGAATATGGCATGAATGTTTTATAAAGCAAAAGAAAAGGATGAATGTCAACATCATGAATATGTTTTACAGACTCTATAGTGTTATTGACACCTGCGTTCAGGTAAATAAACATCCAGTTCGACTGTGTTTTCATTAGTTCTTCATCATGAAATAAGAAGAACAAGGTGTTAAACTTAAACAATGCCAATTAAGAGCAGAAAACAAAAGAAGTTTTTTTTTACGTACATTACATAAACAAAATGTGTCATAAATATATACATAAACAAACAAATACCAAAACAAACAAATAAACTCACAAATAAAATAAACTACGTAAATAGATCATATAAATAAATATAAAACTAGTTACATTAAATGCAATGAAATTAATCTAATGAGTTATTAGTTATTATGTTATGGCTTGAGATGTTCAGTTCTGTTCTTTTAAAAAAGTTAGTTATTGTCCGTTTGTATTTGTAGGTCAGTTCATGCTGGTTAATTAAATAATATCTATTTGTTAGATAACAGTGCAGCCAACAAAATAATATTCATTTCATTTAATGCTAAAATTCACAAAGCGGTAAAGTTTACTTCATAAGTGCCAGTGGTTGACTTACACAGTCAGAAGAAAAACAAAACACTGAACTTTCCTTGAACTTTTCAGAAATGAGATAAAAGAAGGTGCATGACGGAGGCCCGGAAGAGATCCTCTTGCATTTACATCAGTAATGCAAAACAATGCTCAACTGCGTCTGTGATCACGTCCTTGCCCTGAGTGGATCTATTTTAAAGACGGTGCTAAAACATAAGTGGGCTTATAACGACAAAGCCCACATGAATTGAAAGAAGAGAAAAACATTCATGTTAAATCATATCTAAATCATAAACCACCATTATGTTGTTAAGTGTTCCCTTGGAGAACCAACTTTCTGTATAAGCACAGTTCAGTAAAAAACCTCTTAAGTTAAATCCTGGTAATCCTGACTAGCTAACACATGCAAATGCACTTATTTTGATGTTTGCTACAAATAGTTGTAATAGCTGTTGCTTACAAAGTCCTTTAGAAATACTCTGCTGAAGTGTTTGGGTTGGTTAGAAGTATAGATATATAAGAAGTAAGTTTTATTTATATGTAAATGACATTTTTTGATCATTCAGAAAACATTTTAAGCGTAACAGAACATTATAAGGAAGTACGCTAATATAAACAATATTTACATTATAAGCTGATTACTTTTACATTGTTAAGTATTGTTAAAATGACATGAAACAAAAAGTACATGTACAAAAAGTACAAGCTCTCTCTGTGACCAAACACAGTACAGTAAAAGCAGTATGAAGGATAAATAGATTGACATTTTACAGTAACATACCTATATTTTCTTTTGAAAAATATTTTTTACTATAGATAGGATCTTACTAATCTGAGCATTTAACGTTAACATTTGCTGTGTGTGTTTTAGCATGTTAAGTGTGAACATTTAACCTTCTTGTAGAACTGAGTAGTCTGGGTTACTCCTCTAAAACTGTTTCAAAAACCATCACATTTGTATTGTATTTTCTTTTGCATTGGTTGACAAAAGTAAAAGCCCCACCCCAAACTCACGCCATTGGTTAAGCAAGTTGCTGGTTGGTATACTCAAAAAACGAAAGCAGCAGAGTTTACATTTTCCAGAAGATTCAACCTTCAAATGGCTTAGTTGTGTAGATCTGCACATTAAGTCGGGATACGGGAAAGACTTTATACACAAGAAATTATACACATCACTTTGCAGTGTCTCGCACTATCCAGCCCTGAACAAACTCCTTTTGGCACAACTATGATGTTTTCAGTGAGACGATACTGGCCTTTGACACACATCTCACTACAACTCAAAGAACAGCCTGTATGCTGGCATCCAGACAAGCCCGTGTGTGAAAAGAGGAAGAGTTTCACTCCCGGATCTGGGGATTACTGGAGCTTCTGCCCTTTGGCCAAGCTTTGGCTCACAGCTCTCTCTCTCTCTCTCTCTCTCTCTCTCTCTCTCTAGTTTTACTTACATTGAGAAACTTCATGGATGCTTTTGAATCTAGTCGACTGTGTCTCAGTATATAGGCTAGTAAAACTACTTTCTGTGGCAGTTTATCGCTTTAACTGTAACATTTTGTCTCTCTGGTCATCCATAACACTCTGTTAGAGTAGATTATAGAAAGTCTCTCTCTACACGTACACAGAGTTTATTGTTATATTTACGTTATAGTTGTATTGCCTCTTCATTGAAGTAAAAAGAAACAACTGAGATTAAATACCAAAGTCACATCACAGTAGGAGAATGTCAACCAAAACTTGACACTGATGTTCAGCAAATACATGACATACAAGATAGATATCCGTACATGCACAAGTTATTAAAAAAAATGCAGTTTTTGACAGGCAACATACTTTGTAGGATTTCTGTGAATTAAAATGCACAAACCAAATTGAGAAGATATGACTCTTTAAGGAACGTTAATTAAAAGTTCATTTAATGTAATTTTTGTGTGTGCATTTATGAGTAATATCAACTGTACAGCACTTTACCTGACGTGAAATCATGATTTAAACATAAAAACTGCTTTAAAAACTTTGAGACAGACCTCACATGGGTATTTAAACCACCAAATTTTGACATCTAAGCTATCAGTATGATGAAAACCCATTTTTTCATGGTAAGGTTGACATTTGCATGGAATTGCCCGTAGCATCTATAAAATCATAACGTGATCTATTACACGCCATAATATCTGCTGCAGATGTTTCATTCTAACATGAAAAATGAAAACTAAATAATTCACCATTGGTTTTTTCACACATTCCAGGCAAACATCCAGAGTCTTTTCTTAGCACAGATATCTGGCACACCTTCATCCACAATGATCAGACCCAACGGTCCCCAGACTCCCGGCTGCGGCTCTCGCCAGAAACACATGCAGATCAATAAAACAACAGTAAACCCGGTAAAACTTTTGGGCTTCTAATTACCATTATAAATCAATTGTTCATAAGCATAAACTCTCTCCACGGTGGGTCCAGTCGGTGCTCTCTCGTCTCTATTCATCTTTATGAGAATGCTGTAATTGGTTTAATTCTCCAGTAACTTTTCGGGAGCATTAATAACTAATCACTGTAATGCAGGGATGGAGGGATGCAGGTGTGCTTGGGGATAAACTTCAAAAAATCTAGTGCAAAAGTCCACAGAAGTTTAAATGTTCACGGATAACATTTACAGTTTTCTCTCTCTGAGGAAGCTGATGGGAGATGAGAATCCAATGTATATAGACTCAAAAGCACAGTTGTAAATCATTATAACCACAAGTATTTTCTCGAGAATAAGCGGCAATGAGCAGTGTGTGATCGATTGTAGAGCTAATGAGAAAACAGTCCCTATTAATGTTATGATTATGTCTTAATTGCCCAAACAAAATTGGAGGAAACACTGAAAATTGACTGGGGTAAAAAGAGCCACGACGGTCGCATGCTGATGTTTCCATAAGCCCCGGCTGCATGTTAATGTGGGTAGATGTGAAGGGGGAGTCGTGTGTGTAAGTGTATGTTTGTGTGCGCGTGGGTGATTGATGGTCTCAGAAGCACAGCCCTGTGTGTAATGCCCCGGGGACCCGGCCGTAAACACACAGCCTCGGCACGGCAATGCATCCGAGTCGCTGACATCCTTCTTTCCCCGATATTCTCTCAATCCCTATCGCACTTTTCTCCTTGCCAAGCTTATAGGTGCGGGTCTCCAACACATGTACGGAGAAATTTTCTTTACTGTTTCAGTAGCACATTAGCACCAGGGCCACATTAAGCACTTGTGCGTGTGTGTAACTGAGAATACATTATGGATCAATGAACGCAAAAGGGGATTAGAGCTTTCATGAAACTATTAGCACTTCAAACGGGCAAACAGAGGAGCCACGACATGGCACGGTGTAAACACAAAATGGCGGCAGAGATTAGACGGGCAGGTGAGCAGCTTCCTGTGTGACGGGTCATTGTTATCACTGCCTGACACACATCGTTTGTCTGTGCGATTGGTACAAAGGCTTTCGCAAAGAAAGTACAAGGTGTCCCAGAGCATTGCAGGCACAGATCCTATGCCACAACTATTAGATATGATAGATAAACTGTTATTTACTGTAAATATATCTAGCATACAAGCAATTCCATGCAAATGTCAACCTTACCATTAAAAAATGAAAAGTTTTCACCAAAGATTTTCCTAATAGTGAAATGTCAGTATTTGCTGGTTTAAACACCATGTGAGGTCTCTGTTTTTTTGTTGCAGTTTTATGTTTAAACCATGATTTTCAAGTGCTGTTTCCAGATTTGTCACATCTATAATAGTCCATATTGCTCATAAATGATCACATGCAAATTAAAATAAAATCAATATTTTGTGTTCTTTGAAGAGTCATCTCTTCTTCATTTGTTGGGTATTATTGCTTCTGGTTTGTGCATTTTATTTACAGAAATCCTACAAAGTATGTTTCATAAACACTTGTTTTTGTCACATCCATAACGCATGTATTTTCCACTGTTTTAAATAGATAGCTCGTGCATAGACTGATATTTTGTAAAATGTAAACAAAAGGTTCAATACATTGGTGAAAAATTATATTTTGAGAGAGAGATAGAGAGAGAGACTATTTAAACTCTGTGTTTGTATCTGTAAGTCTCATTGGCCCTACAGTCTCAGCATAAAAGAAATCTTTCCAAGATTTGATGCTGTTAAGCTCACAAATCCAGTGATTAGTCTTCACTCAAAAGCACTCATTGTATCAGCTCAGTACCTTGTAAACATGGCTTTGTTTCCAGGCGAACTGCCAGAGATTGTGCAGGATGCAGCCAATCAGATATAACTGATGATTTTGGTTTGGTGTTACTCCGTTTGCTGTCCAATCAGTAAACAGACCGTTAACGGTGGTTTATCATCTATAAAACAGGTATTTATTTGTGAAACGGGTATTGTTACTTCAACAAAACCAATGCATTATACTCTACACATTTATGAAAAGAAACTATTTCTCAATAAATGCTACAGAATCTGTTTGGTATGCGTTTCATTATGCTGCAACGCCTCTATTTGTTTCAGATATTGTGTGCTAATCTCATCATTTTAAAGGAACTCATTTGGTCGGGTTCGCGGCACGCTACAATTGCTCAGAAGCCTCTGGGAATCTGTTCCAGCACTGCAGAGGATGAATCAATGCCATCAACAGGGAAGCAATTAAAACTCAGGGCTAGGAAAGGTAACCGTGTAGCCCAGATGCAAAGAGATAAAGATATATAAGCTTTACTTTAGCTACACAGCTTCCCAAAGGTTCAGAGTCTTTAGTTATGGACACAATATGCCTCCCAAAGCTTTGTTACAAATAAATAACATCACATAACCGAGTGGAAGGACCACAGCATCAAGACAGACCTCGTATGCTTATTATAGCCTCTCTCAGACAATGAAATAGCGGATATGGAGCTAATGAGGTCATTCCTGGATTTTGAGACCACATCAACAATTTCTTCACATAGTCTTTTATCTTCTCGTGTACATGGACGTAAGCAAACAGCTCAGAATTCATCATAAATATGTTCTTACCATTGAAATAAAGGTCAGGTAGGCTCTCAGACGACATGCTCATGTTATGTTTTAGAAAGAGAGAGCGATATTGTGCGGTAAGTGGGTACACGGCGTGCTCTTACACACACATTGCACCAACGCACAGAGACCAAGTCCTCACAGAAGGTTCTGTTCTCAACAACGGTGACGAAACATCTGCTTGCTAATACAATAAAAGCTATCGGGTTGAAGGCTTGTTAAAAAGTACCACTGACAAAGACAATTTTAACCTTATTATGGCATTTGGACATGGATGAAAGTATACCTATAAAGTTTCTTAGTTTGGAGTGTTACCAAAAGGATCCCTTATACAGCTCTAAATGATATACCATATATCCCGCAAACGTGTTTTCGAGCATGCTAACATTCTCAAATGAGCAACGCTGCCCTTTCTTGACAAGATAAGGCAGAGAATACTTCCTGCCTTGATGGCCTAGATAGATATTTTTGTGTGTGGCAATCGCTATCAATCTCCATAGCCCTTAAGCAATGCACACTTCAAAAGAGAGCAGTACATGGGGTTTGTCATTGCAGGGGCGTAGAGGATATTCAGACCCTCGGGTGAAGGTCGCCTCTCTAGGAGTATTGTAGGAGAACAAGCAAGATGCTCTTTTCCTCCAGGCAGGCACCTTACCAGTGTCAGGAGACCCAACCGTCCACACACGCATTCATATACACAGTGATGTGGGCGAATGTCTTCACAGTTATCTATTGGCAGACGATAGTTTGGTTTTAAATCAGTAAATTTGTTGTTGTGGGAACTTACAACAATACTGTAAACATCTGTCTCATCCATCTGTAAAACAAAGAAATCCTTAAAATTCAGATTTGAAAACAGGTTTGCAGACTGAAAAATGTATTTAGTGTACTAAATTTAGTGTAGTGTACTATACTGTGGCTAGTGGTTTTTCAAAGTTACAAATCACCCACATTTTTCACTGGCCACAATTTTGTCATAGGAAAATTAAACTTCTTTCTTTTATGATTAACATTGACAGTGGACAATGACAAGCTAAAATTAATCATTTATCATATCATGATTGGTCTGCACAGCACAGCAAACACAGCAATGTATATATATAAAATTCATCCTGCCGTGTGACCGATCAACATTTGGCAGATTGGTGAATGTTAATGTTAAGCTCTGTTTAAAAAGCCATTTTGTGCTATTGTTTTTTCCTCCAAAAAAGTTTGCAATGACAGTCTATAACATGAAAGTACTATGACTTAATCCCATCTAACATATTTTTACTTCACATGCCCTCCTGAGCTTCAGAGCAAAGCTGAAACATAGAAAATCTGTAATTTTATCCACTCAAAATAAAAAGTATGCCTGGATTGAAGCGAACCACCCAAAAGGAAGAGAGTGAGAGAGAGAGAGAGAGAGAGAGAGAGAGAGAGAGAGAGAGAGAGAGAGAGAGAGAGAGAGAGAGAGAGAGAGAGAGAGACTGTGTACACATCCTTGCCTTTCAGTTTGTGAATACAATTAGTCCCGCAGCAGCTCAAACACGCAAAACTAACTGGACTTTTGACTCAAAACACGACATAACCTGTTTTATAACAAGTCCTGGTCTTTCTTTTGTACAGTCCCTGTCTGGATTCACCACAGCACCCTCTAGTGAGATTAACTCTTAATGCTCAATACAATAAGATAAGATATGACAGACTCAGGAAAAATATGAAACTATAAACCAAAACCTATTTTGAGAAAACCTATTTTTAAATATTATAACAAAATTATAACATCTCTAAGTCACATTGTCAGTCAGGTTTAATTTATTTGCTAAATAACTATTAGACTAAAACATCATGCTACATACTATATAAAACGTGTCAGACTTAAATGATAAATAAGCTTTAATTAGAGTCTCAGAATGCGCCCTAGAGGATGATTTATGAAAAAAACATTACTGCAGCTATTCTGCTGAAAAAAATATAGAAATATTTCCTCTGCTGTGTCTTTGTAAGATCTAATTAGCAGAACCCTGCAGCTCCACAGATAGAAGTTTAATAAAGATGATTCAGATTGCACCCTGCCATGAGACCGTTGTCTGACAAATAAACAACTTTTACAGCATACATGAGAATTTTCTGTAAAACAAATCCTCCAAAATCATTTTAGCTTGGACCAGAGGGCTGAGCAAACTGACAATCAATATTACAGTTACAATTATGAAAGATGTGCAAAAAATGCACAAAATAAAAGTGTATTATAACTTGTTGTTTTAGATCTCTTTTCCGCTTTTAAATATTTTTAATGTTTAAAAAAATGTCTTGTCCAAAATATCCTCCAGCGTGGAGGTAGCATGCTGATTTTCCCATTTTAATCTTACCAATGAAACTTTCATTTTGATTTTATGGGGTCTTTAATTCTTCATGGAAATCAAAAGAGAATGCATACTGGGACACAGCACTTTTATTCTCACCCCACATGCACTGCACATCACAACATCAACTAGAATACTAAAATAAAAGAAATGAGTATGAGATCCAAAAAGAGCTTAATGTTCTTAATAGCAGTGAATATGAGAGCAAAGAGACATGTCAATACACTAAATGCGTGTTGGCCCGAAACACTTTGGCTGGGTGCAGTGGCTCGGCATTGGTTAATATGACAAGCCAATGATTCGCCTGACATGGAAGTTCAATGAAAAATGGATACACAATCTGTTTGTTGCTGGCGGAGTTCCACCAATCTCCCTTGTTTCCCTCATCTCTGCGTGGACTCGGGTTGACAAGAAATTGAATATGAAAGGCTGTGTCCGAAATGAAACACTTCACTATATACTGCATACTGACAGCTATTAAAATATAGCATGTAAAACAGAATGCATTATGCAATGATAAATATTTCAAACACTATAGATCGCTGTGATTAGATTTTGGCCGGGTGGGACAAAGCATGTCAAAAGAAAAAAAAATGGTTTTTGAATAACGATTGATCAAATTTATTTATAAATGTCTTTCGTTTAAAAAAAACATTGCAATGAATAAATATTTGCATTTTGTATATATATATATATATATATATATCAGCAGCAAATACTTATAGCAAATTTGGTGGGTACAGGCATTGATGATTATATTAGGCTGACCTTTGACCTGTGTTTCCCCAGCCGGCTGTAATTCCAGAGAGACAGAGACGTCTCTCAATCAGACAGTTAGCATTTAATGGGATAATGTGAGTCATCTAAGCCTTTTCTATCACAAACACAAGAATGGGATTAGTACCATCTGAGCTCTCTGTGGTGAGACATGAGATGCTTAACTGAGGAAAATCATTGTGTTAATTTGCAATAAAAGTCTCTTTATGACAATTAGTAGGCCTATTTAGTGATGCTTACTAAGGGAAACTATTATTACTTCTTGCTTTGAGTAAACTAAAATTATGTGTTTGAACAAACTCCTAAAAGCGTGATCATCGTTAACGAAAACTAAATGAAAACACTTTGGCTAATTTAAATGCAAGTAAACATAAAAAATATAAACAACAATAGTAAACAATTAACTATTTTAAGTAATTGCAACTCTAAAACTAAAGTACATTTTATGACTCCTAAAATAATTATAGTAAGATAAAAACTACCTCATATTAATTTTAACTGTATTTTTTGATAGTATATAATAAAGTTTATAACCCAACCTTTAAAAACCAAATCCTTTACAACCCATATTATATTAACTTAAAGTTTATTAAAATAGCACTAGACATGAATATATTCCTAAAATATAGAAATCTAGTTGTTGCAGATTTAGTAGTTTGAAGAGCTGTGTGTGTGTGTGTGTGTGTGTGTGTGTGTGTGTGCAGTGTAAACAGTTAGTATGAAGCTCTTTAGGAGATTCTGTATGGATGGTTTCATTGAAAGCCATCTGCAGGACACCTGACGTCCACTCAGCTGTGTGCTGCCCTTCTGTTCTGACCCTTGTCTGAAGATTGTCAATCTTGTCAAATTGTAACAATGTTAAAGAACATAGGCTATGTGAGGTTTGACCTGACAGCAATGAAGGCATGTACGTGTTTGTGTGTACAGGTTTGTATACATTGTGGGGACCAAAACGTTCTATTTTAAATGTAAAAATACAGAAAGGTTTGGGTGAGGGTTAGGTTTAGGGGTAGGGTGAGAGTTAGTACATATATAGAATATACAGTTTGTACAGTGTAAAAGTCGTTATGTTCCCACAATGTATAAAAACAAACATGTGTACAGTATAGACCATTTCACAAGATGTAAACAACACTGGTCCAGAAACACTTCCTGTTACAGTTTTTTGTATTTCACATATGTAATAAATCTTTAAACAAGTCTGTTGATTGTATTTTGTTCTGTTGATTGTATTTTGTTCTGACATTTGTGTAGTGTTAAAAAACTGAGACAGGAAGTGCTTCTGGACCAGTGCTGTTTACATCTTGTGAAATGGTCTATACCTAGCAGGGAAAATGTATGTAAAATCTGCAATACCCTAACTGTCATGCACTAAAATATATAAATGACACCACAGAGACAGAGAGTGACTGACATCTAATAATACTGTATATGTCTACATTTTTCTTTTTCCAGCAAAGCTCTCTTGGAATAATATTTACTGTCCAATTTTTGTTACAAATATATTAAATTAGTGTTACATAGAAAAAAATAATAATAATGGAAAGTACACATTCACTGCTTATTCTTAGCACACATAAGTACATATTCTTACACTGTATTTAGTGTGATGACAAAATGCAAAGCTTTTAATTTGGGCAACATTTGCTGTCTTTAAAGTAAGGGTTAGGGTTAGTAATATTTAAGTATAATTAAGTTTTTAAGTGAAAGGATAGTCTGAAAATATATATGTAAATGTGTCTTATGGTGTGACAGAAAAAATGTAGAATTTTTTTTTATTTAATTTATCTTCATTGTTAGAGTTACAAATATTTATAATCTATGTTAGAGGTTTTTTTTTAATACATTTTGCCATGTCACACCATAGGACTCATTTACGGTATATTAATCAACAACCCATACATATATTTTTATTAATACACTACACATACTTTAATACAGTATGTGTATATCCTGCATATCAGAGGTAAACACTAACGCAGCCCATAGCTTTGGTCTGTCATTGCATACTGTACGCTGACGAATGCCAAATGATGTGCTGAATGCAAATCTCAACCAAACTTCATACCCCTAATTCCCATTATATAGACACGCACACACAAACAGACACCTGTGTAAACAGATGTTTCCTAGCACAGAAACTGGTCCAACTCCAAAAGAGTTCTGAAAAACTCACAAACATCAACATTTACTCAAGGACAATTCAATCGTGCTCAATAAGCAAACCACAATTACCACAAAAGTGTGTATTCACAAACTTATCTCAGTTAGCTCATTTCATTATTAATCTCATTTGGAGGTTTTTTACAGAGTCTGAGGGTCAAGGCATCTGTTAAAAAAGTCCAGTACAAATCATTTACATAGCATCTATTGAGACATCTCAAGGATTTATCTTCAAAACAGACAAACATTCAGACAAAGTCTGCCAGAACTATCTAAAAGTGACGGAAAACATGTTGCATGACTCTAGCATCAGACTGGCGTTAATTTGAAATGAAGGTCGTAAAAGGAGAAGAGATAACTTCAGCATGTTGAAAACATTATGCTGTTATCTGGATGCTGTATCCTGTGCACTTCTCTTTATCTGAGATCTGTGGGTACGCTAAATAAAGAGGTAAGTATCCGGATGACATTGCCTCTGGGCTGATCTAGGGACGCTCTCCTTATCAGCACACTGCATATCTGATCTCTGTTTCTGGCTGCTGGAACACCGTAAAAACAAATATTAAAAAGAACAAGTACATGGAGAATGTGAAATTTCTGTTTCCTGGAGGTTTAAAAGCCCGACAGAAAAAATAAACATTTAGATGGAATGATACTAGCCGTAATAATCAATAACTCCAAGGTTAACTTGAACCTCTCACGCCGGGGTTGCAACCCAAACCATCCACCTTACATCTCTTATCAAGCCTGACTTTACTAGCGTACAGCCATGTAGCAAGATAATGGGCCTTTTGCACTTTGTGAGGGTCATGGTGGGTGTAGCACTGGTGGAGGCCATCATGAATTATGGGACTTTTGTCTGCATGTGGCAACCATTTGGAGCCGGGATGTCACCCTCCTCCTTAATAACTTCCATGACCTGGAGAGAGTCACTTTGGTAATCCTCTGATAAATCAATGTCTGTGTTAAATGTCACTGGCCTTAAAATGAGGGGGTGGGTGAGAGAATGTTAGAAAGACTTCCCATGCCTCACACAGTGGCAAAAAATTTGTTTTAATAGTTTTTCGTGGTGGAAAGGCTCCTCGCTGCGGCTCATTCTCACTTCTACATAATAAAGATAAAGTTCATTACTTAAATTAGCTGTTCTCCTGCCAGGCTGGCAGATATCAAGATATGATGGAAATCATCGACACTGTTGTGCCAGAGATGTGAAGAAATGTGGGAGGGCTGCCTTGTTATCTAATTTAATGAGTGTGGAAAGGCACAAACAGTCATTTTTTTGTTTTCTTTGGTTATTTGTGGATCATGAAAAACATTTTGATTCGATTTAGTAATTTTACAAATTGGTCAAAATGTTTCATCCTTCATAAAAGGACTCGTTATTAACCTTTTCTAGCACTTTTGGGCAACTTGTTTTTACTCATATAATGTCCTATTGCTCAAAAACACGTATTCACCTCGACAATCCAACTGTCCAGAAACGCACTTCTAAACTCAGCGGTAACGTTGAAATTACTTTTGCAGACTATAATTGTGCCAACATATTAATTTCTTTAATTAGAAAACTAAATTTTATTCAAAGCATTTTTTGGGAATCAATTAATGGGGTGAATTATGAATAATAATGGACCCAATTATGAATAATTATGAATTATGAATAAAAATCTGATTTCGATAGAAATTTCTTCAGTGCTGTTTAAAAAGCTTCCCAGGTTGAGACGTCAAGAATCTGGATGATAAAAAGTCTAGACAAAGGGTGACTACTTTTGAAGATGATGAAATATAACAGTGTTCATTTATTTTCAATGCTTTTAGTCACAACATAATTCCCACAGTAACAATTGTGCATGGTTTTCACATTATATATTCAGCTCTAGTACTCAGAAAACCAAAAGATCAGAATTCCTGTCATAAATACAAACAGATGCTTTTCTCTTCTGGAGATCTTACTAGCCAGAAAGACTGCAGACCATTATTATTTCACAGCCATCTATACTTAAGAAAGGATTAACTATGCCATGTGAAGAAGAGCAAAAGGCACAACGAGGAAGCGTAATTCAGCTGTCTCTTTCAGTTTAACTCCACCTTAAGCAGAGGGAGAGACCAGCATCCTATTTTCCTGGAACTGACAATGGGAAGAGGTTACAGAGCCACTTATTAGATGGCTGTTGTACCGCACAGTTATTAATATTGATTTCCTCCTCAGGGAATATCAATTCTGTTCTACTGCTGCGTACATATCCTAATGATGGGACTAAGCCTTCAAAGAAAAGCCCACTGCAGATTCAGCAAACCGCAGGGACTCCTGGAGCTGTAAGAAAGCGCCATACCCTTATATAAACAAGATAATGTTGCAGCCAAAGCGTCCGGCCTAATACGCACACACATCCGTTTTGACAAATTCACGCCGGCCATATCAGCGTGTTCTCTTATTGCATTTCCTCTTCACTCGCAATCATTCGCAGCAGCAAACATGCAATTATTGATACTTCTGTCACACAATAATAGCATTGTTCTGTCTCCAGAATGGAACATGTTGACACCCAATTGTATCATTATTCAATTCCCACGGTGTTTCCCGACAGAAGCAATGCAGGCGGCGGCAATTCTTAAAGTTGCCCGCAATATTCCCACGATGGTATGCGGTGCTATTTATTCAAAAGCATTCAATCATAATGTCACGGGTGTTATAGAATGCCTTATTTCTCGAGGTTTCCAGTCTGCGTTACAATGAGAGCTATTCTATATTTTCCTTACAGATGAGGACACTTTATCTCACTTTATGAAAGTCGTTCTGAGGGGAGAATTTTATCATAACGTGGAAAGGTGATAACTGCTCCGGAGAGGCTGGAGGTTATGATTAGCCGGGTATTTCTTGACACTTACGGCTATGTGTATCTGTATATATTTAACTGGCTTCTGTGTTTTTAAAAGTGAGATTAAACTGATGTTTAATGAAAAATAAATACTACACAGAGAGTTTTGGTAGGAATGACAAAAATGTCATTTGTGAGCTCGTCTATCATAACAGAAATGCAACATGACAAAACAGCAAGGTTATTTCGTGCTATAGCAGAAATACATCAACTCTTTGGGAGAAACAAACATATTTGCCTGATGTTTTGACAAGTTTAGAAGGTTCATTTTCAATTAGCACCAAAGGTACACAACTTCAATTACTTCAATATACATTTCTTAATGATTTAAGACTATCTCTTAGCGAAGACACTAATAACACACGCTTGTGACTCCAACTGACTGGTGTTTATGATTGAGTGCACTCCACATTTTAGAGTGATATAATGATTTCTAAAAGCTGCCATTTGTTCGGTGTTATCAATGATTGGCACCCCACCAGCAAGGTTAATATGACTCGAGTTGCACTCATTAATGGATGATTGTGTATATAAATTCAATTTGGCTGGAACCCAAAACAGATTCTATTCTCCGGTGACCGTGTTAGGTTTGTCTATGTCCTCCGACGACAGAAAAAAGGACATAATGTGCCTCGGCAAAAAAAAAAAGGAAATTCAAGGACCAGTCATTACACAATGCATAAATATAAAACACTGCTACAGACTATAGTTATTTTCCTTAAAGGAATAGTTCAAAGAAAGAATTGCTGTTAGTTTACTCACTCTCAGGCCATCCAAGATATACAGTAGGTGATGTTTTATTTAGTAGAATAGTGAAAATGTTTTGCTGAAACCGTTGTCAATGGCTACCGGATACAAACATGACCAAATCAATACACTTAAGTTTCTGCCGGTACACTGAGGTCTTATAAAGCAAATTGAATGGCCTGTGCAAAAAATTTAAAATCATTTACAATATTATTCCTTAAAATTCACAGATCCCAGCATGTGCATGACTGTAGGGAGTGCCAGTTTGTTTCGCCGGCACATAAAAGTCACCTACAACTCGGATGGCCTGAAGGTGAGTAAATTAACAGCAAATTTTTGGGTGAACTATCCTTTCAATATCTTACTGCCTTCGTTACATGAATGAGGATGAATAAAAAATAAACCAGTCCACCTGCATCATTTATAATTCATGTTTTCTCACAGCTAGAATGTCACGGCAAGTCCCTGTTTTTACCCACAATGCTCTCATCCCGAATGACTAAGGTGGGATTAAGAAAGATGAATCAGACCCGCACGCTGAGGGCCCATCACTGTCTTCTCCGTGAGACACACCACTAGCTCCGAGTCCCCAGCGGGCTCCCATCAGGTCCAGGTGGCCGACTGTTTAATGGACTCTCTCCGTGGCGCTTCTGAATCTGACCTCGAACCTTACGTCTAACCAGCCCTGGATGAAGAATGTGTAACCAGAGCCCGGCTCCATCAATCACGTCCAGTAATTAAGAGTGAGCGTCAACAGCACCATTAAACAACCCCAAACAGTGAGAAACACACTTTTTCGTCACGGGAATTTAGGCTAATCTCATTTTACTGGAACTGCGCTTTTCCCCCCTCACACCTTTGATGTGTAAATTAGGACAGAATCGAAGAAATAAACACCGTCACAAGCCAAGAGAAAATGGAGGTTTTGGCAGAGCGTGTATTTTTGGGAAAAACACAATGAAATGAGTACAGAATTTCTGCTTCATCATGATTGAACTTTACTTAAAAGGGAACATTTTCAATGCCACTAAAATGTCTGTTGCCTCCTGCGCTGGAGTGCGTCTGCAATCATTTTTCACATCCAACTCAAGCCGCTGCCCAAAAATTGATCTCCTAAACAACATGAAAAACAACATTTGTGTTCCACAGACATGGTTAGAGAAAATCTACACCGATGCTGGTTAAGTGTCCTGAATTGTTTTTCCATTGAGCTTATTATCATGTTAGGAAAGGTCTTCAAAAGAGAATCGAGAATCTTAAACAGGCTTAATGGAGACATTAGATTAACATTAAAGACAACGAGATTTACAGTGAGATTTGGAGTTTAATTTAATTGAGAGCATCTTCCCACCGGGCAGCCATTTTCCCCGGTAGATTGTGACTATTTTTGCTCCATCCAAATAGTAAATAATGAAATTATACACAGACATATTCTTATTTCTTCAGGCTGCACTGTGAATGTTAAGAAGCAGCATGAATGTAGGGTAAATAAAGCCATCAAAATGTTTTGACTCCTCGCCTTTGCAGCATCGCCGCATTGTAATATCTTCCCCGCTCCAAAAAAAGATCTGAGACGGCTGTTGGCGCATACAGCCTGAAATATAAATGTGACAAAATAAATTATAAATTGACATTACCGCAAAGCCTGATTCGCCAGTCGGGCGGTTTTGGTTCACAGGAAAGCAAGTTATCTTTTTGACGCAAATATACATGCTCACCATGATCCCTGGCTCCAAAAACAATGTGTTATCACTAGAGGTTTGTCTGCATTTAATTTTAACATCAGTACCTGCTTGCGACTTTCGTCTGCCTGTCAGAGAACACACAGCTGGGCTCAGAGCGAGCATGACAGCTTTGTCACTAGTGGGAATATGCTGTACAGAACTTTGGCTGTAGGACTGTTTTTGTCAGAGACGTGCAGGTCCCAAAGAGCCTGTCTCTGGAAAGACTGTCCCTGCATCTGTTTCTTTGGAAAGGCTCACCGACCAGAACGCCCTTGAAGCTACTGTTTTCTTTATGTCAACCTCTGAATACTGTTAGAAGTATCTTGATCTCTCTATGCAGAGGATTCCAAGGACATGATAGCATTATCAGCTGCGTGGCCCGCCTACAGTCAATTTTCTCTTTCAGCTGCTCTATATAGTAAGGCATTACTTCATTTAATTACAGCTATTATCGATGTACTTGCATTACATACTGCACTGTATATACTTCATTTTAACAGACTGTAACCTGTTAACTCACATGTGGAACACTTATTTCACTATTTATTATAGTTCATAGTTGATTTCTAATCTAATCATGACATGATTTTACATAAAATGTTGAAATTGAAAAAAGCTTAATTTCTATTGTCCACATGGTCGAGGTTGATATGGCTTTTAAGAAATAATCAGAATAACTTGCCCAACACACCTAATAGTGAGCATATTTTGTAAAGCATCAAGAAAGCATTTACATTTATGCTGCAGCATGATCTCCTAACTATTTTACGAGGTGATTAATTCATATCAATTTGTAATAAGTGAATCATACAAAAGTATTAATTATTTTGAAAAAGCAGTAATGAATCACCATCTTTAACCATCACTGGCACGCAAGCAGATCATATTAAAACATACAAATATGAATGTACAAATTCATACGAATTAGCCACCTCGTAAAATAGTTATGAATTGCCATGACACTTACTGTATGTCTCAGGGGTTATATTGCTTATTTAAAATTAACACTTTTTTGTAAGAAATGTGTTGTGTGGGAAAATATCACTAGTGGACATAACCAAGGCCATAATTACTGCAGTAACAACAGGTCAGCTATTAGATTTATTAATACAAATGTACATGTAGGTAAGATTAAACAAAAGTCTCTGGACTTTAATTAGTTGCTGAACAAAGTAAATAAACGAGTAAATTCGTTTTTTAAATGTGTTTTTTTTACCTCTGCTGTTCTTGTATCTTCTCAGCTGTGATTCCCTGAACCATCTTCTCCAGCACGTCTATATCTGAGCTGGGCTCTATCATCACTTGCTTCTTCCTGAAAGCGTATCGTCCAATGAGCAGCCCTAGAACAAACACGCCCAGCCCTGCTAGCAGGTATTTGGCCAGACAGGTCCCACTCCGCCTCTGACCCTTGGGTACCGACCGGCTGAAGCGAGACACGTAATTAGGATCCTCCTGTAGACGCTCGAAGCGCCCGTGGGGCGACGCGGAGGGTTGAATTGGCTCCAGGTCCGGGTCTATGCCCCCGCCGGAGGAGCCGCTTACAGGATGGTGCTCCACGCACTCCAGCTGAAAACGGTCCCGACCTGGTTCCTCCAGTTCCTTCTCCATGTCCCATTCCAATTCCAGAGAGGCGGCGTGCAGCTCCTCACTCTCCAGATCCCGCACACGGAGAGATCCATGGCCAGCACGCACTTTCCTGTACGCCATGTTTGCAACTGTATACACACACAGAGAGACACAAATACAATCATGCATTTGTAATCAGATATTACAGACGTGATTCCAATTTGTATACTCTATGTTATCACAGAATTCTGTCGCTCTTCCCTTTTATAGGTGAAACTTTGTAACCAGTGGATAAATTTGCCTATTAAATTGTATGACACATCCGTAAATTCATACAGAGAATTAGCATTTTTAGCATTAGCACTAAATATGCCCTAAGGTTGCATGCAATATAAAACTGTTAACTTTAAAGAATGAGTCTAGAGATTGCATGTCTCCTTTTTGTTGGCCCTGTAGTAAAATAAAGTAATAGTGTATAATGAGTACTCTCTCCAGTGATCACGGTCACGTACATGTTGAAGCTACCACAGTGTCCAGTCAAGCAACTTAATAAATATTCATGAGCCGTGCTTCTGTGAATTATTTAATTCGCAGGATGATTAGCACACATGTAACAACGTTTGCTTGTCAGCCAATAAGTTATGTCTCGTGATGTAATTAATATTAATAAGCAAAGTTTTTATCTCTTTTTTTAAGAAATACTGTAAGACATCTTAATATAAAATTCATGTAGGGTAGTTTATGCAACATACATTTCATTATCAACATTAGCATGCATTATTATATTATGCAATGTTAACGTTTACATAATGTTAAATGTGTATTTAAATGCATTAAATATATTTTAATAAATAGAAACATTTTAATTTGATTAATAGATGTTATAATTAAATGTTCACTCATTTTACTATTAAAAATAAAAAAACAAAGTTTGACAATGACTAATAAAGGTGTAAACTTCACAACAAACACTTTTGGTTTGTGGAAATATCATCAGGTGATCAAACAGTTTCAACACGCTATATATAATTTCTTAAATGACCAACATAGTAACATAATTGAACAAAATCCCTACACTGGACCCACAAACAAAACAGGACAAAACATTTTATGTGTTTTTTTAATTATTACTGGTAAAATTTGTATAGTAGGCCATAAAAATATTGAGATTAAATTGAGAAAGTAAAGCTTAGTCTCTAATTAATTGTTCCTTTATTACGTTTCTGACGAATAAAGTTTCCATAACCAAATTCTACAAGTTACTTTAAATACTAAAAAAGTTAACTTGTAGTGTCTATGGAAAAAAGTATCTAAATACAAAACACATTTTTGCTATAAAAATATACAGCATCTACTGTAAATATGGTAATATTATATCAAAGTTTGATAAACAACACAAAAAAATACTTGGCTTAAATTTTTTTAAAGAATCACCAATGTCATGCCCTCTCAAGTCTTTAGTGTTTATATGGCCAGTACTCTTAATCCTGAACACAAAGCATTTACAGACAACAATCTCAGAGAGGGATGTACAGACTCACAGTTTGACTGTTACTGCTAAAAAAGATCATTAAGGGTGATGACTTGGTTGGTTCAAATTCATAAAAGAGAAGCGAATGTCTGGGTGTACCATCAAATTTAACTATCTCTTTAACAGACACCACCATCAAACTCAGAACAGCCCAATCGATAATAACAAAACTCCAAACTGCCCAGAATTTCCAGGCCGCACACGGGGCCATTATCCAGTCGAACGGAGTTCCTGAAATAGGTTCCCTTTTCAAAATTACAGAGCGAAATATCTGCTGCCAGCACGAGGCAGAGAGTCTGAGAAACCTTTGATAGTCAGACCTAAAATAGTCATTCAGAGGTGGGGAGAAATCTCTTATGATAGAAGGAAATAACTTTGCAACTACTAAACATTCCACACACGTTTCATCAGAAATGGTGCCGAGGTTTTTACAACACGTTTTGTACATTCACTTTGAGCGTGTTCCCTTTTATATCATTTGCGGGCAGAATTTTTCTGCTCTCACTTCTTTATGGGAATGAAGGGATATGAATGAATTTTTTTTCACTTTTAAATAGGCACAGCGGAATATGAGAAGGTGGAAATGATGTGCTTTTGTCTCTGAACATCAATCTTCGGTGCCCCACAAAACTTCCATTATTCTGGCCCGGCGAGATCCGGATAGGGGCTTCATTTCCACTCTGACCCAGGCAATGATATGGGTTGTCAAACTCTCAGGACAGCGCTAACCCTCATCTTCTCATCTCCCCTCGGCTCCTCCTAACCCCTCTTTGCTCACAGACTGACAGATGACGCTCAATCACCAGAAATGCCGGTAATTTAACGCCTTTCGACTACCCAACAGGGCCATCAATTAAAGTCGAGGGAATACAGCATCTTTGACTTTTCCCTGTGATTGATGTTGCCGGCAAAATGAAAAGATGCTTCTTCATATGCCGCGTTTCCAGCCTGTTGGATGCGATCTGTGCCTGTTGATAATGCGATTGAAGGAATTCACAGAGAATCAATTGCACATGCTAATAGTATTGTTTATTTGTCTGTGTTGTTTTTGCATTGATTCACTAAGGAATTACGCGTATCAGGCAACAGCACAAACACGCCCAAAACATCTGCGCTGGAGGCAATATGCACGCTTCAGTTGACCATCTTGCAGACCGGTTTAAAGTGTTATAGTCAGTAGTGGACTATACAGCATACTATAGCTATGTTGAGTACTTTTATAACACAGATTGGCCCATCAAAAAGATAAAAGTTTACTTAAGTACATCATTTGATGGAGTATTGTTGCCTTGTATTTACAGACTATTGTCTGTGAGCAGAGACGGCACAACACTAATTGCAGAGTCAAACAGCGCTGCCTTTGTGGATAAAGCACATTTTGTAATAATACATATTTGCATAAAGGCATTTATGCTAAAAAAAGAACAATAATTACTTATTTAAATAACAATGAAGCACAGATAGCACCTGGTTATGACATTCTGAAATATCACTATTTAGTGAATATGCCCCAATCTGAGAAAATAAGAGACTTTGATGTAGATAAGTCAGCATTATTATATTTGTTACAGTTTGATTTACATGTAAGCAACCCACTGCAATATGGACACTAGATAGAATGTTTCTGGATTTATCTTATCAATATTTATGAAACCCGTCGAGACAGCATTTATGTTTTCCAGGAACAGGTATAGACAGGCTGAGTAGATCATGTCAGCCCCGGCGGTGGAAGGCTCGGGTACTGCTTGGGGCGGATGAGACGGCATGCTGGAAAAGCAAGAGTAATGACATCTATAAGAAGATGCTAGAGGTGTCTTGGATTGAATCCCACAAGAATCATCCAGCACGGGCTACTGTGTCCCCTCTTTAACACCTCCTAATGTACCATGAGCATCTTATGGATGTCAGACCGTCGCCAGACTGACTGCATACAGCCGAAACCCATCGCACATACTGAAGAGGTACAAACTTAAAATCACATTTCTGGCTGCACAATCACATGCAAAAATGTATATATAATATCATAATTATATAGATAATATAATATATTAATATAATATTTTTGTTATGCAATGTAATATAATACAATAATATAATGATTAATAAATACAATAATATATGTTTATAATAAAGGAAGTAAAAATTAGCCTTATGTGTTAGAGACATTAAAAAGAGCAAATAATTATTTGATTATTAATCAATATTTTATTATTTTTAACAATATTTTAATATAATTTACTTATATTTTAGTCTATAATTACTTTTTTAATATATTTAAAGAAAAGTCTATCACTGGACTACAATCTCATATACAGTAGCTACATAAAATCTTCAAAAATAGCAGCAATAAACTTCTTCTTTTTTTTTCACACAAGTAACTGCACTCTTCAAAAGGTTATGTGGTTAATTAACAAGAAATATACATCGTCTTCTTCCTAACTATACACCATAACACCAGCTTACTAGTAAAAAGGCGTGAAGAGAAAAGAAACGCACTGTTTTCCTATTCCTTTGTCCTTGCAGGAGGTGAAGAGGAATAGAGTAAAGGAAAAAAGAATAAAAAAAGAAAAGACATCTCAGAGTTGTCCCGCTTACCTGTCATCACATTTGACACGACCTTGTCAGTTACCTTAGTTAGAAAGCATGAAACTAGCTGTCAATCATGCCAGTTGCTGCTCATGTCAGACAGGGCAAAGCAAACACAGGTCCTGAAGAATAAGTAAGACTAATAAGAACAGATAATACTTCCCCTCGTACATCAACTTATGAAACAGTTCCTTTACAGAGGCTTTCATAATGGAAATATCTTGAAAAGCATGTAAATTACTGGTCCAGATTACCTAAACTCTTTCAAAATCTGTCAAGAAAGTAAGTCGGCATATATAGAAACCGCAGACTAACGTTTATTTCAAATTCTGACAGTTCTTATAAGGACGATGATTTCACAATGTCAGAGAAGATGGATTTCAATTGTGAAGGTTCTCAGCATGGTCTCATAGAGCTAGACATCTGCCAAATTTATAGAGATGTGTGTCGTCGTTTCCTTACAAAGATAATTCTGAATTCATACAAGGTGAAACACAACATAAGCGCCCCTGGCAGAAATAGGCCAGGCCACAGAAAGCATCTTCAGGCCCAAGATACCATAGAAAAGCACTATTTTCATATGACACATGAATAAAATATGCATCCTCAGGGGTACATGGTACATATCTTGGAGGCCTCACCCACATTAAATTCTGAAATATACAGCAATTTACTGGGAGGTCAGACAAGACCACAGTGTTTTCTTATACCGCAAGTTAAATATATATATATATTGTTAATAGATTAAATATTATTAACAGAAAGTGCTGGAGGGGTCACCAGCACACTCTGTTAAAATAACACTTATATATATATTTTATGTTGGGGTAACTTGAAAACACACACGTTGGGTTTCCATGTTTTATGGGGACTTTCCATAGACATAATGGGTTCTATACTATATTAATTGTATATTGTATCGTTATGCATTTTACATATTTAAAAAAAAAATCACTGTGATTTATGACTCATGACATGTGATTTATAAACTGTATTACTCATGGAAACAAAAACATGTCCCCACAAGGTCAAAAATTACTGGTATTACTATATAGGGACATTTGGGTTTACTAGGACCACAAACACACACACAAATTAACACACACACACAAACTAACACACACACATTGGGTTTCCATGTTTTATTAAGACTTTCTATACACATTAAACTGTGCAAACTGTACCAGGACCACACACACACACACACACACAGAATTAATTTCACAAAGACATGTACTGTCCATGTAAGTTCACTGAAGGGTATACACAAATTATGTAATGGTTCATAAATCATTTAAGGACACACTGCCGACTTTTCACCAACTGCTTTAATTATACACACGTGAACTTAGGAGGTAAGTATCATATAAGTAGCTTTTAAGAAATAAGGTGCACTATTTCAAAGGCCTAATTTATACAGAAGGTCCTGTGCTATGGTATACCAGAACATATAGCGCCTGCTTAAGACCGGTTAATAATTTTAGACACAATATCTTATGCTGAAATACCGCGCACAAAAGTGGCACAGATAGAGTAGGTTTTAATGAATTGTCCCCAGAAATGTTCATTTGTAGTAGTGGGGGGCACACAAAAAACACCACATCAAAACAGCTCCATGTGGCTAAAATAGCACAACGTAAGAATAAACTGTTGTTGCAGTTCCACATTTATTAACAATAGAAAACTACCTGTGAAACTAATGCCGCCCAGCAGTGAGTCTGTGAATAATGTTTCATTTGTGCATTCAGATCAATACCTGCAGGTGAGACAGATACCAAAGCGATGAAGATAAAGCCAAATCAAAAGACAAATGACTCGTTGCGAAAACGCATTGGTCCGAGCTTCCAATCAATTACCTACGTCCATTACATTCAAAAAGCAGACAGTGAGTCAAAGGAAACATTCTTTAGAATGACTCTAAAGCAACACCAGGGTTATCGAGTACATCTATCACAGCGAACTGCACGAGGAGAGATTGTACCGACTTGCATTGACTAAAATACTGGATCAGATACATTGGCTAAAAAGGCAAGAGATACAGTGTGTACCATTTGAAATGAAATTGTATCTAGACTTCAGATCATTAAAGCCAGAATCTCTCTTTTTGTTTTATCTGTTATCTAAGGTCAGATGAGCCACCTTTTTCCACTTTCTTCCACAGGTCCCTATTATAAACAGACACTTAAACTAGGAGTTTGAAAAGGTGCACTTAAGGGCTTAGGTTTTATAAGATATTGTCAACAGCAAGTGTTCCTGGAAAAACAAGCAGTAAAAAGCCATTGTTTAGCTAATTAGTATCAAGGGGCACAAAAGGATGAGAGCTGGCTTTAAAACACCTCATGCAGCGAGAGTAAAGCATTGCCCCTCAGTAATGAAGATGCATGTATGTAAACTTCAAAAGAAAGATTACAAGTATTTCATCTATGTTATTCAGGCTAAGAAGTGAAGTGCTCAAAGCCTGCGAGTCAATAAAGATCATCTGCAAGAATGTATGAGAGACCCAGTTTTCCAGGAAACTGACATTCTTTAGAATTCATTACATTTATATTGTGTAAAAATTCACTTCAAAACAATCTTTCCATTAAGGCCGGTGCACACTGTGAAATTTGTGACAAATTTCAAAAATCGATTTCTGAAATCCTAGGCCAACATCTGTAGTCTTTATTTGCTAGCGTGACAGGTGCGTTGACATCTGATAAATGATCATTGATTTATCCTCCGATAAAGTGATGTCACTGCACATATTGAGCATACACATAAAAAAGAAATCTAAAAAAAGGTTTTTAATCTTTTATATTTTAATCTTTTACATTTTTTTATTTGGTATTTTTTTTAAAAAGCATAAACATTTAATTAATTTGTTTTGTTTATGTTTATTGTTAATTTATAATTTATTAATATATTTATTCTCGAATCTTAGACAATTCCAATAACATATAGTTGTGTGTGATTAGATTAAATTTTAACTATGAAATATTAAAGTGAATAGTAAAAGTGTTTCACCTTTGGAACGGTAACAGTTAACACGTTAATTACTCACTTGTATTAAAATGACAATGAAACAGTTTATGAATTCAACAGTTTATGAACCTAAAAAAATAAACAACAGAGGATAGAGACCCCTAACCCCGCCTCTAATAGGTATAAATGATTTGCCTTTGGGGCACATAAAATGTTAGTCTATACCCTGAAATACCAATGCATGTCTTTCTAAAAGCAATAAAAACACAATAACTAAACTTCACATACGATTTCCTATGAATGCTAATGAGGTCACCTTCATATATGATTGTGTATCCTGTGTAATACGGACACTAAATATAATGAAACCTCAACAAACAAGATGCTTTTGATGTGGACCGTATGTCTAGCCATCAGAGAGCCACCATCCGCTCCAATTTGCAGAGTGAAAAACTCAAACATGTTTGACCAAACAATGAAGCCGTGACCTCGTGTCCCATTTAATTTGAAGGCTGTATTCTCGGCCTGTTCTCGCTCGCGGTCCTTTCTCGCTGTGATTTAGAGAGCGTTTGATCTTTGCCATTCGTAACAAATCGGCACTGCCACATTAAATGCCAATACAGAACATGACACTGGGCTTCAGTGAATACATGTCATGTGTATCAATGTGAGGAGGTTTGACCACATATTTTTTTCAATAGCTTTATTAGAATATATCAACATATAACAAACATTTCTTTGCATTTTAATTTCTTTTCGATTTTCCATCCAGTCCTTGTTTACCGAATAGCACCGGTGTTGATTGCTATAACCAGTTCTGATGTGAAGGCAATTATAATGACAACCATAACAAGAAGCCTCAGCTCAATTTAACAATTGATATCATAAATATTTCTTAATGATCAAACAGGACATAGCCTACATTCCCCAAAGCCACAAGTTTCTTTTCTCTTAAAGTCACCCATAGTCAAGGATAAAGCATCTATATATATATATATATATATAGAAAACCCTCCACTGCCGTCATGCAGACAGATCAGTCATTAACTTCCAGCACTGTCACACACAGAATGTCACCTTTTGGTGTAAATGAGGTCTTTCTCATCGGCAAAACGCTGATAGATAGACACGGGACCTGCCAGACATCACTGGCAAACATACAAAAATAATGAAGGAGCTTTTTGGTCCAGAAAGACCAACCTCTGGGATATTTTTTCCCATACAAAGATATTATACACCCGGGCAATCATACACAAAGACAGTAGTGCACACACACACAATGTACATGACATGTCGGGCAGGTGTAATTGGCCGTCATCTTGCGCTGCTAGCTGGTGTCTGGTGTTTCAAGGGGTCTGATGAAGAGATCGAGTGAACCCATGTGTCATCCAGTCAGCGCATACAATACGTGTCTTAAAATTCTCTGAGGCTAACCAGAGCTGGAGAGACAGCTTAGCCCACCACATCACCGTCATGATGATGTCTTATGAAACATTTGCTTTTATGTTAATTTAATGCACATTTTTAACTGGTTTTGTGTAATTTTGTCTGTATTGTTAAAAAGAGCTGTAAGCTCCTTTGATATGTGGATCTAAATTGGAAAACATTAGATTTTCACTATTGGGCTCTTTAAAGATCTTTGACACAATATGGAGGTTTGGATAAAGTACTGGCTGAAACTCGTCAAGCTACTTAAGCTAAGCACACTTTTCTTATTATCATTTTAATTAATCATTAATTTATGTTTTTCTCTGTGCACTTCACTTATTATTTATTGACTTTATTTTTTGTTTTGTTGAACGGTTGTTGGTCAGAGCACTAACAAGGAAAACCTGTTAAGTAAAATAAGTTTGGAGGAATGTAAGGGTGTAAAAGATTTAATGAAATTAATAACACAGCAGCACATTGTTTCATGATTATTGTCTGATTACTTGCTGAAAAATGTCAAATAAAATTAAAAAGTGCTGTAAGCGATTTGTAAAACGAGACACAGGCCGACATGAAGTTTAATTTTTTTTACCACAATTCTTTCTGTAAAACATTCTCCTTTTAGGGACCCGTCAACAAACCAGAACATTTATGTTGCAAAGCCAGAGAGAATTCTTCTGATTGGCTTACGAAACGCAGGTCACGCCCTCCGCTCTTTAACGTTTACATTTATTTAATTAGCAGATACTTTTATTCAAAGTAGCTTATGAATGAGAAAGCATTTCATCATATTTTTACGGTTTGTATAGGTCCCAGTTCAAAATCTAGTACTTTTCTACTAGAACTCATCACTACCAAATCTAATGCCCCAAAATCTGCAGCATACCACCAAAAGAGATCATCAGAGCTTCTCTTTAAATAGTCCGAACAGTTTATTTATATTTTGAGAGTGTACACTTAAATATGTTCTGGGCCATTTGGCAACGTGGCGAGGCTGGCGTCTCTGGCCATCTGGTTTTTGGGCCTCACCCCTCCTTCTTCTGCATTACAGACCTCTGCGTTTCAATCCACTTCAGTCATCCGGCTACCTGGCAGTCGTCTCCCTCAGACCTTGCCAACAGATGGCTCTGCAGCAGGTAATAATGACCCAAGACAAACTCTTAAATTGATTATGCCATCGTTAGGGCATAAATACAAAGTATCGGCCCTGCAGAGTGGAAAGATGGCTGTGAGTCAACAGGCACTCACATGAGAGGCAGATACAGGATGAGAAATACAGGAGGGGGACAGAGGAGTGCGGATTGACCTATAGCACGTGAGGCGTCCGCTGAGTTACCCAGTAAGGGAATAATTAGTAATCCTATTTAAAAATCACACGCAAACTTTAATTGAAACTTCCAAATAAAAAATAACCTTGAAATGGGATGTGGAAGTCGTTTGACAGATTCACATGGGTATCGGGTGCAGAACTAGTTGTGTCCTTGAGCAAAGTGTTTTGAGCCCTGCAGTAAGTGTACAGTCCATATTCCTCATAAGTAGACACAAAAACTATGTTATGTTCTTTGAAGAGTCATCTCTTCTTCATTTGTTGGGTATTATTGCTTCTGGTTTGTGCATTTTAAATTTACAGAAATCCCACAAAGTATGTTGTCTCTCTTTTTGTCACATTCATAACACATGTATATTTTTAAAAATAGATAACTAATGCATAGACTGATATGTTTTTATGTCTGAACTCTCTCAACAGGGGTTAGTAAAATATAAACAGATGGTTAATAAATACGTTTTGCAAGAATTTACACAGTATACTTTTTGCAAAAGTATTTCTGATTTTGGTTAATTTACTTTACATTTGCAAATCAAATTCTTTTTCGTTTTAAAATTGGCAAACACAGACACGATACACTAGAAACACATCGCTCTGTTATTCTTTGGAGAGCGGAAGGCTCTCGCATGCACTAGTGCCCTAACAGAAATAAATAAACAAAATCTAACCAGAACACAGAGAGAAGTGGACAGTCCAGATGCAGAAAAACAAGAGTACATCAGGTTTAGAAACAGACCTCTCAGCGGTGCTCAGCTGGAAGCTTCATTGAACAATTTACACTAAACACCAGCGAAGAGAAGATGCTGCTGGCCTTAAAAAGCGAGTAAAAAAAAAACATCTGACACTAGCAAATGAGAAAACAAGCGTATTAGTGGCTAAAATATACAGCTTAATGAGATCTGTGGGAAATGTACAAGCAAATAATACCTGGAAATAGAAAGTGCTGTATGTAAAATGGGATTAAAATATCACTCGAATATCTTGAATCCAATATAAATATAAATCATAATAAATGACTAATTTATACTGCATGTATTGTGGATATAAATAGCAAAATTTATTTTAACGTGTTAACAGTCACCGTTCCTCAGGACGAACACCTGCTATTTTCCTATTCATTTTAATATACTTCAATGAATTTTAATCTAATCATGACAAACTATAAATTGATGGACAGGTTTAAGACTCGAGATGAAATAATTGACAAATTCTGTAACAATAAAATAACAAAAAATTGTATGAAAGAAAGGTACGTGTTACTGTAATTTATAAAAATTACTGTAATTTATAAAAATACCTAAAATGAAAGATTTTTAAAAGACTTAAACATGTTTGAAAAAATTCTAAATATTAAAAATTTTAGTTTAGATTTTAATGTGTATACTCAATGTCTGCTGTGACAGTTATTAGGTTAAAAATAAAATATGTTAAATATGTTTAGGATTGTTTTGTTTTACAAAGAATGGTACAGTGAATACTGTGTTTACAGTTTACTAGTAGATAAAATAAATCTAGTGTCCGAAAGCCAATAAAAATGAGAAGACATTGGTGGCTTTGAATAAAAGTGTCACACAAATGACTAACTGGATCTCATGCAAAGTAGATTTTTAGCCTGGCTTTCATGAAACAACAAGGCAGCAAAAAAAGACCAATTTACTGTAAAAAAAAAAATTAAAAAAAGTTTAAAAAGACCCGGAATGAAGCGTTAAGAGCGAAAGTGATTTACATGTTAAGTCAATGCAAAGACGCTTAATTTACTGTGAGGCGTTTAAGCGAATTGCGCTGAAAAAGTGCTTACAGCTCTCTAATAGTACAAATGATCAATATCGTGGCTGTGTGTGGACACCGCTTTAATATTTGCATAACTTCCATACACATAAAGCGCAGCTATTCTCTCAACGACTTCAGTGACAAATAGTTGTGGTATAAGAGGCACCTGTAGAGAAACAGACAGCCTCTCATGTCACAGTACTCTCACAATTCATGCTCTCAGCGATCAAGAATGATACAGAGGACAGTCATATTTCAGAGCACTAAACATGTCTTTAATCATGGGGAGAGTCCTCTGCTCAGAAAGCCATGATTTGAAGCTCCTGTGTCAGCTGCAGTGAGAGCTGATGGCTTCTCTCCTGCTCAAGAGTGTTGGATCATTTAGAGAAATCTATATTCTCTGGTCATTCATTTTCCTGCAGGAATGAAGCATTTTCCCGGAGGGAGCGAGGTACAGCTCTCTCAGCAAATAGTCCCTTCTCTGCCATTACCTATAAGAACGGCCTTTAGATGTTTATCTCTACTTGAAGACATGTTTGCGTCATATGATGATAATCTAACCTTAACCTGATAACTGTGACAGCACATATTGAGCATTCACATAAAAATGCATCATGCAAACTACAAGTTTTTAATTATATTATTACTTTTTTTGTTGTTCATCCTCATTGTTATGAAAATGTGTTAGATCTTAGATCTTTCTATTAATATGTAGTTTGTCATGATTAGATTCAAATTCAACTATGAAATATTAAAGTGAATAGTGAAAAAACACCAATGACAGGTAACGGGTTAAAATCTGTTCAAATTAAATTAAAATACTACAAACATTATATTTTTATTACATATGAATCTTATGTTTACATGCTTATATGACAAATAACAAATAATAATATAACAACTGGTACTAAATAGAATGCAAAAGCGTGGCCACTATTCTTATACAGTATTTTACACATATTTGAACTTTTCTAGGTTTTTTTTATCTTTCTAAGTGTAAGTTTTTCCACCTTCAAAATTTGCTAGTCTCATCAAAATAAAACAGAAAATGCAGAACTACAAAGCAAACATACTTAAAGTATAAAAATAACCCAAGAACCCAACTTGTTGTAAGGGACATTTACTCCTCCCGGCATCATTTCTGAGCAGAGGGATGCGTCCCTATCTGTTCATTCTTCCTCAAGCTTCCCTTTGAAATGCAACTGCAGGGTCACCTCAAGTGGCCTTTCTCGCTACAGGCCCTGCGTCTGTAAAATAAGGTTTCTTATTCCACCTTCCCTTACAAAAAAACCCTTGGTCTCATTTTCACACTACATATATTCCACAACCACAACAAAAACCACTGTATCAGTGAGGCACCACCTACTCTATTAATTAATCTCGACAAATACTTAATCTCTATCTTTTTCTTAATTCCCCCAGGTATAAACACGATGCTGAGGTGGCTATGAACCCATGTTGAGCAAATGAAAGTCGGCAGAAGGAATAAAGAGACGCCACGGGGCTTCACTGACCTTGCGTTTACTCAGAAGTTTGTAATGCAATAATCACCTCCGCGTGTGTGATTGATTTTAGCCGCCCCGCGCCATAAATCATCAGCTGCGGATGGGAATAAATTGAATTAGCGTGACGAAAAGCTCACTTCGATCTTAACAATAAAAAACAATTAGTGTTTTTGAAAAAGCAGTTAATCTAATGCAATTGCTTAACAGATTAATATTAGAACTCTGTTACCAGCAGTGATTTCATTTAACACAGCTGTTTCATAATTAACCTGTGCTGTGATTATTAGTAATGTGATAAATACCTTTTCTTTGACATCTCACTGTACGTACCTACAGAGTGTGATTAAAAAAAAATGTACAGATTAAATGCGACTAACTCTTAAAGAATTAGAGCATGAAGCTGTACTTCTCTGTCAGAAAAACCGATTGTAGATGTCATGGCAGTGTATTTTTCCTAATACCCACTGAAGATATTTACATATTTTCTGTTTGAGTATGAAAAAGTGATTTGCATTGCTATAAAGCAGCATATATCAACATCTGCAATAACATACTGAAAAAGATATAAATCGCAAAAAATAAAGAATGAATTAAAAAAAAAAGATAAAAAATAAATGTAAAAAATAAATAGCAGAATAAATAATAAACAAAAAAATAAAAATAAAAAATAGAAAAATAGTTGTCTGTGCTTTTTTACTAAATAGGTCTGAAAAAAAAATCACTGATTCAATTATAAATTTAATAAGGTGGCAACACTATCTATCAGCCAATCTGTGTTACAATGACAACATTTTCCTTTGTTGGCTGTCTCCAGGCATTAAAGAGCTCCTTGAAAATATTCTGAATACATATAAAACATCCTCAGAAATAAAAGAAAAATAATTATTTACACTAAAACTGCCCGAATTCACCAATTTTTATTGGTTAACCAAAATATTGTGAGCTGCAGCAACATGAACCGTAACTTCTTCATGATTACTGACTAAAGAAAAACAATGTTCATATATCTGGTGTATAACATATAGCCA
The DNA here is from genome assembly GCA_019155185.1 of Beaufortia kweichowensis. Classification (NCBI taxonomy): domain Eukaryota; kingdom Metazoa; phylum Chordata; class Actinopteri; order Cypriniformes; family Gastromyzontidae; genus Beaufortia; species Beaufortia kweichowensis. Next base: position 2,869,333 of record CM032813.1, on the reverse strand, counting down.
TAAACATGACATGAAACACACCCAGGAAGGTTTATTATTAAAACCACTTTATATCATATTGTCATAGTTTATATCATTCTTTTAAGGCTCAGAGATTGTGTATTTGCAAGTACGGTATGAAGCATCTGTCCCAATGAGATGTGAATCTACAAAAAAGACCATAGTCTTTAATTTCATGGCTACTTAACTTTCATATAATTTCACCAACACCTTGACATATCCTTTTTGTAAAAGTTCACTGGACATTACAAGAAATTCAAGGTATGGCAAGAGAAAACAATTTCATCTGTAAGAGAGGATAAAAAGGGTGTTTTCCTGAATATAAATTTACATGACAACACAATCACATAAAATTCAAAATAAAACACAAAAATGCCCAAACAAAGGCATTCATGTGCAAAACAGAAAAGTAAAAAAGTCAACCACAATGAAGCAAGAAAGAGAAAAACATACTCATTACTCAATTTTTGCAGTGTTAGGCTAGCAAACAACCCTCCGTGTCTTCCACACATGGTGATTTAGAAAATCCAGCACATTGCTTAATTTATTGGTGACCATATCACTACATGAGAAACAACAAACTCTACATTTTCAGAGACGATAATGAGATCTCACAAAGCCAGAACTTTTCATAACAGAGAAAGTATTTAATGACTGTTTCAGAGAGCAAATGAAAGAAAGATGGACCTATAAAGAAGGTGTAGATGATAATAAAAGCAATAAACACCCCAGTCATGCACAATATATCCTCCAGATGCATCCGACATTCATTACTGACTTCAACCTCTGGATACTCTTTATAAATGGTTATTTTAGTTGACCTATTAAAGTCTTCTGACAGACAAACTAATCTAAGCATAACAATTTATTCACCAAGAAGATCAGATGGATGACACCTTTGGAGATGACAGTAATGGTCAGAATATTGCTTGTTTATTTATTCATTTGAGAGCATCTAAATCAAGAAACAATTTCAATCCAAGTCTAGACAGGCTTAGAAATTGTTTATGTTGTTCTTTAATATAAAACAGATGCTGGAATCACAGTACAGTATGTCACATTTAATATGTATTGCATTGGACACACACAAGTCAAAAATAAGTAATACGTAATAAAATATAAAAATATTTAAACCACATTCTGGTTGTTAAACTTACTTCTCAAACTACACCTGGGGTTACTGTGCTACAACGCCTGTGTGATCTTAAGTTGAAATGACTTCCTACACATATCTAATGCAGTAAAATCCATATTTCAAACATCCAAATACATTCTGCGGCTACCGCATACGAGCTGAACCACTTCTCCATTTTTATTCACGAGCTACCATACCCATCCTTTATTCATGCGGCCATATCTACATGTTCTTCGCAAAGAAGAGACCATAAATGGCAGATCTGGGAATGGGAAAGAGCTTCCAAAAAATACTTCAGCTAATCTGCATTTCTCAAAAGAGGAGCCGTGTCGCATGAAGGGGATTCATAAATTGCTTCGCTATCACTAGACTGCAAACCTCATACGGGTCAGTAAAAAGGATATGGCAGTGTAGAGGGTTGGAATCGGTGTACATAGTGGCCAGCCGTAGAAAGGACAGCATATTCGGTGCTGCTGTGCTGCGGTCTGAGGAAAGATTGCGATCTGTGGTGTATGCCCCAGGTATGGGAAAAGTAGAGCGTGATGTTTATAATACCTGACTGAAGCAGCCGTGGCTAAGAGACTTTCATGGTTGTCTGCCTACAGCTGAGACCTCACGTCTGATATTCACCCATGGCCTGATGTTAAAGAAAGTTGAAGGGTAAAAAAAAATCTAATGTGGGAAGAAAACCTCGGGAGGTCAACAGCGAAATTATTACTCATTATTTCACTCCGGAATGCTTGATTCTGATTGGCCTGTCAGGACATTTCAAAGTATCTTATTCCTCTATAACAGGAGCTCGAAACTAATGTTGCGAGTCAACTTGCCCTTGTAAATAAATTACCTAAAAATAAATTAGATGTAAATATGCTTACAAATAAGCTAACAAATCAATAATAATAATAATAATAATAATAATAATAATAATAATAATAATAATAATAATAATAATAATATTTATTATTATTATTATTATTCACTACAACTATTGTTATTGATAATAACGATATTAATATTTATTATTATTATTATTATTATTATTATTGTTATTATTAGAACATTATTAAAAAAGGCAAAAAATGTCATTAAGAAGACTAAAAAACAGATTTAGAAATCAATAAATAGTTTCTTTTCATTTAACTGAACATAATGCTTATCACTGATACGCAGTCATCTGTTTTGATTTTGTCAATCCGTCTGATACAGACGGACCGTGTGTACCGTTCACGCAAGACATACATTCTTGCATTCTATCCAAACTAACATGTTAAATTTCATTGACTTCTCATATCGACATCCTCTGAATCAAGAAATCCAAACGCTTCTAGGAACGTCTCCAGTACAGCTCTGTGTGAGCAGATAAACACCTTTCAGTCCAATATCTCATTCCACAGATCTAGCAGGGGCATGTACTTGACATTTACAAGTAATAAGTCAAGCATAGCATTTATGAGACCTAAAAAAGTGGATCTAACAGGCTTCTGTGCTTCATGTCCTGTAATACAAGTGCCATTAAATACACGTTGTTAATCTCGCATCAACACTGCATCCCGTTTATTACCAATCACTTCCAAATATCTTGGCGCTCCCACAGTTGTAATTTAAATATTCCCTTATTAACTTTATAGACAAAAGTAATGGCTCACTCCATGGGGTTTTGCTGATTCATGCAGAATAGAAGGTCCGCTGGTTCACACAAGGGAACTCCTTACAGCAAACAATTAATTAACAGGCCAGGAGGGAATTAAAGAATACTGGGGGGAAACGGAGGCTATTTGAGAATTTCTTTCTCCCTCCCCAGTGCTTCCCTTTTGGCTAATCTACATTTATTGCCATTGGTTACATAGACATTAAATTCTATAGGTAAATTTAATTAAAAAGATATTGGACAGACAGTAACTACGAACCCAAAGTCCTTGGAAGAGAGTCTAAAAATATGCTGAAAAATGAACGACCGGTCAGTAAATGCTGAAAATGAATGTATGACCGGTCAGTAAATGAATGCACGTGACATGTAAAGTATGTTCTTATGTCATGGCTCATGATCCAATACACCCACAGCAAATTACAAGTATGTGCACTGATGAATAGTCAGTTCATTAGTGTGGGGTAGAAGTGTGCTCATGAAAACACCCTTGAGTATGACATACAAAAATGATGGGTCAAATATGGACATTTTTATGGTTAATTTAAACCAGCAGTTGGGTTTGTTTATATTTTACCCAACATTTATTCAAAATGTAGTGTGATCTGTAAGAGCTAAACCTATAAACTAGAAATATCAAGAAACATGTATAACATGTTTTAAGCATACGGTATTGTTGGGAAATCAATATAGTTGGAAATATCGAACTAGATTTCCAAATATTTTTTGCTATTAACATGCCATGTAATATTCTAGGAGATTCTCACATAAACAAGAAATCCTACAACAGAGAATTTCAGTCAACAGATCTCAACATCATCAAGTCAGTTTAGCACTATCGTACATGAAGTCACAGAAACTGTGGAGATTTTAATCTTCAGAATGCATAAAACAACCTAGTTCACGGAAGTTACTTGATAAAAATATTTATTCATGTCATTTTGTTTGAAAACATGATTTTATAACACATTTCACAGGAGCCTAATGCTTTTGTAACAGAATACTTTTTCATACATTTTGTAGAGATCCATTATACGGACACAACCCATTATCCTAAAATATGTTTTTAAATCATAGATGTCCACTGGAAAGTAAGCACAAGTAAACAGCTCAAATGAAATGGCAAACATTCTCATTACCTTTCTCAAGAGGGGACTTTATCTCATTTCAGACAAGCACTATGTCCAAGACATTCAGGCACAAGTCACTGAATTAACCTGAACCGTTGTTGTTGCATCTTTCCACTTTGTGTTTGTCTCAACACTTTAATTCTCAATTCCACTGCAATGAGGTGAGAGACCAACGGGGCATCATGGGACCCTGCCTATGTTTACTGTCCCCTTAGACAGACCGTTCACCTGGCAACCATCAGTCACTGTTAACCCCCACTGACTTTATTCACAGAAGACAAACAATGCACCACAAACAAAAAAGCTTTCGTGGGAAAGCTTGCAAAACTGAATCTGTTAATGAATGGTACACGTGGGGAAATGTTCTTGCTGCTTAACACAGACACTGGCATTTGTGTTTTATGGTAATTTTTACATTCAGGAGCATTACAGCTGATTAGATGTGTTAGTTAATATGTACAGAAGTATTTTAAAGTAACTCGCACTTGTTTCTAAGGTTTTTCATCTCATGCACATCGAAATAAGAATTAAGAATTTAAGAAATAAGAATTTTTTTCGCCACAATAAAATCAAGTATTTACTGATGAAATAATGCTTTAAACTCTCTCTCTCTCTCTCTCTCTCTCTCTCTCTCTCTCTCTCTCTCTCTCTCTCTCTCTCTCTCTCTCGTTCCAAAAAAAAATCCACCCTTTGAGCCTCTGCTGATCAAACAAAGCTGAAAAAAAACACACAAGCGCTTAGGGAAGGTAAACGATGTTGACTGCAAACAAGTACCTTATCACCAACTCAATTCATCCATCATGATGGGCAGACGTACACGATGGGACATGAGCGAAACAGCAAAATTATGCCAAAGAAAAAGAAGACAAACTTGAGAAGGAGACAGGCAGAGGATGTGCACAATCTCACTTTGAATCAATGTAAGACCTCAGTGAAGTGAGAAGCAGAGAGGAGAAACTGTTTATAAAATGACTTAAGAAGAAAGTGTTTGGGGTGAATAAAGGGGGGGGGTTGGATCGGATCTTTGCTAGCTTTAATATTTCATTGTGCTGATAAGGAACCTGTCATATCTCCTTTCTTGCCTCTCGGTAGCTGTTGCCATGACAATGGGTAGACGGCTGATCTGTGTGCGTGCGTATGTGCGTATTTTCTGAAGTATTAGCCAAACGGTGACTGGCAAACACATCTGTGCAATATGGGGGAATGAGATACCAATTAATATCTGATGAAAATGGATGCAGAGGAAAAAATTTGAGAGACAAAGCTTACATTAAATACCAGGATCTCTGCTTCTTTCCCAGACAAATGCCCTAACCGCAAACTCAAGAATCACATTAGCGCTATCAGCAGTACTTAAAAGGCTTAAGGTTTAATATCTAATATATAAGAGCTCAGAAAAGACTTCGGAGAAGGTGTCTAATGCTGTGGTTCACATGCATCCTGGTCTTTGGCTCTTGGGTGTTTGTATCTTGCTCTGATGAGCTTCATCCAATTACAACTTCTCCACCTTCCTAAAGTGTGTCGTGGTAACCAAAGGCCCGAGATCAAAACTCAGCAGTGCATCTCGAGAGGCCGTGGCTGGAATGATCACCCACAGCCTCATGAGCAAACGATTTTATTCTATACTGTACCGCTCCGTATGGGAAATCTTTAGCACTTAAATTGTTATTACCACGCTCGGGCTGGCTGCGCCGCAGACCTGACCTTGATTTGGACGCTTCAATCGCATGCAGTTATTTTCTGCCCTACCTGCTGGAATCTATTCACTAATTTCGCTATGCAATTATTGCGAAATCTTGCAAGGAATTGATTCTCTTCGCCGCGCTGTGCCACCAAACTTCACATGCGTGCGGATATAGAAAGTTTTTAACCGTAAGACGAGTGCAAAGTCAAGGTTAAGAAAAGAGGAGCGGACATATTTGAGGGATAAGGGAATCAAGTAATTAATTATAAAAACAATTCCTTGTAATATCTTAAAGTCAATGAGGGTTTTTTTATCTTCTGTCATGTAGTGATTCTGCCACAGGTTTGGATATGGCGATGGACAGTAGAGAAATAAAGTGCCAAATCTGACAATATAATCTTGGACAGCTAGTAAATAAAAACAGATTTTTCAAAAATAAATTTATGAAAAAATATAATAAAAATGTATCAGAGAAAACGTCCTATATTGCTTGTTGTTGATGTACAACACTGTGCATTCAGTCAATCCTACAAAAAATAAATATATAAAAAAGACAATTTGGCACAAATTTATTTGTCATTTACAGTAGTACAAGCTAGCCAAATCACACAGATGCCAACATAAATAGATTGTATTACAGTACATGTCATCCTCTCTGAAACCCATAACATGAATAATTTGACCAAGTGCTTTTTGTTTACTTTTGCACAATAACACAATTTGTTGTGCCGCCACTTTGTTCTTTGTACCTTCCTTTTTAACAAGACCTTACGATTTACATGATTTACACAAATAACTCCAGGACATCTCTATCGTCCAATCATTGGCCTCTGATTTTACAGGTAGACCTGGGGCTGTGATTGCTTGACAGAAACATTCCAGCAATATCTTTGATCCGGGAACATGTCCATTTGGTGTAATCATGTTGTGCTAGCCCCTAAACATATGCATTTAATGCCAGCATGGTACAGAAGAGTACCAGTGTCTTTGCAAAACAGAACGACACAACTATCACTGCTATCCTGAAATGACAATCAAAACTTTTGTTAAGCACATCATGCATACCTTTGTGTTGATTTTGCTTTGTTTTGAAATTATAAGCCAGAAGATCAACAGCTAACGTTTAGGATTTCCATGCAAAGTGAATTATAAGCAGTCTTTGCGTGTGTTTATGCCTTTACTTTATCCGTTTCATTATTTACTATCATTACAACCAATTACAAAGGTATTTTGACACGTTTATTGCATATGTTTATTCACTTCGAATGAATTTTGCATGTGAACGTTTTGATGACAGCCAGAGATCTGTACTCATTTGCTCCCCCAGTGGCCAATGAAGAAGCTCATTTAACAGAATGATAGCGCATAATTAAGGAAAGAGTTAGGTTTGCATGACTTTTCTAATATTTCCCAGTCCATCTTCTAATGATGCGAACCTAATGAGTCCATTAGTCTCCTCTGAGGGACACGAAGCGTTTGCCAGATGTTCTTTGACATGTATAAACAGCATCTGCTCTGCCTTTAAACTTCTGATCTTTTGGCTAGAATCAGACTGTATTATTATATACGCCTTAGTGGGCAAACCTTAACCTTGGACATGCACTTTTAGATGATGTGTGCTAATAATAGCTTTTATTAAAGGGAAAGATCACATGAAAACATTTTGTCATTTACTCACTCTCATGTCATTTTAACAACAAATGACTTTCTTGTGTAAAACAAAATCAGACAGGATGGTATAGATTCTTTGTATGTGGAGAAAGATTAAAGCATGTTTTTAACAACAAAAAAAGAAAAAGCAAGGGTTCGACATGAAACAAGGATGGGTAAATGATAAAAGGATGATGTAAATGACAGACCTGCTATCTGAATCATGTCATAAAATCTTTTCAAAACATCGCTGTCCTGGCAGAGAGGGTATTATCCTTTCCAAATGACTTATTTTGGACATTATGCACAAACTATAAAGCCCATGTTTTCTATCAGTGATGATTATTAATAATTATACATGACAATTATTTTTTTATGAAATATTTTTTTTTATCACCACTTCAAAAAACCGTAAAGGCTCAATGTTTTTTTTAAACTCTTTTATAAAATGCGTAGTTGCAGTCCTTGTTTCTGATTGGTCTATAGCTGAGTTTTATTCACAATAAAGCAGCAACATAAACATATATCACAGTCGGTCAGGGACTATTTTTCCAGCGGAAGGAATACTTTTAGTGATTTTGCATCATGAAAGTTGCATTGATACATATTTTTAAGCTTTAATATTTGTGGTAACTAGTGCTTTACGGTGAACAGGTCACAGATGCAGGGAATGCAGGGGTTACGATGCTTCACGTTGTGCCTAACAACCCCCTTCAGTCGTGACATATTCACAATAAATCACAGCCTTTTGTGCCTTACTGCTTACATAACACAACCTTATTTTTTAATATAAGAGTTTGTAACAGTCCATGTCCTATTCAAAGCACATCTACCCTCGGTCTCTGAATACAAATGCTCAATGTTTGAGCCATACACACTTAAGTCCCTCCAGACAAGCTGGCTAAGAAAGAGCTGTTTTGTGTTCTCATCATGTAGATGAAAATGGAGAATTGACATTCTTGTGCGGGAAAGAATGGCTGTGACTGTCTACAAAAGGAGGTCGTTATATTCAAATGCCGCAGGGTGAGGTATTACAAAACACCTGGCCACAACTCGTCAATAGCAAACAGGAAATTAGACAAAAGAAAGATACAGTTCAACAATGCCAAAATGCTTGAAACACTGATGCGTATTACCACATTTGTAAAGCATCAATAGTATTAATGTTCTCTGTACAATTTAGCAAAAGTGCAAAATGCTCATCCTGAATCTTGAGCAATCAAGACAAAACAGACCAAACGTTTTGTCTGTCACAGTGTTTGTGGATTCATTCGTCGCTTTAGTGGTGATGAGTGGAAATCTCCACCCATTACTCAAAGCCATCCAACACTCAATTAACAGTCCATTTGCATTCTGGCAGTGCTCTTCGTCTAGCTCTTGATAAATAACTCTTTTCCTCTCGTGCTAGTCAATCATGAATCACCCCTTCATCCACCGTGTGGCAGACAGAAGCCCACCGGGAGCGACTGATGACTTTTTCTTAGCACCGGGTCTTAGAATCCACCTATCATGATCTCAATAAAACCTGTTCATCAGCAACAGAAGGTGTGACATTTGCACTTCCAGGTAAAATGTGACCTATAAAACCTATAATATAAAATAAGGTATTGACAATAAATCCTGTAAGTTTGATCAGAACACTGATGTCACATTGGTATGGTGCTTGGAGAAATAAGACAACGGTTGTTCAAAAGGAAGAATAAGTTTGATGTTACACATAAACAAAGGCCATAAACAAAAGGCTACACTACACTTGTGCATCACAGTCATATGTCATGAATCAAATCAATAGAGAAATACATTAAGGATGCTGAAAAAATGTTTTAAACACATATGCTATTGTTCTTCACTTTGTCTGCAAGAAGATAAACAAATCAAGTATTGAAAACATGCCATAAAACCCTCTTCACCCGCCAGTCGCATCGGTCCATTTCCTATATTTGCCGTCCCGTGAATTTTTCATCAATCCATCCACTATGGCCTGAACACATCCAGACTGGAAACCCTCAAGAGACTCCACAACAAATGCAATTGCCTCAGACACTTGAGTGTTTAACTCATCTTGGTTTTTCCCTCAAAACTTGGTGCCGGGCCACAGTAATAGTCGTCGAATGGAGGGTCTGTTCGAAAAATCCAGCAGATTGGATCCCTAAAAGTCTTTAAAAGCCTACTCCAAAAATGCTCTGACGTGGATAATGGACTTTTGAATACAGTATTGATGGATATTGCCACTTCCAGAAGAGCTGTGGAAAACCAACACTGTAAATTAAGTTGCAATACCTGCGGACCGTTTGGCTGTATCTCTTAATTGCTTTGAGCAGTTTGGCCTTACATCCATTCAATTTGTTAAGAATTACCCATCTAAGATGGGTAATCACGGCGGTCGGGTGCTGAAGTGGACTTTTTGTGACACGTAGTAAATTACAAACATTAATCATGCAGAGTCATTATCAGGTTTTGTCGGGGTAAAATCAACACAAAATGTTTATTTTATTGCCCCTGGCCACCCTTCTTTAGCCACTTAGGGACAGCTGGCAAATTAATGCTGTAACACCAGAATTGTGAATTTAATAGAAGTGATTGGTATGTACTTCAGAGATATTTTAGACAGTTTTTAATAACTAATAAGCAAATATATGCAAGTCCACATATTGTAAAAATAAGCTATCTGATAGCTTGCCGAGTGTGATTATTTCCCCACAACGCTCATGTTTGAGCTCTGCAGATTTTTTTATAGAAAACTGCCATAATAATTTTCTAATTTGAATGACAGATGGGAAAACCTTCATGTGGGAGAAGTTTGATTTTAATAACAACATTTGCTACGGTTACAGTAAACATGAGCAAAGATTAATTTCCTTTTGCCATCTTACATCTAAAATTGTATTACTTTTCTAAGGCTTATTTATTTTGGCTGTAGTTTTGAAAGGTCTGTAGCACATTTCTTCAACACTTTAATTTGTAATCAAATCATGTAATTTGATTGCATTTCGCAACCAATTCCACATGCCAGTAGAGAGGAGAATTGATTCTGGATAGCAAATCTATCCAAACTAGAACTGACACGGTTCCAAACCAAATGCAGAGCGATGACCATCAATCCCATTTCCAGTCATTTTTTGTAATATTCTACATGCTTCACCCTGACATGCTAAAACAGAAGATCATCTTTCGCTCCAGAGAATAACCCTCAAAAGTCAATACAAAAATAAACAATATCTCTTATTGTCGGAGAAGGTAAGGATATTTAAATAAACTTTAAACATTATCCCTCTCAAAACAGATCTAACTTTAGGTTTCTAATGTGTTGGATACATTTCTGAAGACCAGGGTTGTAGCAAAGCAACCAGCAAACTATAGTCACCGCAACTCCAAGCTATTCTCACGAATGAAGACAAACCAGTCAGAAGGAGAAATTAGATTTGTAATTGCTGTCCTCGAGATCCCAATATGTTACCTCTTACCCAGGGGTCTGCCATTAAGTGGGTAAACTGCATTCTGTATCGGTGCCTCAGTGCTCTTGTGGATATTAATCCCTGCCATGTGCAAATCACTTCCATATTGTCATTTTGATGGTTCCACAAGGTGGACTATAATGTGTCCATATGGCTCAGGATTTGCTACATAACGTTAAATGTGAGCTTGTGAATTATAAATAATCTGGAAGAAATTGTTTTGATGTAGTGCACAGAGACACATTTGGGGTGCTAATTATTGTACTTATCATGCATGAGCGTGAAAGTCACGGTCCCTCTAGAATTCTGACATTGGGTACGATTAACCCATCAATGTCCTCAGATTATTATCTGTCACACACCTATGGCATGTTTTGGGTGAGTGAAAACACACAGGTAATGTTAAAAGATTGATAAAAGATTTTGGATAGAAACTTACAATTTCAAAGTAGACAGACACTACTGTTAACAGGCCTAGGGATAATGCCAGCCAAAAGTATAAGACTGATGTAGGTTTTGCTAGTCTGTCAAACAGACGTTTCCCGTCGAGGAGTGGACACACCAGAGTTGAGGCTTAGCGGAAGGGGGCGAGGAAAAGAAATCAATTTGCCAACATGAAAGAAGAGATTTTCTCCCGCTAAAAGTGACCAAGACAGAGAGAGAGCGCACACGCTTTAAGCACAGCCGACAAACTCTCCCCCCGAGCGTCAAAACACGACCTGTCATTTCAAGCAAGTGCATAATTCCAGATCAACACACAGCCTGATGATGAAACATGCCAGACAGCGTCCTACCCATATAAACAGCAGCTTCTGCTTCAGAGGAAAACCAAGTAGATCTTTAACAGATCTCGTCCTGTGAGCCGTGTTAAAATCGTCCACCACTGAAGGGCATCTTGAATAATTTCTGGCTTTTAGATGGACCGAGTGCACTCTACCCACATGCTCCGGCGTGCAATCTCAACACAAGCCTTCCCATTCGCATTTAAACAGGGAGAGGCTCTCGAAGTTTTAAAGCCCAGCGCATCTTCGAGCTAAAAAAAAAACACAGTTGTGAATTTATGCGTGATAGACGGTATGAATAAGTCTTCTAAGTGATCATAATACTTGAGCGAGCCGAGAGGAAGTCTGAAATGCGGCAGCATGGATTTGTCTTCAGTAAAGGTCACTGCAACCCATAAATAAAAAGGCTACAATTACCGCCATCCATGTGGAAGATACTCGTGAACAAATGTGATGCTCCGTTTCATACACATAAAACAAACAGGAATCTTTTCTTTCTTACTTTATGTACTTTAGACGTTGCACATTGGTAAACATGCAGTAGCTCATTACGTGCTGATGGTTCAAAGGTCTGTTCTGCAGACAATCACCAAAAAACAGGTAATAAATGAATAAAACTGTAGATGAAAAGTTTACTATATTATATTTACTATACACAAACTTTTGCAAAACTTTTGTATTCAGGCGTGATTCAATTAACCTTAGACTTTGGTAAATCGAAAAACTATTTAAAACATAAAGTCCTATTTATACTTCTCAGATTTGCTTATTAACAAAACTGACCCACCAAGCCATTTACCCAAAGCTGTCATCAGCAAACTATGTGCATTGGATAACAAAAAGCCTAAAGTGAACATTCTCTAGCATTTTTTCTCTACAAAAATGTGGGATATTTTGAGTTCAGCTCAAGTAAGATTTATTTCATAAAAATAAAATTGCATTCCAAAATTACAACACTAAAAACAATCCAACCACAGCAAGCTTAGATATTCACTGGCCTTTAAAGGGTTATTTCTTTAAGCTGACTGGCCTCAATTGAAGGTCCTGCCTAATAACAAACACTTAAATTATAACAATCCAAGTAGGTTTTAACAACAACAACCTGTTCCAGCTCCAGAAAACGGCCTCCTACTCTCACCCAAGGACCTGAATAAACCTCACCAATGAAAGAAAGTGCTGCTAGGCATGTAATTGTTCTTGGCATAACTGTGAAATAGCACTTAAACTTCTGCCTCTGAGCTGACAAAATAAGTTCATTACGTTTGTTTCTCCCTCTATCTCTCTTTCTCTCTCGCCTATCTTACGGACGGATCAGGGTAATGAACTCTCGACATTAACAGGGAGAGCGGATGGGAGGATGATGGTTTCAGGGTTGGATTCACATAGAGACAGCAAGGGCAGGTGATGATAATAACACACACTGACAGCATTAAAGAACCTTCACATGAGATATGATTGGAGATATGATTGTGGTATGGTTTCAAATGCATGTAATGTAGCACATATAATAGCGGCCATACTACAATTCATTGGCTAAAAAAAAGAGAAGAAAAATAAAGAAAAGATCCTACGGGAGAATATTTTCATATATCCAGCTTAACTGGGAAGCTGGGAAGCCTGCTTTGTAGGATTTCCGTGAATAAAAAAAACACAAAACAGAAGCAAAAAAAAAAATGGAGAAGAGATGACTCTTCAAAGAACATAAAATAGTTGTTTTATTTTAATTTCATGTGCTTATTTATAAGGAATGTGGACTGTTATGAATGTGACAATCCTGAAACCAGCACTTTACCTGACTAATAGAAAAAAAATTTTTTTTTTTAAATATTAATTAAATTAAACCACCAAATATTGACATCTGACATCAGCATGGCAAAAAAAAGTTTTATGGCAAGTTGACATTTGCATGTAATTTTCCACATATGGTTTCCTGATATTGTAACATGAAACGAAACTCTTCGCAGCCAAGATTGACAGCTACAAACACGACTATTGCAATAAAAAAACAAGCCACAACCACAAAACTTAATTAAACAAAACAACATAATTTTTTAACAACAGCTTCGAGGTCACAGGAAGTAAAACTTTAGTTGCCTTTCAAAACATTCACAAACTTTCTGTTTTTCAGCAGGCATCCGAGCGCATATCCATAATCCTTAAATAACAGGTTACCCTTCATAAGTGAGAGAGAGCTGCACAGCGGTGTACTCAACAACATGACACCACAAATTAAATGATCTGTAACCAGCTATAAATATTCTACTCAAGCACTTGCCGTCTCATGTGCGTTGTGTGTATGTAATGGCAGCAGTCAGAGCTGAACCTCAGGTGTTATTACAGTACATGACACGTATGAGATTACGGCAATTACAGCACAGGCGCTCAAACACATAACAATTACATGTTTACTGGTTTCAACAATGACTGGTTTTCATTGTGGAACTATATATTGATGGAAAGGCCTAAGACTCAATAATAAATATTTGACACATTTTCATAACAATAAACAAAAATGTTAATGTTGATATTATTTATAAAAATACAATATAATCAATACATAATAATAAACAAAATTAAAATGTTTGGAAAAACACCTACCATCTACAAAAATAAAAAAGCATACCCACAACCATTAAATCGTAAATAATTGTTCATAGCTACAAACCAAATAGCTTCCAACCATTTGTCAACAAATCCTCTAAAAATATATTAAGAAACTTCTATGTCAGACTCTAAGTGAGACCCTACAGACTAAAGTGGCGTCACTCCAGCATCTGATGCACTTAAACTGTCTCAGGCAAGTAAACACAAACACACGGCACAGAGGCCGAGGTGCCGACACATCTTAATACAGAACCCTACGTGCAGGCCACAGCAGAGCAATCTAATCTCCGGGAGCTTTGCATCTCCGGCCAGGCCATTATTGACTGCACTGGGGGCTATAAATCATGGTGTGGGGTGCATAGCATTCGGCCCGTTAACTCAGACGTCATGAGCCTTCACAAGCTGCTTTCAGGTCACTGGTGCAGTCAAGCGTGCTCAGATCGGATGCTAAAATAACCATCATGAACTCAACGCGCACACACACACATATGCATATTGTACTGGGGTTACACAAACACACACACACTTCTCCAAAGCACTCTAATTCCACCTCTCCGTCAATCATTTGAGATGAGGTGGGATGGAGAGAGAGAAATGGAGCCGTTTACTGGAAGCGATTGACATTTCTTTGCATCACAACTGAATGAGGAGTCTTAAGTAAGTCCATCTGTTAGCCACCACAGTCTCTGTACTGCAGCCGACTCAACATTTCACACTATTCTTGTAATCCAGATTAGACTATCTGAAGATAAAGCAATTATTATACTTAAAATGCATTCAATTTGAAAATGCAAAATGTGTGTATAAAAATAATATACACACAAATCAATTCATCAAAAAGTCTTTGTTTGTGTTCAGATAAAGAACGGTAATCCTATACAGCTGAGATTGTATGAAAGTAAGTAAATTATAGCCTTTTTCGGGCGGTAATCGTTTCTCATAGAGACGTCACCAACAACACCAACATTTTGGATTCGGACGACAATAAAATCACGACTTACCCCCGTAAATGGTAAAAATATTTTACATCCCTATGAGAAACAATTAATAGGGCTTGAGAGATTTTTTTTCGAACTATTTCGTTAAGCATCCAAACAACACCGACAGTATGAAGTACTGAACTTTTATTATTACATTTAAGTGATATTGCTAAAAGGGATATTGTTTGAAAAATAACAAAAATGTACTGTATTTAGAGTAAGAATATATTATTAAACAATTCTTCAAGCAAGTAATACAGTTCATCAGTGTAAAACTCGCTGTATTAATAAAGAATGTGCAGTCGCAGGTGTGTATTTATATTTTACAGCATTCTACAACCATCCGATCAAATTTCAAAGTAAAAATGAATAACAGAAAGTTCTATAGAAATAATTTAATAAAATAGAATGTATTAAATTAATATAATATATGAGATTATACAAATGATTAAATCGAATTGTGTGTTCGTCTTGTTTGAACTTGGAGCTCTTCAATACTTGCTGTTCATACTGTGAAGTTTCTAAGGCAGGGTCAAGCTCCTGAAACTCATCAGATAAGTGTTTGTGGGAAAGCGAAGCCTAATCCCCCTTCCTTTGAAAGCAAGAAGGCTTTTACATGGTCTTGTGTATCTGCAAAACCACAGACAGCGGCACACTCGCTCTCCGTTTCTCTTTGTTTCTCTCCGTCTAATGGTCTCTGGGTATCTCTGTTACACACTCACATCCACTCCTCAACACATATCCATCCAAGAGTGCGTCTATTCCCTAGAGACACAAAATGGAGAGCCATTAAATATTGATATTGAATATTGTGAGACTGGTTCTTGCGCCGGGTACACCCTCTTTTCCAACCACTTATTTTTCACAAGATGGCACAGTTTCAACATGTGAGAGAGAAAGAGAGAGTAAGGTGTTCAGGATCTAAAAATAAAGTAGTTATCTTTGAAATGGTGACAAATGATCTTTGAAATTGGAGGATCATTAGCTAGGAAGTCTGCTCCAATACTCATTACAGCACATTTATGAAAGTCTGAGCAAAATGTTCACTTGTTTTAAGGTTCGAAAGTAAAACCGCTCTTGTTATATAAGTCAAAAATCTTGTTTTTACTCAGCGGCGTTAAACAAGAAATAAAGGAATAGTTCACCTTGAAATTAAAATTCTGTCATTTACTCACCTTTAGAATTACAATTAAGTTTTTAAAGTTAACCCTAAATGGGCAGATGAAAATTAAAATAAATAACTATTTCATGTTCTTTGAAGAGTCATCTTTCCTCCATTTGTCGTGTATTATTACTTGGTTTGTGCATTTTAATTCACAGAAATCCAACAAAGCATTACAAAAACTTGTTCTTTTTTGTCACATAATGCATGTATATTTCAATTTTTAAAAGAAATAACTTGTTTAAGTAAAATATAAACAGTTGGTTCAATATATCGGTAATAAATACATTCTGTGAGAATTTATATTTGAAGTTTAGATTATGAATGTCACGTCCAAAACACTGAATTGTCCACTTCAAGTCTTCTCCAAAATATTATTTAATGCATGGAAAGAGATTTAAGTTGTTATTCACTGATCATCTAAAAAACTGATCTGCTTCTGCATTCACACTAAAAAATACAACAAAAGAATAGAAATAATTGTTTCCTGACATAAACAATTCCTGTGGCAATTTGCGTGCTTATTTTATATGTTTCATTAAAAAGACAATAAGGCGTTAGAGATTCGGTGGGTGTTGTAAACTCAAACTTTTCACAGACATCAAGTTCTCTTTTGAAAAAGAAGTATATAGGCATCGCTTCATTTCAAAGCTTTCTTGAAGTCTATTATCCTTCAAGCTTTCTGTGCAGAGAGAGCAAATCGAATTCCCATAAAGTCACTCTTCAGAAATGCAAATGAATTCTGAGAAAATAAGCTGTTTATTGGTGATTATGCATCTAACTGCAGCTCTATCAAACTATCATGGTCTTACTAGTCAAGCTGCGAGTATTAGATGAGTTAAGTGCAGGTGCCGTAATGCTTTACTATACGGTAGTTGTGCTGTAAGAAACGTCACAACAGTTCATCTCAAGGGTTGCATAGCATTGCAAACACATTCTCAGTTCATCTGCGAGCGAGTTGCCTGGTGATTCCTGCAGCCGTGTGACTGCTGTTTTAATGATGTCACTACTGTCTGATTCATGAAGGTCATTATGCATGTCGACTTTCTGTAACGCGCACAAGGGCAGCGCACCTGCTGTGCGTGAAACATGGTTGTGGCAGTTCCAAAGTCACTGAAAGTAATTAATGAGCGTGAATAAACTTAATATGTAAATGCTATGAGTGAGCTACTGTACATGTGAATACCTAATATGATTTACTTGCTTATCTGAAGCTCAAAGCTTGCATGTGGATACCAGTGAAAATTCATTGTCATTTTAATGCAGTAAATTTCTTCCAAGTGTCGTTTTTTCAGAAAGTTAATTTCTGTATAAACACATTAACACAAGTTAACCTTTTGTGAGAACATTCTCCAAAGACCAGGCATGCTGGCTGTCACACTGTCACACCTTAAAGAATTGTAAAAAAAAATTAAATATCTAAAATAAAAAAACTGTAACCTAAAGGGTATTCTGACACCAACCTACAAAAATAAAAATTAGAAAAACTATTAAACAATTGTGTATTTAGCCTTTTGGCTCAAAAGCTTTGTTAGAGAGACTAATGTTAAATATAGCCATGATTTTCCTTTTTTCGAGTACTTTTGCAGTATAGATGTAACATCAAGGTGACTGTTACAGGATGAAGGCCGCGTGGAAATGAAGGAGACGAATGTTGGACACCTGCATGTTCCACAATTTCAATAAACCGCACCACGTCCCAATAAACACCCGAGGAGAGTGAGAATGTTTTATCTTTTACAAGCAGCCGCCACCTCTTCTGAATGTTAAATCAAACCCATAACCTCCGTGTCTAATTCAGAACCATAAATCGCACACTATGATCTCCTTCTTAATCAAGCTAAGCACAAGCTTCCAATAAAAGATGATAGTGCCACAGTTTTGCAAAGTCAAGGTAAAATATTTTGCCTATGAAACAAGTGGGCAGGACACTTTGCATGTCATATAAAAATTTGTACTGTGGTGAAATAAATATTACACAAACAATAAAGCCATTCACTCAGTCACAAAGGTACACGGTGTTCTCTATCATTTTCCTTCACTTGTGAAATAATAAATTGTCCTGATGCAGTATAGATGTACTGTATATATGGCAGAATAAGCAGGAGAAAAGACTGGAACATATTGTGCCTGCAGGAAAAACACCAATTATTTTGGTTCAACATCACCCACAAGAAACATTAAAGAAAAATACACTTGTGCGTGATTTACCCGACACACAGAGTGACCCATTTGACAAAAAATTAATTAACTAATAATTAAATTAATTGCATGTGCTGTAAGACTAAAGAAATGTTTTAAAGAAATGATGCACATCATATAACAATGTTCTTTAAATTCTTTATCTTCCCGACAGGTTTAGAGTGTTAGTGTAATTTGTTGGTACTGTATAGTATCACTCCAACACTGTGAAACCGGGCACCTAAATTGGCTGTTTAAATGATAAAAGTGCACTTGACAGCACTTGAATACACAGTACCAGTAAAAAGTTTGGAAACACACATTTTAGAATAATAGTAAACTCATCAAAACCATAAAACAACACAATTGTAACTGTGGGATTTATGTTGTGACTAAAAGCATCCAAAATAAATGAACACTATGTTATATCTGATCCTCTTCAAAACTTGTCACCCTTTGCCTACAATTAGTAAAATCATACACATGACATTTTATTATTCAGCATTTTAAACAGCACTGAAGGAATTTCTATCTTTGTTGGACTCTTGGTCAATTTCAGTAATTCATTCAAAAATATTTTTTATTTTTATTTTGGACTTTTCTAATAAAACAAATTAATATATTGGCACAATAACATTTTTGCCAACAATAGTAATTTTAAACATTGAAATATACACTTTCAGATTAAAAGATTTTTAATATCATGAGAAACATTTTTGTCAATGGTGTCTAAACGTTTGACTGGTACTGTATGCCTGGTTATAATGATGTTCTCAATTATTTCATCATCATTGGATGGACTGTTGCCATGATCAATAACAAAGGTGATGAAACATTTCAGCATAATTTGCATAGAAACGGGGTATTTAGGATAAAACGAATGACTGAATTGGCCTCATGGTGTTACAAGTCATTGAGTTTTTTTGTCCTTATATAATTCTCTCTTCTGACCTGCTGTGCCAAAACCGCTTTAATTCTGGTACCCTTTACCCCATCCCCCAAAACAGGAAGTCACCTAAGCCAAGCTCCAGTAATTACCTCCACAGTTCACCAGAGAGGTCTAATATCTGTTGCCTCTCGACTATTTTTGGAGTGGTGGCTGTGCATGACTGAAAGCTTATAAAACCTTTTTTACAGTTGTGACATTTCGCTGAAACAAGCAGGGTCTGAACTTTTCATCTGGCGTTACCTGCCTTCCGTCCACACCCTCCTCAAAGGCATCGACTGTCCTTGAGCCCCGCCATCATGCTTTGATCGGAGCTCTTTAGGAAAAGGGCAGGAACCCACAAGATTAATGCTTTCCCAGGGCATATTACAGCCCAGCGCCTGCTAGCCTAAGCACCATCAACAGCTTATTGTTGATGCAGGTGGTGTGCGGGGCTGCTTACCAACACAACCACCACCAATGTCATATTTGCGGCGCACCCCGCAGGGCACTTGCCTGCACGGCTCCCGAGTGCATTAATGCTCGTGAGTCTGACGAAAGCCAGATGAAAGCAGAGAGGAAGAGAAGTTCTATCACTTCACCTTCTGGTATCGCTCCTCTGTAATTGAAGTGCCGCATCCTGTACATAATTCCTCAAATTAAGCCAATGATGAAACCGGGAGGTTTTCAGACCCATGTACTTTAGATCCTCTTCTCAGTCATTAAGTAATTACTCTGTTTGTTCTTTGTTTATTAGGCGAATAACTAATTTACATATAAATTGCAAATAATTTACGGATACCAAAGCGCAAGGCAAAGTAACTCTGATCATTTTGTTCACTTCATTTTTTTGGCTGAAATTTTGGTTAGGTATGCATGATTGTGATTCTTGCACTAAAAAGGTTTGTGGAAAGCTGCTTTGGAACAATGCACATTGGGGAACGTGCTATAGAAATAAATGTGAATTAAATTTTCTTAAAAAGTCAATAATAGCTCTTTTGTTTATGGTCATTTGTACATATTTTACTAAACCGCTGTGAACAGAATTCAGACATCATAAAATATCAGTCTATGAATGAGTTATCCATTTAAAAAAATGGAAATATACATGTGTTATGGAAGTGACAAAAAAAGAAGAGACAACATACTTTGCAGGATTTCTGTGAAATAAAATGCACAAACCAGAAGCAATAATACCCAACAAATAGAGAAGATATGACTCTTTAAAGAACTTAAAATAGTTTTTAATTTTCATGTACTCATTTATGGGGAATATGGACTGTTATGGGTGTGACAATTCTGAAAACAGCACTTTACCTGACTATAAAAATGCTTTGAAACCTTAAAGAAGGACATCACATGGGTATTTAAACCACCAAATATTGTCATCTGAGCCATCACTATGGTTTAAACCTTTAAAAACATTTTTAATTTATATTTTTAACCAATCACCTGATGGCATCACATGACCACACACATGCTCAAGCCCTTCACCTACACCTATCCTGAGCTGTCAAAGAAACAACATAAAGCAACAAAAAGAAAGAGTAGCCTTTGTTTAAGGTTACCAACTATAATTTGCACCTGTGTAGGAGTTACAAACCAATTACTTGAAGTGTTACAAGGGGACAGATGATACTAACCCTTAACCACGAGGTTAAGATGGTGTGCATTTGCTAACTTCACGAGAACACAGACTTTGAGATGTTATACTTTGCACTGGAAAAGCAAACTAATACACCAACTCAAGGTTTTATTTCACATTCAAACAAAGTAAAGATTACAGGTGTAAATTACTTCCTTTTATTGGCCATTCTCCTCTGCAAATATTTTATTCTAAAGGAAAGGCGATAAGAAGTTCTGATGGATGTATCCAACAATTTTAATCTCTCATGCAGTGCACAAGCCATTTCCTCTGTCTCTTTTCTCTTAGCTGGAAATTTGTTATTCGCAGAAACTACTTTTATTTCCTGTTGATATGTGGCATCAGTCTAAAATGAGTTGCACACATAAAAGAGCCTTAATTTCTTCATATGCCTATATCAAAAGCAGATCCTACTAGCTGTTGTAATGCGGTTTTGCACATGAAAAATGACCAGCACAATTGTTTTCAGTACGCGTTCATTTAATTTCTGTGAATCTGGATTTAGAATCATCTGCAATATAAGAGAATCAAGTAAAAAATAAAATGTATCTGAAATGCAGTAAAAGATACGCTTGCTCTCTATACTAAGGTAAAGTATCAAGTGTAGAAAATGTCCTGCCAAGAGACTATTAAAAAAAGAAAAACATATTACATTTTTACAGTCATTTGGTACACATCAACGCTTGAATTATCCCCAGACAGCATTTAATGTCACATATCCAAGTCAAACTCATAAAATCATGTTCTAACATGACATGTTTTAAAAGTTAAAGGGCCATGTAACAGCTTTTTACAAGGAGATGCCAAGCCTGAGTGGAAAGCATGAACCCCTTTCATTTGCCAAAGAGCAAAATGCCAGAAAGAGCAGGAGATCACGGCACAGTTAGCGTGCTCGTGACAACACATGCCATTTTTGGCAGAGCCAAGGTCACACACAAGGGTAACAGAAGGAAAAGCTGAGTGAGAGGGCGGACAAAACCACTCCCCACAAACTATAATCTCCCATAGTGATGGAGTGAATTAAACTTAGATTAGACATCATGCTTGACCTAGTCGCTTTCAAAAGCCATAAAAAGAGATTATAGTGAGCCAATAAGGGATGGAGTAAGAGAGAAGGAGAGAATGTGGACAGATAGAGAAAAGAGGGCCTTACAAAAAGATCAAGATGGGCTCTTCCACCAACAAATTCACCCCAGAGACAGACTTCCGGTATGAGCTTTGGAGTAAGCAAGGATGTAAGATGCACGAAGGCAATATCCCAAAAAGGATGGCTAAAACACTACGTATTCCCCCTTCAGTAAACATGTCATTTTAAAGTCTAATATATTTTAGGGATGTCCCGGTATGTGTTATCCATCTGATTCGTTTTGGTAATAAAATCTGGTAATAAAAGTTCTGTTTATATAAAAAATAAATCTCTGTAATGTTAAACATCAAAATAAAGTGCTACAGATGCTGTGCAATCATTAACAAAATATTTCCTTTTAAAATGTAAGGCGTAATCGGTAACACCGGGGTTGTCTCGGGTTATATTAGTCGGTGGAAAAAAAATCAAATACTGGCACATCCCTAATATATTGGCTGCAAGCTGCCTTACTGTTTAGTTTTGGTCATTTTTTGGATGTTAAAATACTTTTATCTCAGCGTAATATGCTTAGACACTTATTACTGTAGTCCAAATGTTAATTTCTTTGAAAACCACAAACACTGTGGTGCTTTTAAAATATTTGTCTATTAGCCTAACACATCTGGTTTAACAAATCTGCTTGTTAAGTCATGACATAAGGAAAACAGTTTCTAAGTCCAAACCTTCAGCTGTTTTCAAGTTTGAACAGCCGTTTATGAGCACTGCTCATTCATATCACAAATTTAAGCTATACTTTTATGAACTCAGGGTGTACACTACAATATCATGTGTTTGTTATGGAGATTAAATGTAGATTTTTTGGTAGCTTTGGACATGTTTTCGGATATCAAGAGTTTGGGGGCGGAGCTATCTGTTTGACTAATGCTATAGAAACTACACATTTCACATTACAGAGCTCACAGGCTTCACCTTTAATAACTGATATGGAAAATGTCACTTTTTCTAAATGTTCTCGACATCATAGCTATACCCAATGTTTCAGGTGAATAACTGTACATCAAGAGGCTTTAAATACACTCTGTGTTTGATGTTTTGCCCTTAAATGAAGGACATATTCAGATATATTATAGCAAGCGCTGTGACCCTCAACCCAGCCTGCACAGCGTATAAAACCCTAAAAAGCAGGAGGTGATGCATAATGTACGTAAAATAGCCCGTGGGTTAGATAAGCAGTCCTCTTTCAAGAGAGGAAAATGGTTGCAAATAAAATAAATAATAAAAGAAAAGTCAAACACAATGCCAAAGCTGTTTATATCTGACCTCTTTAGAAAGCTCTTAAAGCACAACAAATAGCATTGTCACATATTTAGGTGTGAACCCCGAATGCTAAAGTAGGCCATGCACAGGTGTTAGGGGAAGATAAGCTCTGTCCTCTTCCTGCATTTTAAGGAATCCTGCTCAAAATATGAGGGAGACATATTTTCCCACACTGAGACTGTCAATCACATCGGTTTCCTGCGCAGACGCAGGGCTGTCTTTCCAAGCTGCTGTTGCTTAAGACTAAGAATAAGTATACCTGACAGACACTTGCAGATTAGAGTCAGAGGTCACCCGTGATTCCTCTGGGACCTGCCATTTTCGTTTCCTTTAAAGGATTCATTGTAGAATGCACTACAAATGTGAAAGAAACGATCATTGCAGCCAATAGGAAAATCATGTGACTTCTATGCCGTCTTTATTAGGTTTGAGTACTGGTGGCTTCATTTGAATTCTATCCTCACGTTGCAAAGGAGTTTGGGTGAGAATGACAACTAGATTTTAAACAGGGTTAAACGTC
The DNA here is from genome assembly GCA_019155185.1 of Beaufortia kweichowensis. Classification (NCBI taxonomy): domain Eukaryota; kingdom Metazoa; phylum Chordata; class Actinopteri; order Cypriniformes; family Gastromyzontidae; genus Beaufortia; species Beaufortia kweichowensis. Next base: position 2,845,431 of record CM032813.1, on the reverse strand, counting down.
ACTGCCGATGATCGTTGCTGTACAATGTCACGAGGGCATGCGTAAACCTTCAAGGCTGTCACAAATAATTGATGTTTTGTAATTCATATTAAATGAATTAGACTTCTTGGTCTGTCAGTTGAATGCACACATCCAAAGGAATCCTTCACAAATGTTTTGAAGTCTAGGGAGTGTTAACAAACTGCGAATGCCGCAAAGCTGAGGGCTAGGGAGCGTCTACAAATTACAAGTGCCCGCAGATGGGATGTGAATATGGTGCTGAAAATCTATGTCATCTTTAATTATGGTCTGATGTCTGTGCTCGGTGCCAGACAATACAATCATCCAGCTTTTACTGAAATGTGCAAGACGTACAAAGACAATAACTGCTGACAGTTCACGAATCATCACATGACAGTAAACCGCTGCGTAATAAGTTACTCAAAATACAATATGCACTCAGAAGCTGAACAATTAGATGGGCTGGTTGAATTCAATATCTGCATGACGTTCACGTAAAGCTAAGTGATCAATTACAGAGGCAGAGAAGTAACATGAAAATGAATTACATTGCTTTGGAATGTTTAAAATAAGACAGCAATACTTAGTAATTAATTCAACATTGTCCTGCAAAGGACACACAGTGACAACCAAATTAAGTTTAAATTATTACCCATTAAGTTGCACAGAACATATATTCCTCCAAATGTCCTTTCAGACAAGAATGTGAAAATGTATTTCAAAGAGTAGGGTGAGAACAGAGACACTGCGAAATTGAGTGAGATGACCCATATTTTCATTAAACAGGCTGATATGAGAAAACACTGTGACTATGCTAGTCACCTTCACTTATTTGTGCCAAGGCCAAAGTTTTTCTTTCTCTTTAGAATCATCAGATAAATTTCTTTTTCATATATATTATGTTATCACATTAGCTTCCTCCTCACATATGTCTCGCCATCACCAGTCCTTGTCCATGGACTTTTTCCCTTTCAAAAGAATGACATATAACTTAATACATAAAGCGTAATTAATCTGTTTCTGTCAATATAAACCTCATAATTCACTGTATTATATACATTTATGTGCTAATTCTTCCAAACCTTGTAAAATAAGCTTTTTTAACCTTTCCTTTAAGTCATACAAAACCAGTCATTGCATTGGAAACTAAATGTCAATGCAGGGGACGTCTGTTAACAAATAATACTTTAGCTTTCTCAGAACTAACTTCACTGTTCTTTGCCATTTTGTGCAATTATTTTAATCATTTGGCCTCAAGGTTAAGTTTATTTGAAGTGTGAAGACAGTTTCCTTTAAGCTCACACAAGTCTAGTTTATCATATTATTTGACATTACATGGATGTTTGACAAGTTGTGAAAATGTTTCAACACTTTTCAACCCATGGTTGGGTAATTAACTTAACCCAGCAGTTTGTTCTATCCATATTTTAGGCCAGCCATTGGTTAAACAACCCAGTGCAAAAACTTTTGTGTTAATCTTCAACAATTTCGAGGGTTTTTTTTCTGTGATGCTTTACCAATCACTCTTTTGTAATTGTGTTTGTGCTGTACGTCTGTCAAAAATAACAGCTACTTGGTTTAAAATGTTAAAGTTATATAAGACATCATTAATGCATATTATAGAAAAGCCTTCCATAACGTACATATCTTGAATCCAACTCATTGTGGACTGTGTTATAATCACTTCTGATAATGTCAGACCGCGAACAAAGACCTGATAAAAGGTAAAAAGGCCCAGTAGAATTATTCAACATTTAAAGTCTTTTCTACTAGCATTAATATAAGTCTGCATTATTTGTTCTCCACTTTATAAAACTTTATAATTAGTTTTAAAGACATTTGACAAGACATCAGAAAACCTGGATAGGATTTATATACAGTACAGTGCGAGCTGAATCGCACTATACTGTATCTTTTGAGTTAAGCGTAAAAAAAACACTCCACTGTAGGATTCACTAGCCTTCACAATGTATTGAAATACTATATGATATCTAGCACTGTAATGCATTAAATATAAACCAGTGGCACATCCGTAAAGCATAATTCTCTCCTAATGACTCTTCATTGATGTAAACATTTATATTGAACTACTGTTTCACCATTTATCGCACAAGCAAACAACAGAAGTAGGCAGGTCAGGCATTGTACCCCATTGACAAATATTAATGAATTACTATAATTATAATTACATGGAAAATGATTCATCTTAATTGCATATGTTTGAAAGGTTGGGTCTCAACTGCTTGAACTGAAATATAAAAAACCCAATAGCAACAAAAAACTGATGTAATTATAGTTCAGTCTTAAAAATCTGCCCGGGATGATAATTACAGGTTAAAGAAAGGTTTGTGAAAGGGAGGCTGTGGAGTTCAAGAGCACATCTACTACAAAAGAGGGGATAAATAAGACAGTCTGGTTGATGCTCTCTTCACACAATGGAACGGCAAGAGAAAAGGTCACCTGATACCGGAGCATTAGCCCGAGTGTGTGACTGGTATTTGCAGCGGGAAAACAACAACGTCTCGTACGAAACGGTAAAAAGCACAGCAAACCAAAAAAAGATGATGTGGTGTTAAATTCATTCTTTAGGATAAAATGCAAGTATTCTCTTTGTGCCGTGTGTGTTTTCAGATTACACATGCTTTCGGTCTGTCAAAAAGTTGTAGCATTGGAAATATCACAGATGTACAAATCTAACAGATCTCACACCTGCAGGGTAACATCATCCATTGACCTTACGGCTAAAACGCACTCTGAATGAAAAAGATGTTCCTTCTCTGCAGCTCGGTCATGTGATCAATAGATCTTCAATTTTTGTGATACTTAACACTTAAGAGCCTTAACGGTGGCCATCGACCAGTTTAATCAAGACATCTGTGTATCCTAAGATGCCCTGAGAGAGTGACATCATGACAAGGAGACAATGTGTACTCTATACAATCTGTGTTTTATCAGTCATAATGTGTCATCATAAATGTTCTTCTGTTCTGGTAAAAGCTTAAACGGTTTCAGGGAGTATTCCTTAAACAAACCTGGTTTCTAACAGGCCCAACAACCCTAGTTCCATGAGCAATCAAGCATGTCATAGCCGATGATGCAGACTTTCCTGACATACAGTACTCATAAATCTGTTAGCCACAGACTTCAGTACCTGCCATGCCTAAAATTGCACCATCCAGGCAAAAGTGTATCATTTTTTTATGATTACCACTATTTTATCAATACAACGTTAATGAAGTAAAATCACTAAAAGTCTTCCTTCTGCTGGAAAAAATAGTCCCTGAGCGACTGTGATGCATGTTTATGTTGCTAAGGGATGCTGTGAAGTAATATAAAGAATGATTTGGTGAAGCGCTCATAGCTGTGATTTATCATGAATAAAACAGATATTAACCAATCAGAATCGAGCACTGAAACTAACAGTCCTACAAATGTATTTAAAAACCTTCTGCCATTTTTTGTGTACTGTATTTTATGTCTTTATTACCAACCACCCGCAAATTTTTCGAGAATGTTACAGAAAAAAAGTCTAAATCTTTGAAGGGCAATAACGCACACAGTGAAACATCTGTGAGTCACTCGTACACTTGTGTAACAATGACTCAGAGTTCTCAACCTGTTCGAGGGTTGAGAATTAACTAGGTCACACGGAGTAAGAACACAAATCAAATCAAGTAGAAATGATGAACGAATTTCATCCGCCATGAGGAAAATTACTATGCTCCATTCAACAGCCAGAGAGGAAGAGCAAAGAATTAAATGTACATGAAGTCAAACCATTTGGAGATTTTTTTGTGCAATACATTTCCGTTGCATTTATTTGGTTGACAAATTGAGCGGGGGCAAATCGCTCGTTGCTTTCCTTCAAATGGGTGAGCTCAGGCATTTAAATCATTATTCATTAAAACATCTTTGTGCTCTTTGCCAACATCTATAAGCAGAAAATCAACTCTATGCTTCGGGCATTAAAAAGTGCAGATGGGTTCAACAAACATGGATTGTAACTTAAAACCGGGAGAGCAGGAGGTCTGGACAACCGAGTCTAGTACTTTTCACATCTGTACTACATCTATTTAAACTGTTGCATTTAAAGAGACAGCACGTGACACACTAGAAAAAAAAAAGAAAAGTGCACTAAAACGCTTCTTTTCACAGATGAAGAAGACCTAACATAAACTCACGCTTCTTAAAGATCTGTTAGTGTTTCGTCTCCTGGTAACTTTTTCTGCTTTTAGAATCTATCACAAACCTGACAAATCCTCCACGAACCCATGGAGAGTTTTTCATCTGCAAAAAACTAGCAACGAGAGGGACATTATTTTCCCTTCTGACTGTTGAAAGAATATCATGAATAAATCAGCGCTCGAGACAACAGTTGCAAAGTGTCATGTGGAAGATTTACGCTAGGAGAATAGCTTACAGTAACTGTAACGTAACAAACAGCTATTTACAGCTGCTCTATTGAACTAACAGACATCACCTCATTTGTCCTGCCAGGCCTTTCTCATCCCCGGCTCGGCCTGAAGAGATGTTTCCTCGCTGTTTGATCCCCTGCAGCAGAGCGGACCGAGAAATGTGAGGTGACACGGTGTGAATTGAGTCAGGCTGTTTTGTGAGGCTGGTGGTGATCATGCAGAACTTTAAAGTGATCTCTAACTCACTGAATGGAACGGGATTGGAGAAACACTGGGCCTGAACGCCAAAATATTCCTTTAACACAGTAAAGTCTGTGTCTCATTTTTCTACCGTCTTTCAACAGTATGTGTTTCTGTTACTTTTTAAAGGACCCAAGCAGGTCACCGTCTCCCACCCAGCACCTAACCAGTCCATTCTTTCCGCTCCATGTGCTGACCGAGGTGAAACAGGTGCGCAGAAAGTGAGGTATATTTAGGTATCTGTCCGGCTTTGTAAACCAAAGGTGCTCCGAGAAACGCTTATCAATGTCCAATGAACATCCGTACTGAAGACACATAACAAAAGACGTCCCACTGGGGTTTAAATACCAGCAAAGAGCATTGGTCTTCTTTTCAAATTCAAAAGATCGCGTTTCAAAAGGAAGACAAAAAAGATAGGTGATATGTAAAGAAATGATGATGTGGTCTTTTGAACACCGTGTCAGGTAGCATTGCGTGAGGAAAAAAGGTCAAGGCTCGGTCATTCACTTCCATATCATCCAACCCTTACTGCTTTATTCTAAAGATATACGCACGGATGATTCGCATTCCTCATGTCTTTTCATCGGGATACATGGTCACAAAGGAAATGAATATACTTGCTGAAACTGATCAGGCGGACACCTTTTGACCTGTGACCTGAGGGGCAGGAGTGTGTTTCATCAAATAACAAGTGTGGACAAGGTGACCTGACTTTTAAACAGCACAGGTGAGACACGCGCATCTGTACATGCACCTTCGCTAATGTTGTCCACTTTTGAGATTAAGAGGCGGGAATTAATGAGATACCTGGATGGAATTGGGAACTATGGACGAGGAGTCATACAAACCCTATATGGATGCCTCATCATACACACGTATACACACTGATAGACAAAGTCAAAGATATTTACTATACCGCCACTCATTACCTATAAGCCTAATCATTACTCCTCTGATTGGCTGATATAATGTCCCAGGCACATGTCCTACTTGATAAAATCACAATGACCATACAGTACCTAAATATTTATAATATTTACATTTTATTTTTTATAACATTTTATAACATTTTATTATGAGCTTTTTTAATACTTTTTTTAAAATAATTTTTTTACAATTTAATAAATAGGTTTTTGTTGGTATTTCTAACATTTATTCATTTATTCATTATTCAACATTTGTTTAATTATGTTCCACTTTGTATCAGCTGATGCATATAACAAAGTGATGCAGGTTAGTGAGGACATCTTAATCTCTCACAAATATAGCATACTAAGTACACAAAGACACACACCTGTACATGCAGTAGTGATTAAAATAACCTGAAGTATAACAAGCAATATAATGCGTTTTTTAAAAAATAATTTTATTATTTCAAACTTTTTGTCAGTTTCTTTAATATAACAAATGAACCAATATTTTTAAAAACACACAATCTTCATTTATCATTTACATACACTGACCCTATTTTTCCATGAACTTCATATTTTCCGTGTCCAAAATCCAGGCCACAAAAGAGGGCAGTAACTTTCTTAAAGTCCACATGCAGTTATTATAAGACTCACATCCACAGCCGGCTCTAATAAATGGACTCACCAGCCATGAACACACAAGCCATCACAAGGTTTATGTTGACATAACACTTACAGAACCATTATGCTAATAAAAACACATTAGCTTTTAACATTAAAATGCAAAATGAGAAGCCCAACGCCTTTGCCTGCCCTTCCTCAAACCTTAAAACCATCATGGTTTAAGTTACCAACGTGATAAACTATGCGAAAATACAGCGGACGGACTACAATTCTTCGGCGGCAGCGAAAGAGAAATTAAAATACAGCTGGTCTCTTGATTTATATGCTGTACCGGCTCACCTAATGAACATTACCTAAGAAAACCCAGGAGGCTCCTTGCCAAAGCCATTGGAAACAGACTGTTCTCTGCGTGAGTCTAACACACAGCGCTGAGCAGGAAGCACCTGCAAACAGAGCTGTAAGCAAACCAGCTCTGCGTTCATTACAGAGAAAAAGGGGCGGTAATATAAACATTTACCTTGCAGGGCTGGGTTTGAATGGAATTCCTGTGTGTCCACCATTGCAAGAACACTCTCTAACTTCCCCTCTATCCCGCTCGCTCGCTTTCTCTCTCTCTCTCTCCCCCTGTGAGGTGGCTGACAGGAGAATTGGTTATCTAATAGGTTCCCATGTAGCTCCGTCTACCTCTCCCAAGCACGACTCTAAGGAGGATTTCCTCTCATGTTGACAAATTAGCATAAACTGCTTCCTGGCTCACCTATACTTATCCAACCTGTTCTACGCCGCCTCCGCCCCGCTGCGCCGCATGCACCTGCTGAAACTGGACACACCGGCTCGAAGACTTACTCCGTCGCATGGTTAAACAGTTACTTAATGCGAAGAATGCTTCAGTTACACACCTGGGAAATACCTCCTGGGATACGAAAATGCAGCGGGTCTTTATTGTTCGGTTTTTCAGACTGTTTGGGAAGTAATTGCAACTTAAAAGGCAATTTTAAGAGGAAAAGACAAAGAAACAACAATAAACTAAGTGCTTCTTTTCCCCAAAGGGGAATACAAACCCCATTCAGACTTTATCTTTGCCTTGTAAGCAGACACCACAATGAAGCCGAGGAGGAGTGGAACTCCAGACAACGGCCCACCGGTATGAATCATCGATGTAATGCTTTGTTTAGTTCTCAAATTTACTTTCATAAACAAACGGCTGGAGCCACACAAATTATGACAAATGGTTCTGAGAGAACAATGACAATCGGATATTAGAAAACAATTTACTTTTTGTGCAATCACAAAAGACAAATATGGTTTCATGAATGCAAATATTGTGGACACATTATGATACAACCACTGATGTTTCGGTTTAATATAATTAAACTGCTTAAATAATGAGATGTACTTTCTTTCACTAAAAACACATATTCAGTAACTTGAATATCACTGTTGCCTAAAAAGATTTTTTCAATGTATTTTTTATGTTAGTGTCATACTGTAGGTGGGCTATGATATGATCAAAGCAGAAAAATGTTTTGAAGCCTAGTTTTTTTTTTATTAAGATATAATACTTGTTAGTATAGCGGTACAGGCTTTGTTTGGTATGCTGTGGGACCTGGGTTCAAAATCCCAATCTAATAAATCATATTTATTAAACCAAGCAAAACTGTAACTAAAATTGACAGCTAGTGATCATCATCCATTTTTATTTTTCTATAGAACAGAACAAAACTAACATTTTGATAACTTTTACATTCGTTTTTTACAGAACCAAATAAGGTTCTTTTATGGCATTGCTGTGAAGAAACTTTTGACACCTTTAATTTTAAAAGTTTACTTTTTAAACAAAACGTAGACACTCTTGATTAAATGGTCATGATGCGTCTGCTCGGATCGACCTCAAACCTGTAATTTCCTGGATAAGACCACATTGCACACTTTAAAGCTGTGCCTTTAAATAAATTTTAATGCTTGAGCAGCGAGTGCTCATAAAAGTCATCATGTCTCATAAAAGACAAAACTCTTTGGTTGTCTTCAGTGGGCAGCAACAATTATGAATTGCAAAGCCGACATTGCAGCTCATTAGAGACGAAGAGGAGGCGTTTCCCCTCGACTATCTAGACTGTATTTTGAGAGTAATATGGAAATCTTTTGATCTGCAGAATGCAAATCTTCTTGCCGCCCAGATAAACAGACCAAGCGTAAAGAGCTTTAACAAGAGGGTCCAAACCATGACCCCTGTGTTTAATGAGTTTCAATGGCACGCGATTCTCCTCCCCGAGGACAGTGTTTTACACGGATAAGCCTTTGAAACATGCATTAGACTGATAGGTTGCTACAATACACGATTCAATAAAGTGAAGAGGTTTCAGTTTACAGAGCTGCCCATCTTTAATATTCATCAGATTCCAGAGAAACCATATCAACTGATGTGTATGCACATCAACATAAATAACATAACTGAATTACCACATGCAGCAAACGTCCCACCGTTCCATAATGTAATGAAAACATGTGTGCTGATATTGCATTACAAGAAGCACAGAGTAAAAAATACCAGCAGACCAAAATTTCAGAGCGATTGTTGTAGCGCCATTGTTGAAACCCTGATGAGAATCTCAGGGTCTGTTGAATAGAGATGCTGCCACGGTCTCCTGTTACTTCCCATGCTTTCTAAGTGATGGCATCTTGGCTCACGTTTACTAGCCGCTTCTTAATGTTTAGATGCGCCTGATAATATTATCACCTGGGACTCCTCCTCATCCTCGTCCTCCAGGTCTTTGTATAACACTAACTCATTGAAAATAAATCAATAGAAGCTTAGAGACTGGGACTCTCATTTCTGCCAGTGTCTGTACTCCACTGAAAGAGCACAAAAAGTGAATTCACCAAAGCCCCGTAATTATGATTAAGAGCTTACTGCATAAAATGGAGCAGTGGGGAAGAATATTTTCTGCTGGATCATCTTTGCAACCGGGGATATTTTTTATCCATCTTTCATACGTCTGCAGATAACACAAATCCTTACAAATGAAGAATACAATACAAAGGTCTCATAGACGGGCTTTCAAAAGGGCTGACTTTAGACTACAGACTGTACAAAACTATTGCTTTATTCTTATGTTTTTCATGAATTCTTATGAAAATGATGCTTTTAATTTTGTACATGTTTATAGTTAATCAGAGAGCTGGCCTCTTCATACATTTCCTAATATAGGACTCCTCTTAAACAATGTAAGAAGGATTTATAGTCGTCATTTATTTTTTAATAGATTAAAATATTTATTTATTTATTTACTTATTATTGCTAATTTACCTTAACTGCATAAGTTTTGTTTTGCTGTAAAAATTATTAGCATGACTTTTGTAAGGGCTTAATATTACTTGGGTAACATCATCACTGTAATGTAAAGTGTGTCAACTTTAAAGGGATAGTTCACCCAAAAATAAAAATCTTTTATTATTTAAAATGTCATGTCAAACCTGTATAACTTTCTTGCTTCAGCAGAACACAGAAGAAGATATTTTGCAAAACGCTGGTTACGGACACACATTCACTTTCATAGTATGGACACAAGGTACAATGGAAGTCAATGGGTGCCGGTAACCAGCGTTTTGCAAAATATCTTCTTCTGTGTTCCACAAAAAAAAGAATCATATACAGGGTTTGAATAACATAAGGGTGAACAAAAAAAACTAAATAACTGTTACAAAATAAACAATAAACCATAGCTAATAAATCAGTGTTTGACTAGGTTAACTTTCACCAGTACTACATAACATCAGTAGTTTGAGCATTATACTTTGATTTTCTCTAGAATTAACGTCATGCTGCTGGTGTTAAGCATGTTTGTAATGTATCACGGCTAATACTCTCAGCAGGAAGTGAAAGTGGGGGCAGAACATCACCGCTGCAGTCACTTGTTACTGTGATAATCCGCTGTGATGTGATAGCAGTTTCAATCGATGTTTCAGGATGCTTACATTTATAGACATGTGGACAAGTGGGCTAGCAAGATTAACATCTTGCACTACACTTCACACATGAAGAGCTACAGATACTAGAACATCACAATGCAAAAGGCCTGCCTGTCATTATAAAGACAGTAGAGACTTGGTTTGATTCTTAATATGAAAGTGAGGAAAGAAAGTTTCATTTTTGATTGACGCATTCCTCTGAAATAAGTTTTTCAAGCAAACTAGAACAGCACATTTTTGTCAGCATGGTTACAGATTCTCCTTCAGGTCTCTTTTTAATGCAATTGCTAGTTTCTCTATGTTCATCCTCATCACTGTCATAGAAGACTTTTCCATAGAAGCCATACCGTGATTAAAATGTGTTTATATGGATCACGTCAACCTGTCGCATTTCATATTAACGTTCTACATATGCAGTGCTGCATAAAACACATCTATCATGACAGATTTTCTTGTAAATGTTATACTGTAGAATCGTCATAATATTTGACAACTCCTTACATAGAGATGTAAATGTATCCATATACCATTTTTATGCTTTATGTTCTGAGCAGCAAAAACAAAATTTCTGTGACCTGTGAAATTTATTTTCTGGCCATTAAATTATTTATAATAATTATTTTTAAACTACTACTGTCCTAAAAGTTGACAACATACTGTACACATTTATACAAAGGAAAGGATAAATAAATATTAATAACCAAAAAAATTGTTTATGTATACTTTATTTCCCGAACGTTGTTTTCCTTGTATTTTTTGTATATTAGAAAATTTTTTTAAACTTCCAAACTAAAACAATTTTGTTAAATATTGTCAAATAAATAACTTATGCTGGTTTAGCTTTTTATCCATTTTGTACTATTCTGCTCGTGTTTTGATGGTTTAATCTAACTTTAATATTTAAAACAAATATTATGCAAATATGCCCACCAGACATCACCTTTGGCCTTTACTGTACATTTACTTGGAGCTTTAAGACCACAACGTCCCAAATAACACCTGCATATCATATCATATGTAGTTGTAGCTCATACTAAAGACTTTGTTTTGATAAAGAGTCCAATACCAACGTCCCGTTTTATCAGAAAATACTTCAGTACATGAAATAAACTGCACTGAGCTCATCACAGGGACTTTAACAGCAGTCAAATGTTTCTCTGTATCGCCCACTGTGGTTCAGCATTTGCATGACCGGGCTATTGCACTTGACTCACCCCACTGATGAATATATCTATCATTCTAATCCCATTTCCACACTGTTTCCAGAGAGGGCAAGATAATAAGAAATCCAAGCTTTCTACAATGTATCACTCCTCACACGCTAAAGTCATAACATGGTTCTGCTCTCCAAGGAATAAATGTGAACATCTGTCCTTTGCATAATTAGATCTAGTGCTTCAAAGTCATAAAACAACATAAGCAAATAAGAGTTATCGAGATCGACACATTCTGCAAGGCTTCATGTGTCCTTTACATTACCAAAGAAACTGAATATGATTATAGAACCATATTTTCTAGAATATGATATATTGAGCACACTGTTAATCTAAAATTTCAACAACAATGAATCCAGACATTAGTGTGATCACAAAACAGCTAATATTTTTCGAAGACTAAAACAACCGCTCTGCCCTCCCCACACAGAACCCCTAGAGTAAAACCCTGTTTCTATTTGAGTAACGGGACCTACTTTCAAACTATCAGGGGCTTTGTGTTTGACGGCACGTTCAAAGGAGAATTTTACAACTGAAACTAACAGCACAGCTAAAAGATTTGAACATACGCATGGTAAAAAACACAGCTGGAACCACCAACACATACATTACGCTCAACAAATGTCTTTCAGCCTCTCCAAAATTCTAGTGAGGAGAACAAAGATGAAGTATTCTTTACTAAAGCAGCCTTCCGTTTCAGATACGGCTTGAAGATAAGAAGGACGCCACGAATTCAGAGCAGTATGGATTCACTTTGTACATCAGTGGCGAGGTAACTTAAAACAGCGACCCGCTCCGTCACCTCGATCCATACCCTTCCATCCTCAGCTCAAAGATCTTTCTGTCACGCTCCAGTAGACCGGCTGCCCCTTCAAAACTAATATCAAAACCCTGTGAATTAATCACTTCCCTGAGTCTCGGCTTTATAATGAGTCTCGGAGGGAATTATAAACCGAGTTGGTCTTGGGAATGTTCTTCACATCCATTGTGTTCCTCCACAATAGACAGCAGCACTCAAACAGCAAATTCCTCAGTGCTTCTGTAAATGTCAATAGCAATGAAAAATGTATTTAAGATGTCTGACATTTCATAAGAACAGAGCAATAAATTATAAATAATTGAAAGGATGACTTAACATTTGAAGTATCACTGATTGACGAATTACAGATTTAGAAATGGACTAAATGACCTAAATGAACAAGTGACCCAATACTGATCCCATGAAGCAACTATTACAGACTCTTGGCAAGAAAGTTTTGCTATTGGCTTATTTCAGCATAAGTTTTAAGAATTCTGTTTTGTTTCTGTACAACGAGCGTTGCCCTTTCTTAAAATTATGTAATGTATGATACAAAATGCTCATGATTTGTAATGTTTTATCCAACAATAGATAACAAAGTATGAGACGTGACTTGTTTATTTTGTTTTTTAATAATTCTGTCTATAGTAAAATTAGTAGTCTGTTATCAGCAATTTAAGTACATTAACAACTTCACATAATATATATTATTTCTGGTTTCCTCAACTCAACATTTCTCCAACCATTATAAAAACTATTTAAAATGTTCACACTGTGTATGTGCTTCCAATTACATATAATTAATTCAAATTGATTTTAAAACAGCACAACACACAGCGATTTCATGCTCTCTAGGTACCCCCCTTAACATGTTGACTCTAATAACATGCATGTTCCCTTGTTTTCTCTTCAGATGAGCAGGATACACAATACTTTATTAATCATGTGCACTATCTAGGGAGAGCGACTTGGTAAGCAACATTATCAATCACGAATGGAAGGCTTGTGATTCATCACAACGTATTTCCATTAAAAAGCCTCAGGAGAACAACTCTTCTGTCCTGCATTCCTATCAATCGATACCTGCAGCACAGATAGCCTTCTGCACAGCTCTGCAAAGGTGCATTAAGGCGTGTTTAGATGTAAAATAAAAGAGTAAAAAATTACTCTTCTTTGAAAAGTAGACACATACAAAGATGGATCGATCAATAGGAAACATTTCATAAGGTTTCACCAACAACAAACAACAACCACTCTCGCTTTTCATCTGTTTGGTGAAATAGGATGAATATACTGTAATTGAAAGTTGCTTTGTTAAGAAATAGATCTCGTAGTATTGTTTTAATTTTCTACAGCTCAGGACGAAAGTTTCTGGTTAGGCCCTGCACCACCTACCATTCAAAACGACTGTCCTGCTTTAATACAAATATAAATTAATGGTAGAACATTTTTCATTGTTTATGTGATTTAGATATCAAGCACTCAGCACGGGCTGATAGTTCCTAGTCACGTAATCCACCAGTCGATCAGTGAAAATCATGCAAAACGTTGTCTTGTTAGGTAATTTGTAATCAACGACAATTCACACCACTTCTCTATTTAAATAGTCTTGTTAGCATGCTGCAAGACCAAATACACAATGTCAAAACTGATAACATGCTAACATTTATCCTAAAAAGTCATCTTGACCAAGCTATAAAAATATCTAAATTTTTGTAGCAATAGCAACGTTCGTCTACTGCATGTTGTCTTATTCTAGTATTAATAGTACAACAACATCACAAATTGACTATTGAGAAATATTTTGGTTGGAAACGGCACGCATGCTTTGACCCTTAAGTGTATACAAAACCTGATGTCCTCAAAAATAATTTCCTCTCCATTAAAAAACATTTCCTAGCACCAGTCAAAAATGAAAACAATTACGGGGAAATCTATTTCACACATAATTTTCAGAGGAAAACACATAGTAATAAAAATAAAAATCCATTATAAGACCAAAGAGTTTTGCAAAAACAGAAATTGATTAAAGCGAGAATATCGAGCTCTAGTCCTGGAGGGCAACGTTCATGCGATGTTTAGTTTCAATCCTAACCAAACGCACCTACATAATATAAGACGTTCAGGACAATATGGATAATTACAGCCAGGTGTGTTTGATTTGGGTTGGAGATTCTAGGACCAGAGCGTTTTTAATGGGACAGGTTTTGGTAAACGTTAATCACTAATAAAACCTGCTAGAACATAATCTCTTTAAACATAGTCTCAGCATCCACTATAGCTGCACCGTGTCTGTCTCCTCTTTATCTTTAACGCTTTCTTTCTGAATAGCGTCTCCTTGTCCTACATAACACTCATGGCCAGCAAATCCTCTTAGCATATAATCATTGGCTTTACTCATAATAAAACCTCTCGGTGTATTGATGAAACTGAATGCACCAATTTCACTTGTTGTGCTAGACCCCTCTTACTGTATGTGACCCTGTCTGTGAAAACAAAATTTTTGTGATTTACTTTTTTGACATCCTACATAATATAACAAACAATCTGTATAACCTTGATATCTTTAATATTAAAAAAATGAGTGAATAATAAAAGATTTTATTTTATTAAATTAAAGTGAAATTAACGATTGAAATCAAACTTGCTCTTAATCTTTTGAGAAGTTTGAGACTTTAGCCTGGTTATCACAGGCTATACAATTCCTGATGCCAATACACCCACTAGACAGTTTTCATCATTACCAGCACAAAGGCAGAGAAAAAATAATAACAAAATAGCACACATTACACATAACTATCTACAACAAACACAATCTGCATCCATATCAAAACCAAGTCAGATTTTCCATTCACAAAGTTATTTCTGTGTCACTTGATTCTTCCTGACAGCTGGCCTTGATGGTAATATTGGAAAAATAAGGGGCTGTCACATTAATTAGCCCTTGTTAGACTATCAGCAGCCTGCGCTCATTAATTAAGTAATCAGTCTGTGAACAGGTTGCAATGCAACAGCGTAATGCGGATCTGAGCCTTTATTAACATCTAAAACAACAACAACAACACAACAAGCAAAATCTCGAAGGGTCTTTAAAGATACAACTAAAACACACACTTGGTCAAAACGGCTTCTGCACAAGAACGAACAGGAAAGCCAGTTGGATTTATTAATATGTAACTGTACTGCATCCACTTGAACTTTCTTATTTTACTTGTTGTCCTTCATATTAGCGATTTAAAAACAAATACGTGCACGATGT